>JABSTR010000988.1:1862500-2284682 GCA_013339765.2 Haemaphysalis longicornis | reverse complement strand
CGAATTTGGAGCCGCAAGCGACGTGACCGCCCGATATAATCGAAGGCTGCAGACGGCGAGAAAGTTTAAGACCCAGCGCTGTTTCCGGACTGGAGAATGATTCCGGAAAACATCGTCGTCGTGGCTTTGACGCTTTGCTTCTGTGCAATCGGTTGCTGCGTGATGATGCCGTGACCTGAGCGCGAAAATCGCCGTCGTGGGATGGCCCGTACTGGGCGTCTTCGCATTTTCCAGGACAGCGGTCTGTTCTCGCGAATACGCGCACATGCCCGCCGCCACCTGCGGGCCGTGACACGCTTCGGATATTTTTACCCAGGACGACCCAAAAATGTGCACAAATTCAGATAACTGTCCTCTAATGCATTCTTACGCCGCTTGTCTTCATGTGAGTATTTATAGCCAGGTTTGGTGATTAGTAACCAAATACGTTGGGGTATTTTATGGTTTTTATGGTTTTATGTTTCCTTTGTTTCTTTGAACCAGTGGCGTAACGTTTACACGGTTATAGCCATTAAGCGCCTAAACTTTACCAATTGTGCACTTTTGTGCCAATACAAGAGGCTACAGGGTCAAATTTGGCCAAACTATCCCTCCTCAGAGCCGTCGCCTTCGTCATCGATCCAATGCCTTCTCCATGGGTTCTCATGTCGACCAGATCTTCGTGCACTCCGACGGGCAACCAACCGACACCACGGACTGGATGCACGGGAACGCCTCCGCCTATAGTGCACTCTTTTTTCATCACCCTGTCTGACGTATAGAAGCGTCAAAGGTCCACCTGAACAAGATTGATGGCCACTTCCGCGAGGCGCACCTAGCCACCCTGCAGCTCCAGCGCATTCACAGGTCGTCTGCTCCAGCGCAGAGTGTTGAACACCGCCTCCGCTATGCGTGGTGGGCACATCCAATATCTTAGAGAGATCGCCTAGAGCAAAGAGAAGCGGGCAACTCCAGTCTTGCTGCTCAAGGCATCCCCTTGAAATTCAGGATAGCATGGTGACAATTCAGGCCCGGACGACAGGCGCGGCGGGGCACGAACGTTGCAGGAACGGAATGGGTTTGTTTCATCGTGACAATAGGTGATACAAAAGAGGGGGCTCGCTAGTTGGCAATCTGTATTTGTAGCCACTGAGAGAGGTGTAACAGAGGGCGAGAGTGTGGTGACGACATGTCACGTGGCCCAAGGCGCGCAATACAACAAAGACCCCGACACATACATCCCATGCACAACTCAGCACGCTGCCAAGCTCGTCCACATGCCTTGGACCGGCAATTGGAAGAATTCGCGGAAGTGGTGTACTGCGATACGGCCGGCCATCAGAGTGGCTACGCTCTGGCGGTCGCGCGCAGCTCTGCTACCAGCCCCCTCAGCACGCTCACAATCTTCACTACCTCGGGACCCACGCCTGCAGAGACCGACACCGCCCAGGATCGTCACTGGTTCCAAGCCGGCCCTGCTGCGTTTAGCACAGGGGATCAACTCAAGAGATGTTGGTCTGCGGCCAGGCTCACACTGGCCTGCCGGGGAACGAACTTTCTCATGCCATCTCACACTCTGGCTGGTGTGCGCATGCCCCCGACACGGCGCGCTCTCGTCCAGAGTTCGGAGAACCACGTTCAATGACATCGCGGAGCACTCGCTTGTCGTGCTTTTCCCCCTCCCATTTCTCGTTCCCGGTGGCTCTCGCATGCAGCCCTCCTCTTTCCCGCCCCCAATGCGACCAACGTGACTCTGTGGAACACTCCGCCGCGTGGGCGTGGCCCACGAACCTCCAGCATCGAGCTCTGAAGGCGGCTGGGTAGCTCTGGCCAGGCGATTCAGAAGGCCCTGGTACGCAGAGCTAGCGAAGTCGCGGCTGGCCCAGCCGCTACCAACCTTCACTGACCGTGGCTGAAAAAAAGTGTTCTCTCTCTCCATCGTTCTTTTCTTAGGTCTTTTAGTCTGTTCTGTGAGGGTGGTGCATAAGGTGCATATTATTCAACCAAACTTGTTGCTGACCTGGTTGGTACATATTTAGAGAAAGAAGAAAACGTGGCGCTAACTAGACGTGGACGAGGAAGACGAGGTACGACAGATACAGGCGCCAACCTGACACTCACGCCTGTATCTGTCCTACCTTGTCTTCCTCGTCCACGCTTACTTTGCGCCACGTTTGCTTCCTTTCGCATTTTATTGATTTTGTTGGTTGGTCGTCACAACAACATATTTTTTACCTTTTTACGCTTTCGGATTTTTAAAGTACCTTTTACGCTGTTACAATGATTGTGTTAATCCCACCAATTATGCTTTGTTCTAAATCATGTATCTATCTTTAGTGCATAAGCTTCCACCTCCAAGGCATTAAGGAATAGCATAAAAGTCCCCGTGATATTTCTGCACTGTACAGACCATGAAGCACCTGTCTATAGGCGCGTTGCACCGGACAGCGGCCGCTGTGAGCGTAGCACTTTTCCTACTAAAGTTGTCGGTAGTGCACGCTAGGGCATCGGTGAAGGAGGGGCGATTCCTCGACCCGTTAAAACCCACTGCCGGCAGCATGCCGTGCGACGATCTATGGGGTAGACACTGAGACACGGTGTAATGAATGCAGACGGCCGTGAGGAATGCATCGGTTCCTACCTGCCATTTGTATTATCTGCATTCTCACTGGTCGGCAACAATATCAACAGCTAACATATTTTCGTCTGCGACATTTAAACTGTTCGTTCTTCTCGGCCGTGTTATCACGACGTTAACTTAGATGCCTCGTTTGTGTGGGCGCCAGTGCGTGACTGGTGACAATAATCCCGGCTGTTGCTGTCTAGCCCTTTGTGCCAGCTGGTGGCGTCAATTGACGCCATCACACTGTAGTTCCTCTAGCGCATAGAGAACGAAACCAAAACGGCCAGTTTTTTGGGGAATTGTCCTTCAATGATGCCTATGGCCATAGATGCCACTATTGTTTCATTTTAGTGGAGTTACTTGCTACAAAAAAGAAAAAGCTCCGTTGAAGTCGTAATTACGACACGGAGGCTGAAAAAATGGCGGTCTCAGTTTCAATCCCAAGCTTGTAAATTTATAAATACGTGCACTACGAAGCTGAATTTTTGTTTCTGGGTTCATGTAGTCATAACGTTTAGGAAAATGTGCAGAAGTGATGTCATTACTCTACACTTAAGTTTTAATTAGCAGATGTCATAATTAATTGCCTCATCAATAAATCTGTCATTACTTTTACTTCTAGCTCTATTTTTCGTTTGTGGGCTTATGGGAACCTAATATGTAAGAAAATACACAGAAAAATCTGTTTTGCTTGAAATAAAAAAATAGGGGCCGAAAGGGCTAGGACAGGGCGCCGAAACTTACGTAACATGAATGCTACGAACCGAGCCCCTGATATACGTGGCATCTTTCCTACAATAAATGACCCCCCGAACCACCAGTATACATAGAAAACGGCGCTGCTGCTTGCGAGGCAAACATCAGCGCAACGTGTCTATATAAGGAATATTTTCCCGTGTATTTCTGTAACTGAAATATTTTTGTTCGATATATAGCATAATTCGCTCTATCCGGGTTCGTTATAGCCGGGTTTGACTGTATAGCACTCAAGAGGCCTGCCGCAGGATTCACGTACGGTGCGTGTCGGTGACACCTAAGCAGGGGCGTAGCCGACAGTCGGTGTCAGAACACCCCCCGAAGTTTTCTGAGCGCCACATCCTCACTCACCAATCCTTTGGCAAAAATTTGGTGGGTGTCCGCTTATTAAGGCCGAAAAATTAGTACAATCTTGTTCAGTCGCAGGATCTCTTTCTTTCTTTTTTACATGCGGCGTATAGACCCTTTCAACTTCCTCGTCCTGGGAGCCGCCATTTTATCAGTGGGCTGTGCTAGCGGCCCTATAATTGGCGCAGTCGACAGGAATATGTAACTGCGCATGCGCGACACAGCCCAGGGCATGTCCTGATCTTATGAACGATTAAAGCATGAAAAGGTTCATAACCCCCGACAAATATTCCTGGCTACACGGGGGACACTGGGTACGCGATAGCTCGCATCTGCGCGTGACCGGCCACCCTGCCGTGATTAGCGTCTCTTTGTCGGTGCTTTGGTCGCCGCTGTTACAGAGGGTGTTTTGGCCGCCGGGAGCGCTATTGGCGCCACCGCTCTCAAAGCGCACGCAGAGCGAGCGCGGCCGCGTCATCGTTTGTCTGTGTGCGTCGTACTTGGGAAGAAACTCGGTCCTGTCATCATTCTGTCAAACTGCTTCGTGCAATGGCGCGTTGCGGCTCCGAGTTTATGCGCAGGGTTTGGTAGTTGGTCGACGGCGGCGATGGTTGGATTTCCGAGAGCGGCTTTTATAGTTCAAGCTTTGAGTTCAATGAGCGCACTGAATGGAGAGTGTGAGGACGATTGTGCGCGATTGTGCTGTGTATTTTCTCGCGTAGAGAGAAAAGAGCTGCTTGTTACCATGCTAAACCGGCAGTTTTTTTACACGGACGCCCATGGACGCCTCCAGAAGGATACAGGCAGTTAGAGAGAACCAGGACGTGATGGGGCATGATGGGATGGCACTGCTAATTAAGAAAGACGACAAAATGAATTAAAAGTAATAAAGGTGACTTAAGATAGACGAATGTGAAATCACGGCTAAAAAGAAATTTAACAAAGGGGATGACTGAGGGAATAATACTAAATCAATCAACCAATCCATCCATCAATCAATCATTTATTGGCGTGCTCAGGAACAGCCGAGGGCCTTTGTGCTGGCGCACGGAAACAAAAACACACGAAATATGATGTACATATCTCGCAAAGAGAAAATAAGAGGGTTAATAGTAGTGGTTACACAAAGAAAACTACACATTTTGACATAAACACACACACCTAAAGCATACACATACACACAAGTAATGCCTAACAGTGAGACATGTCTTACTGAAGTAAGACGTGACAATAAAAAGAGAATGAAAAGAAAATAACGAAGGATGGCTTATGCTGAAGCAGAATGAAAGTTAATCAAGTTCGTGAACCGGGGTGAAAGACAAATAAAGAATAATTAAAGTTGACAGTTACGCCAATACAAACTCACAGACATGTTTGCGAAACAGAGCAGGGCAATCATTAAATATATCCATGTAATCCGAGTACCGATTGCACGTGCATTGCAGCCGGAACATAGGACACAAGACACGCAGACATTTGGGATTGTAAAAGCTCTCATGTTTTCTGGTCAACTTTTGCGGCACGTAAAGAGGAACATGTTTTAGCAGCTCACCACAAGAAAGTATGCCTTCAATAATTTTAAAGAGGGAGGGAATATCAGCCTTATCCCGCCTGGAGTTTAAGCATGATAGCGTCAATGAAGGGTGTGATCCATGTGTATCATTACTACTATCGCCGAAACGATAATTGAAGAGAGACATAAGCTTAAACGGACCCAGAAAAGTTTTGTGAAGGTAGCAATCAAATGCATTCAGGTGGTAGAACACATAACCGGGGATTTTTGAGCGAAGTGTGAGCCCCATACGTTGTACGGATAATTTGTAAACGATTTTTGAAGATCGCCTTTCTCAGCCGATCAGCGCGACGCGCAGCGAGCGAGCCGACCGCGGCTGACGCAACGGCGAGCCGCCCCCTGATTCCCCCTGATTCGCCCAATCGCCGGTGAGGTCAGCTGCCGGCAACGTCACTGCCATTGGCTTCCGGCTGCTCTTCCTCCTTCCGGCACGATCCCGAGGCAAAGGCGGGTCCGCAGCGATTGACGCGTGCCTAGGCGCAGGAATGTAGCTAGCAAAGAACGGAAGTCGAGCGTCGCGATGTCACATGCAGGGATGCCAGGTTGGGCTATAAATAGCCAGATTTGGCTACTTGATTTTGTATTTGGCGGGAAAAATTGGTGGTTGGCTATTTTTGGCTATTCTGTATTACATCCTAAAGTCTGAAAAATGCTTTGTTTCAGACTTGTCGACCCACCACTGGGCTGGCTCGCAAGAAAAAGTAAACGAATCAGTCACAGCAGGAATGTTGGTCGAGCTCGTTAATTTGACTCGTTAATTTGGTTAACAGAGCGGGTGCCCGAATGTTTCCGTTGCTGTCGCAACTAGCCATTTCACTGCTCACGCTGCCAGTGTCCAATGCTGCAGTAGAACGAGTGTTAAGTCAAGTCACTCTAACATAAACCGAATTGCAGAACCGAATGTCCATAGAAACTTTGGAGAACATTCTACATGTAAAATTTGGACTAACGAGAGGTTGAAAGTGTTGTAAGGACTTTACACCATCCGACATCTTTTTGGATCATTTCAATACCACCGCGATGTACACTGCTGGAGCTGTTTGTACTCCAAACTTTTGTTTGGTTATATAACTTGCACTCATTCTGTAAATATTTCAAACTTTTGGCAGTAGTAATCTGAATACACGTTTCAAATGAATTGTGTGTGAAGTAAATATTTTGGCTACTGGGCTAATTCAGTATATCAATATTTGGCTACTTTTTGGTGTATGCGTTTTCTCCTTTGGCTATCTGGGCTAATTCAGTATATCAATATTCTGGCTACCGAGAACTATGCATCCCTGGTCACATGGTTATTCTCCGAGTGAACCTGGCTGCTTTGAAAGAAGCATTCCCAGTGTTTCCAGAATCTGCTTTGAAAGAAGCAGAGGGAGGAGGAATCGATCGGAAGGGGCCCTTAGGGGCCCTTAATTGCTTCTCGCGCAGCTAATACTGAAAGTAGATCAATAATTCCAACGGCATTGCATCGCTATATTGGTACTACGCGACAATACAGGCCTTTTGTAACATTTACAAGAGGCTTTTCTGGGTCCCTTTAATTTGGACCCTTTCGATAAGCATAGGGTTTGTTTTGCATTTGCACGTCCTATTCCAGACTACAGATGCATACTCAAGCTGAGGACGACATATAGTTGTGTAGAGCTTGAGAAGAAGAAAATTCGGCTCCTTAAACTCCTTCGACACGCGACACACAACGCCAAGCGACCGAAGAGCTGTACGGGCAATTACCTGGATATGTGGAGAGAAGCTCAGTTTACTGTTGAAATTGACGCCTAGGTCAATAGCCTCTGACACACGTGGTGGTAATTCACCGTTTATGTTACAGGAGAAAAAAAAATGTCACTTTTTCTTGTTCATGTCATTGACTTAGTTTTCGATGTGTTGATGACGAGTTTGTTACATGAGCACGAATGCGAGGAGGACGAGATTGCTCTCTGGAGAGCTGAACAGCTGGCAGTGTTCGAAACAGATATACTTTTGCATCATCGGAATATAAAAGAAAATTACAATCACTAAATATTGTTGAGACATCATTTATAAAGATTGAGAAGAGAAGTGGCCCGTGAACTGAGCCCGGAGGGACACCACTGGTGGATTCCTAGGACAGAGAATACTGCCCATTTACTCGCACGAAATATGACCTATCACAAATTATTGCATATACGGGATATGAGAGATGGTTGAATATCAAGCTGAGATAGTTTTCTTTTAATAAAAGCTCATGACACCCGACATCAAAAGCTTTTCTCAAATCATATTACACGACATCAAGTTGACTTCTCCCTTACTTACACAGCTTCCGAAGCATGCAGCATAAAGTTAACGAGATGGTAGTGGTCGATCGCCCCGTGAAAAAACCATGCTGTTCAGGTATTAATATGGTTTTTATACTGAACGGGAGTAGTTTATGCAGTATGGACTCCAAAAGTTTAGAATTAGCACATACAATAGATATCGGTCAGTAGTTCATGGGGTCCAATTTCGAACCTGACTTAAATACAGGAACAACCCTTGCATTCATTCTTCTAACCAGCGTGGATCTGGCCAGTGTTAAGAGAAGTTTGAGAGAGAGAGAGAGAATTCATTTAATTTTAAAAGCGAGGTTAGCCGAGCCATATCGCTTAGCATGCTACGCCATATGAAGGAACGAAAACATGAGAGTCTGTGAACTGAAATAAATAAATAAATAAATAAATAAATAAATAAATAAATAAATAAATAAATAAATAAATAAATAAATAAATAAATAAATAAATAAATAAATAAATAAATAAATGACGAGGTAATGCACACGAGTGTTCAAGCACATACACAGAGTTTGGAAGTTAAGCTTATCACAGCACTTGTTCCAGGCCAGTACTACGCAAGAACACCAGCAGAGCTTTGGTAGCCCGTACGGCCTGGCGTGGGTCCGACCAAGGGCCCATAACTGCCCTTAGTTCAAGGCCTGCGTGGTGTGGTATACACAGAGATGTTTGGAGAGTCTGCCTTGGCACTGTGAAGTTTGGACAGGTACAGATGACATGTTTGATGTCTTCTGTTACATGGCATGTTGGACAGAGTGGTGAAATGTCCTGTTGAATTTTGCAGAGGAAATGCCGTGTGTACGCCACGTTGAGACGAAGGCGGTGCACTACCGCTTCCTCACGCTTGCTGAGCCCAGGAGGCATCTTGAAGCTGCATTTAGGGTCAATGGTATGCAGAGGCGTGTACGGACGATTCTTGTCGGTCCAATGCAATGCAAAAAATTTAGAATACATTTCAAAAGAACACAATAAATTAAGATTAAATAAATTAAGAGAAGTTTGAAACATGCACGTCAAAACTGGAAGAAGAATATCACCAAACACTTTCGGTACTACAGAACGAATGGCGTCAGGGCCGCACGAAAATGACGATTTTAATTGTTTTAGAGCTTTAGAAACGAGACTTTCGGAAACCAACACGTCCGAGCATTTATAGTAACCTAGAGACAGTTGATGGGGGAAGGGAAGCTGCACTTTTTTTGCCGTAGGCATTGGCAACGTCCGATATGCTCCCTCCTTGTTCATCGAGGCCGTTAATGTTTCCAGGTGAATTTTTAGAGGTTTGTGGACGGACGTGGCCCCAGAAAGCTTTGGCATTGCGGATTGCATCAGCCTCAGCAGCGGCAATGTAACGCGAGCTATTGCGCTAAACCAGACATTTACGAAGAGATCTGAGTTGACGAAACTCACTCTGCCACTTTTCTTGCCCCGTTTTCTTAGCTCGCTTCTGCGCTCGATTTTTCCTCCCTAAAGCTCGTTTCAGTTCAGCAGAAAACCAGCGCGTAAAATTGCCTTTCTCTTTGATGTTTTTTTGGAAAAAGCTTCTCAAGCCATCGCGATCTGTTCGTCAACGTCGTGTAGGTTAGCTATTGGCGACAAGTCAGTGTTACTAAAAAAGTGAAATAAATTGATGTAGTGCCCACGAGCAAAGTCGTAATTACTGGCGGGTCATTTGTGGCAATAAAAAACGATGCCTCCTCTTCGAGCGAGCTGGGCAGCATCGCAGTAGAAAGCCCTATGGGTGTTTCCGCAACATTGCCTGTAAATATCGCCATGCAAAAGCATGTATAATTAAGTAAATTTGCTGTGACATCCTAAAAGTTTCGTAGACCATTAGCAAAAAGTCGGCACCTGTACAGAGTTTCTAATTTTGATTTTGAATTAATATGAATGAAAAAGTCGACTGCCAGGTATAGCCCTTACACAACAGGCCCCCCTGCTTTGCTACCTGCTTTGCGCAGACCTTTAATATCCAAATTGAACAATGCATATGCAATTTCTGTTCATAAAAATACAAGCTGTGTTTTTTTTTTTTAACTTTTCTGCTGTGACACTCAAAAAAAAAGAATGAAAGCAGCCACCTCTTTGCATTAAAAAAATATGGAGTGAAAGTAGCATGAAGTTTGCCAGAAGGGCTAAAGTGTTTTTCCCCTGTGGCATGGCTGGTTTATGCTTACACCCCAAATAGTTTAAGAGCGTCTAGGAAATGACGCGTTCCGAATTCCTTGATAGGTGAAATAATAGTGTAGTATTATTACAAACAATGCAATGCAAAAAATTTAGAATACATTTCAAAAGAACACAATAAATTAAGATTTCACAAATTGAAGCACCACACAAAAATTGCAGTCACGATAGAGAGAGAGCACCTTTCCTGTAAAAGCAGCCTCAAGGCGCGTGTAAACTCGTGACTTCTGTTTTCAAAGTCATTGGGCAGGACTACGTACCTGCGCCGTATGTCAAACAGACATTTTTTTACCTCCTACAGTTCTTACGTTCAGCTTAAGCATGAAGTGCTGAGTACTGGTGGTTCATAAGAGAGGTGCCTGGGCTGACAAAACTCAGTTGCTACCGAGCTCCTAGACCTTTCATGTGGTGAGAAAAAATGAAAGCGACAACTACGGATTTAATTTTGATTTATTTAGCGGGATTTATTTGTTTTTAGGAACCTCTGACCCAAGCAATTTGTTCCCCCTTATTTCTCTCGCAGCAGAGGATGCGGTAAAGTCAAAAGACGGAGCGCGTGTTGTGCGGCGAAGCCAAAATAGAGCCCATATCTGGTGACGGAGCCGACTTTTCGTTGTTGTTGCTTGCAAAGTTCGGAATATTTAACAATTTAAACCCTTCTGAGTATTAACCTGTGCTGGAAAAAACAAGAGTGAACATTACTGGTGCAATATTTTATAGATTTAAAGGCTGCAACCCTCTAGTAATTTTCGCCTGGCTTGAAGTACTTCTTAAAGACTTCTACTGTAATATGCATCACATGCACAAAATTTCAGCTACTCCTCATAGATGAGGAGTCAGAGTAGCCCAGGCATGGTTGCAGCTTGTACTCACTGGCGGTGTCAATGCCGGAGCTGCTGTTCTCGTCCACCTCCAGCGGCGAAAGGACGACGATGCTATCGGCAGCGTTGTTACGAGCCGCTTCGGCCGCCCTTCGGGTCGCTGTCGTGCCTCTGGGGCCCCGAGGTGTAGCTCTGACCTTAAATGTGACGGTGGTGCTGTCTGCGAGGCAAATTAGGTCTTGGAGAATGTGATCCCGCTCGTTCTACTCCTCCTCCGTGCCCGACGTATACATATAGGTAGAAAACGCCGAATAAATTAACATCTCTGCTAACCAGCAAGCAAACGTCTTCATTGCATTGAGCATGCCACTATAAATAACTTACTTTCGCAGATTCTTGCGGTCGTTGGCGGCGTACAGAGCCATGAGATTTTGGCAGCGTTCGCGCACCGCTCGTGCCGCGAACGGCTTTCCGGTATCGTTGCTGAGCCGCTCAGCGATTTTGGTCCACTGAGCGGGATCCCTAAAAGGGTCGCTGGCTTGGACATACCTGAGCAAGCTCAAGTCATTGTTTAGAGAAAAATGAACGCGAGCAGGCGCATTTTCAGTCGGTACGCCTGCAACCGCGCTTCTTCCCGCCGGCAACGTCGATGCAGCAGCCATTTTGAAAGCTGTCTCGCAACAGGGGCGGTATTCTCGAGTTTTGTCCCTTTTGCGTCCCTTTCAAAAGTGTCCCTTCTGACGAGCCCTGATTGGCTAAAAGCAAACAACCGGAAGTGACGTAACGCAAGCGCAACAAACCTACTGCCAACGCTTACTGCTTAACCGGAAGTACGTCACGATGAAAGGGACTCAAAAGGGACGTTTTCAAAAGGGACAGTTACGAGAATAGGTGACCGGTAAAAAGCGCCATGGCTCATGGGTACGTCGTCTGCTACCGCCACTTCCGGTTCGAGATCTCTCCTGCCCTCCCGTACGCCTGCGTGCGCCGGTGGCAGTCAGGCGCGTGTGTGCGTGTTGTTTATTTGTCACAGGGTGCTTACCTGTCAGATAAACCCCTAGTAGGGTCAATCGTTGTTATTTATGGAATTCCCGATGCATGAGCGTTTTTTTTTCCAGTGGAAACAGATGAACAACAAGCACACACGCGCGTGAAAGCCGACGGCCTACGGGAGGCCAGGAGAGCTCCCGAACCGGAAGTGGCGGCTCTCCGCGGGAGAAAACAATGCACCCATGAGCCTTTGCGCTTTTTAGCGGTAACCTATACCGCCCCAGGTCTTCCAGCAGGTCCGCAGCGCCCCTCAAGCGCCCAGCCGTTGCGTGCGTAGCCGCGCATCGTCGGGGCGTTTACGTAGCGTACTGCGCATGCGCAGTCGCAACCCGCCCATTCTGAGCGTACGCTCTTCCGGAGCGCGCGCCCATTTAAATCTGTCCAAATGAGGAGGAGGTAGTGAGTGGCAGTGAGAGGCGCCCAGCGGCTCGCCCTCGCAAGCATAGCCAGCGTTGTCCATCTAAGGCCAATATTTTTCAGAAAAATAAAATTTTCAAAGCCTCCATAGCCATACTGTCGTAACACCTCTGGCAAAGTTCAAGTGTTTTCACACATATAAATATAGTCATGGAAAAGATGTTTTTGCTTTGCCGATTGCGCTGAAACACCGCCGCTTACATATTTGTACGCGGAGTTTCTCTTGTATGCCTGCCTTAGACAGCGCAGTAAACGACATTATCTCGCTCAGTTTCTGTTATTATAGGTAAACGTCGAGGAGAAAAAATTCTCACTACTTTTATTCATTTGAGATGTATTTTATCCGACACTTAAGATATGCTTTACGTGAATCTTACGATTCAACAACTGAGAGAGAGAAGAAAAACGAAAGGAAAGGCCGGGAGGTCAACCAGGTGTAGAGCCCGGTTTGCTACCCTGCACTGGGGGAATGGGGCTCAGGGAATAAAAAGGGGGGGAGAAGAGGAAGAGATAGGAGTGGGAAAGCGCGCACTCTAGTCCCGTTTCGGGCACTATAGTCTTTCAAGCAAGTTCGTTTCACTCATGAAACGTAAAAGGGCTTTCGTCGCCTTCTGCGAGGTCGATGGTGAAGACCGATGACTTAAAATAGTTTCCACCGTAAATGGTCGATTGTCCAATCGGCTCAGCGCGGTGGCAAGCACGCTCCTCTCCGACGAGTATTCGGGGCAGCGACACAGCACATGTTCTATAGTCTCTTCCGCCCCGCAGGGGTCACAGCGGGCGCTCCTGGCCATCCCGATGAGGAAGGAGTAGGCTTTCGTGAAGGACACTCCCAACCACAGTCTACAAAGTACAGTTGACTGGGGTCGAGACAGCCCATACGGAATACGGCGCTGAAGAAGGGGATCCTGAATATACAGACGGGGATTCGAAAAGTCCGGTGTGTTCCATTGCTGCATGGTAATCTTGCGTGCAAGGGAGCGAAGCGTCCTGGCGGCATCGGTCCTTGAAAGCGGAAGTAGAATGGTGCGGTCGCTCTCATGGCCTGTACGGGCAGCTTCATCCGCCAGCACGTTACCGATGACTCCGCAGTGACCTGGAAGCCACTGGAAAATTACGTCATGGCCGGCTGTGATGGCTTGATGGAATTTTTCTCTTATCTCTGTCACCAGTTGGTGTAGGGGGCCGTAGCGCAGGGCTGCGCGTAAGCTCTGTAAGGCAGCCTTGGAATCCGAAAAGATCGCCCAATTTTGAGGAGTAGCTCCGATGATATGATCAAGAGCCTCGCGAATGGCTGCAAGTTCTGTAGCTGTCGAGCTCGTGGTATGCCCAATACGGAATCGAGTTGTTGCAAAATCTGCTGGCACAAGCACTGCACCCGCCGAACTGGATGACGTTACTGAGCCATCTGTGTACACATGTTTCCGGTCGTTGTACCGTTCATGCAGTAACAGCAGCGTCAGCTGTTGAAGGGCCAATGATGACAAGTCGGCTTTTTTTCGAATTCCCGGAACACTGAGACGAATCTCAGGTTGTGCCAGGCACCACAAACGGGGAGGCCGGTGTTGCCGCAGGGGCGTACCTTGAGGGATTTCAGCCCTGTGCGCCTGTGATAATGGCTGAAAAAGTAGATCGTGGTCTACTTTGAGGAAGCTGCGCCAGATGGTGAGAAGGCAGCCTCGTGAGGAGCCTGATGTACAGGCGTAGTGTTTCAGTAGCCACGCACGTTGCTATTGGGTGTTCCTGTGCGATGCAAATGGTGCCCACTGTTGATGCACAACGCGGCAAACCAAGACACGTGCGCAGAGCCTGCGCTTGGACGCTCTGTATTACCCGCAGGTTAGTGGTACAAGTGTTGGAAATTGCTGGCAAGCTGTAACGCAAGGCGCCTAAAAAAGTGCGGAGTACAGTTGCAGCATTCCTCTTACCGATGTTCCCACGTCTTTACCAGCAAGAAATCTGAATATCTGGGCAATGGTGGTAAGTTTCTTCTTAAGGAAAGACACGTGTGCGCTCCAGGAAATGTCCCTGTCGATGATTACACCAAGAAATTTGTGATGCCTGGAGTAGGGAACCAACCTCCCATTGATCTTGATGGAATATCGAAACATGGGCTTGCGGGTAAATGCAACAACTGTAGCAGCGCCTGTAGTGTACTCGAAATGTATTTCCGGCAAAGATTTTTTAATACATTTAAAATGTATTTTCAAGAAATATTTTTCCCGCATTGAGGGTATATCTCTACCATATGTTCGTTTCCACAAACGTAAAAGGCATTTGAAAATATTTCGAATATATTCTGGAGTATATTTCCTCGCTTCAACATACGTTTAAGGTATACTCACAGTGCTGCTCTAAATGTAGTTAGGTAAGTGTATTTTATTATATTTACAGTGCATTTACACCGTGGTCGTTTCGTGGGAAGAAATACATTTTCAATATATTTCTGAATGCCTTAAGCGCACATTCGTGAGGTTCAGTGCATTCTTAATCTATTTGGAGGGTACTTAAAAGCACTGTATTTTCCCCTCATTTTTATAATGTATTTTCAATATTTACTAACAATTTAGAAAATGCAATTTTTAATGCACTTTAAATACATGTACAAATACAGAGCATATTTGAAGTGCACTTCAAGCATACTCGTAGGTATTTTAACGTATTACTTTTCGCTAAGCGATCAACCCATCAATCTATCAATCATCGATTGATTAATCATTGTGCCGCCCCAGGTGTCGGAGCGGCACCACACCTGCCTCTTACTTTTCGTGTTTCTTTCGTGTATAAATATGCTGCGAATAGACATAACAATGCTGCCCGCGCAAGGTGTCCCCTAGATTATCAAACGGATGGTGGTTGATTGGGGCCAGTAATGTTTCACGTGGACCCCAGAACCGTTAGGCTTAGCCAAGCGGCCACTGCTTATCCGACGATGTCTATATCGACATCGGCTCTCAATGCTGCCTAGTCGGCTGAAGCGCCTCTTGCCCTCCTCCTCTGCAGGCGGGGTCGTGTACATGGCGTACGGCGTTGGCACAGCTCCGAGCGGCAGGGCGACGACCCCGAGTGCTCGCTGCTGGAGAACGTGGCGGGCGACGACTTCTCTTCGGACGACGCGCTGCCGCTGCAGGCCGAGCAGAGGAGGGAGGTGCTCGTGGAGACCTTCTGAGAGCGCCCATTCCTGCGCCGCTGTGACCGCCGTGCAGAGACGCTTTCCGGCCGCCCAGGCGTGCGCGCCAAATCGTGTACCGAAGCGTCTGTGCTAAATGGAGCACGAGCCGCGCTGTACGGCCGCATGTGCCGTGCGAACTCGGGGACGCTTTTAGATTCGGGCATGCCGCCACTGTTGTCTTTCAGAAAAGCATGTCCGCCTAAAGAAACCCTGGAACACTTTTAGAGGCCATTCGGAATGCCCTTGGTCCGCAAAGTCTGTAGCCGCAGGAATCTCCTCCCACGGGTACTTGCTAAAATTTCGTTCCTACATATCGATGGAGTCATAGCAAAACCCCAGCCGCCGTACTATGCACCGTTTCTGCTCAATCTACTGCGCGCTGTTCCCCGCGGTGCTGAAGCTCTGCCTGCACTAAATATCGTGCCCCCCAGCGTACAGGCCCTGGTGTCCGCTCCCCCTGCGGCAGCGTCGTCGAGCACGCGTGAAGTCAACGGCCGCTCAACAGAATTCCCCCCGTTCATGAACGCGCCGAGAAGCCGCCAAAGGACTGCAAAGCGGTGCGTAGTCCGCCAGTGATTCGAGATAATGCAGGTCGCACTCCACGCCGGCTCTGCCGCTGCCTTCGCCGTCTTGCGAGCTCCCTGCAGGGAGGCAGAGGGAGCCGGAGAAGGGCCGCAGCAGGCCGGGCCTGTCCGAGCAGGCGGAGCCCTCGTGCTTAGCAGATCAGCGCCCAGCAGCCAGCCGAAGCGAAATAGCCGCCACGAAGGACCAGCCACACTCTGCCTTGTGACCAGCTAATTTCGGCACTCGCAAAGGAACGCGCCGCATATGCCGAGTTCAGACGAAGGCAAATGCGGACGTGCCACAACGCGCCCTGTTCACACTTTCATACTGCAATGTGCTGGCACCGGAGGTGCCCAGATAAGTGCGGGGTTCTTCGCAGCGCCGGTGACGGTCCGTCGTAGCGGAAACATTTCCTGGGCCTGCTCTACGCTTTTCACGCAAACAACTTCCGCTGCTGAATTAATAAAGTCAGGAACCGAAAATTAAGTCTATGTTGAGGAACCGCGACTTAACTAGTACAGCTCGTGCTGGGATGACGCCATTGCAACCCTGAATGCGGAGGAAAATTGGAAACCAGCAAGGAAGGGCGTGTTTACCGGCATTTATTTTCGGCAACTGCTAGATTCGTGCCGCACGCAGATTTGTAATCTTCCGCTCAGATGTTTATAGCCGTGTAAATGCAAGAGCCCGCAGGATTAATTTGTGTTGATGGTTATGGGTTCCAGGCGATATCCTAACGAAACATCGAAATATGCACCGCAGG
Organism: Haemaphysalis longicornis; assembly: GCA_013339765.2. Lineage (NCBI taxonomy): Eukaryota > Metazoa > Arthropoda > Arachnida > Ixodida > Ixodidae > Haemaphysalis > Haemaphysalis longicornis. The sequence continues at coordinate 2,268,123 of JABSTR010000988.1, read as the reverse complement.
TTCGGATGCGTTCAGCGAGGCACTCCTGGTCTCTGAGTGTGATTCCTGGACCCATCCAGGCATGCTCGGTTCTCTACCTCCTTGTGCCCGAACATTCTGAGACTTATCTATTCAGAGCCTCGCAGTGATGACTAAGAAGCTGTGATCTCCTGTCATGTTGCATGACTATGTCCACAAATGTGAGAACTTTGTATCTGTCGCCCGTAACACAGGGATAAGCGAGAGGAAACAGTGGTCTTTCCTTAGAGGTAGGGATAACCTGCCACTCGTACATTCAGCACGCGAGTGACTTACCCTTCGCCTGCCAGGTAAACTAAGGTTATCCACGCTGCTATGAACACCGTAGAGACAACGACAATGCCAGAGCCAGCGTGTGCACGGCGTATCGCAGAAATAACCCCTGCAACTAACGTCTGCGCCAGGGCGAAATAAACAAACAGTGGGGTAGGGGGACTAAGAGCGCATGTCGTGAATGGAGATGCCTGTGTGGCACTGGACGCATTTCACGCGAAATGTGCCGACTGGCCCTCCCGCTTGTCCTGCCGGACGATTGGCCTTTTTGCCGTGCATTGGCACGATCGCCATTGGGAGCAGATACGGCGCAGCTCGCTGTGCGCATCGAAGCGGGCTACTGCCGAGGGGCCGCGGGGAATCACCCACACACGGGAGAAACGGAGCCGGCTAAAAGGGCGGCAAGTGGCATCTCACATGCGCACGCTTCCCCGTCCTGCTTATGTTATGGTCGTGCAGTCTCTCGCACTGCGTTTCCCGACTGCGTGTCAAGTCACCGGCAAAGAATCAGAATGCGGCAGTGAGTAACGACTTGGTGCTCCTGCAGCGCTCGAGATCAAGGAGCCTCCTTCCGAGCGCAAGTGACGTTTCATGGTTATGAGCACGCTTTCGCCTTGGCTAGTCTTGCAGCACACGTGTGGCCCACGCATTTTCCCACCTGAGAGGAAAAAAAGCCACTTGAAATGGAAACACCAGTACACACACTATGTGCAGCGTGTGTCCATTTGACAGAGTGCTATTGCAGAACTTGGCAAAGCGAATGGGAGGGCGGCAGTGTTGCTTCCCATACACAAGGAGCTTGCACAGCAGCATGGAACGCAATAAGTGTGGCCACAGTTCCGTGAGAAAGTGAAAACGGTACTAAATGTCAAGTATCGTTAAATTTTCATCCTGGCCATCGACCACGATAGTTTTGTGACACTGCATTTAAGATTTTCAACGCATTCGCAATCATTTCTGCTCCGGGCACTGCTACTTTTGGGGCTGCCCCATACGCGCGCTTCGCCATAAAGGATAGCTTCCCGCAATCATAGTTCACCTGTTTGTAGAGACAAGAGTAGTATTTTGACAAAGCAACTGTCCAACGACCAGTTCGATAGACGAGCTTACACGCAAGCAGCACAACGCCAAGGTTGAGCTGCGGGGAACAATGCCCAGTTCAAATGTAGAGCAAACTTGTTCTCGCATGCCTGCAGTAGTGCACATATCTTAGGGGTCAAATGCACATAATCTTCGTGCACGGCTTCATATGAAATGGAGCGCAGTGGAACGTGGTCATGGCACAAGCAAGGCTGCGCTCTGACTTGTACTAAGCCTTAAGCCAATTTCACGCAAGGCCCCAAATGTGTAAATGTATAAGTGTTACATAAAACTTCGTTCGTAGTAACGTTCCACAAATTCCTCGAATGTAGCTCACCACTGTCCTTGGCGCGTGGTTCTTTGTTCCGATCGCGGTGCAGAGAACGCGAGTGTTGTTGCGGGAAAAGACGCCACTCGAACGACGACGGTTCAGCTACGACAGTGTTCCATTGACAGTTGTTCTGGATACGCGGCTTAAACTTGCGGCTTAGCAAGGACCGCTGATAAGTGAGCAGCCGCACGTAATAAGAGAAAAAGCCCATCACGTCTCAATCCGGTCGCCTCAGGTTCACCGTTATTTATCATTGGTGTCTGCAAGATGTCTGAGCCCGTGCACACCGTAATTACGGGCGACCTTTTCAGCGGCAAAGCAAGAGCTTCCGGCAAAAAACAAACATATCACATTCCGCTGCCAACATTCGTCAGCTAGCATTCCGAAAACAGTATGAGAGTTCTTTTAAGCGCGCCGCGTCGTGCATTCTGGGAATGTTGTGCGGCATCCTTCAAATGGAAATCTTTGTTATATGTTCGCCGCCACACACAAATGCAGATTACAGTGCTTAAATCAAAACTTCCTTGCATTTTATCCTGTGTTTATGCTCTGCCTCCAGCTTGACGTGTTTTGAATGAGTGTTTGTTGTGGACGTGAGATGTTAGTATTATGCCCTTTCGGGTCAGCCACAAGAATAAAGGCGTATGCGAATACCTCTTGTCTGATGATCACCGAATCATTAGGAATATGTGTGCCGCGCGAAGCATGTTTTGTGCCTTGAAAATGACCTTCAGTGCAGAAAGAAGGAGTGGCGTGTGTCAGCAGGTGCCCACCGGCTTAGACGCATCGAAATGCTGTGTGCCCCTGTGACCCGCCAAAGCATTAATCCCCTCCCCACGGAAGCCCGAGAACCACTGAGGTGCGTTACTGCGTGGCGGCCACTGCAGGGGCCGCCGTGCATTGCGTCTGGAGTTCTCGCTCGCGTCCTGTCCCCCGAGCTGTTGCATTCACGGATCCCTGCCGACTCGTCCAGCTTCGCACTCTTGTAGAGCGACGCCTGGCGAGGAGAGCGCCCGCGGAGGTGGCCGAAGAGTTTCGGAGCGATTTCGGGCTGCGCCGCGGCTAAGCTAAGCCCAACGCGCGAGAGGAGACCACGTGCGCTCAGCCCCGGCGTGCGCAGAGACCCCGCACTGTGGGAGAGCCGGCTTGCAAAAAGTCCCACGGACGCAACGAACCGGGGTAACCGCTCCGCTGTAGAAAGCTATTGAGCCTCTAGTGCCCCTTTAATAACAGCGCGAGATGACGACAGAAGGTGTGTGATGTACGGCGTAAGGACATCGTTGTTGCGTCATACTTGTCTCAGCCGCAAAATATGGGAACATCGTTTCCAACACAGCCGCGAGTTTCTGCTGGCCAAGGCTGTAGCATTTTTGCGGTTCTCGATGGTTATATCGCGTGTCCGCGCAGTGCAACAGGCTCTTGGGCAAGAATGTGGTTCTGGAATATTCGGCGCCACTTTTGTGGATTCTTGATACTACAGTCGAACACGGATATATCGAACACAGATACATGAAATTATTGTCTATATCGAACAGTCGGAACGTTCCTTTGGAAATCCCATGCAAAAGTATAGAGCTGTTGTACTCGTGTATCGACAACGCCTACAACACGTGTGTGTGTATCACGGGCACATTCGATATATCGAACGCTGCGCCGCAAACAGCGTCCCGTCTACCCTGACGCCTCTCAAACTTGCTTCTAACAAACCATCCGCCGCACCCTGCCATCTCTACTGGCAGAACTCACAGCCATCCGGGATTGCCTCCAGGCATTAACAGCGTCCTTACAGTGCGCCCCAGTAGGTTCCATCCTGCATCTTTATATACGGACTCCACGGCGGCGATACGGGATTTACGCCGAGTATCTAACAATTTCACTATTTCGAGGGACATCCACGCACTACTAGACACGTACCCCCGCCCTCTCCGGCTGTTGTGGGTTCGGCGGAATACGCTCCCCACTCACAACGCAGCGGACAGGGCTTGTCAGCCTACGTCTATTCCTCGGCCGCGGCCAACCTTAACAACCGGTCCAACAGAAAACTTTCTCCAACTGAAAGACGTCGCGCCACATGTGCCCTCATCCCACCTCACGGAACGGACCTCCCCAGCAGACTTGCTCGCTGGGAAGAAGTTTTGCTGCGCAGGCTTCGCGTTGGAGTGGCGCTTTCCCCCGCTGTGACCCGGGCGCGGCCACCACGCTACCACGCCCCATTCGATGTCACCTGCCCCTTCTGAACAGCTCCTGCCGAACAAGCTGATGCGGACCACCTAATATGGGCGTGTCCTTCACTAAACTCAGCCAACAAGCGACACCTGAGAGGCACAGGCCTCCATCCTGGAAGACCCCCCGACCTCCAGCGGCGGCTCTGGGAATCCCACCACGGCTCCCTTCTTGCCTTCCTCCTGGTGCCCTGTAAATGGGTTATTTTATGCCCACGGGCGTTCTATAGCAAATAAAAGAAAGCGCCCCTGCAAGTGAGATGATGATGGTGAGAAGGAGGCAGTGTCGCTTCGATGGTCTTCAACACTTGCTGCTCCCGCGAACGCGAGGGAGTGATTTGGTGCGAAAAGCAATAATGACCGGAATCGCGCTCGCATTCTTTCTGCCTGCTCGAGGGGTTACCAGTGGTGGTTCGCGCGTGGGGGAAAATGTCGCGTGGTGCATGTTTATTTTGTTCCGGGCACGTATTTCGGAGCCATGGTCACCGCTCGCGAAAAAAAAAAAAAACGGAAGAATCTGAATACAGCAACGAAAGCGGACAATATTCGATAGGTACAGGCCGGTGAAAAGATGTCCGCTGCAGAGGCATTCGAAATTTCTCGCATCATTTTTGAGCGCGATACTGCGCATCAAATTTGACATAAAGTCAGCATGGTCACGGCCCGGCCGTTCACGTGCGTGTCCTGTGCAAACCAGCTTTGTTCCGCAGCTCCAGCCGAGACGTGGTCGGATACCAAAGACGACGGCGCTGAGAGCCTCGAGAGTGATTTTTGGGAGCTGTCAGCATTCTCAAGCGCCATTTTGAACGGCACAACAGCACTTGAGTTAGCGCGAACCGCTTAGCGCGAACTGCTCGTATTGCACGCGAGAACGGTGATCAGATTGCTTCGCCGCTTAAAAGTATTGTTATGGTCTGCAGTTTGGCTTAATCAGTGCCTATTTCCCCTACGATGTTTTTATAGTCATGCCCGGATTTGATTAACGATCACTGCCGTAGCCTGTACTCGGCACGGCTGATGTTTACTTTCCGCGACTTGTCCGGAATGTATGAACGATATGAACGCGAGTTTATAACGCCTTCGAGCGGGTTCGGATAAGGCTATATTAAGTTTTCATTAGGTGCTCGGCGTGGTAATTTATAATTTCCTCGTGGTTTGTATGTTTACAGTAAGCCGGCATTTCTCAAGCATCAATTTCGAAACTCACGAATTCTCACAGAAGGCGAGCTGCGTACGAGGCGAAACACGTCAGGGGATATTTAGAATTGGAGAACCGAGCGTTGGGAGTCCCCAAGAAGTTAGAGGGACCCAAACGCGCGCGCGCCGGACGCCCAGCAGAATTCGGCCCCCGGCTTCGGATGCGCGTAATCGGATGTTGGGAACTTTAGGCTTGGCGTCGCAGCAGATATTTCATCGCCGTTAGGGTTGCGAGTGACAGTCCCTAACAGAACGTTTCACCGCGCTGGGAACTGTGTAACCGCGGTGATTTCCGTTGAAGGGATCGACGATCAAGATACCTGCACGGCCTCGGCCGATTCTTGCGCGCAAGCATAGCCATCCTTCGGCCGCTCGCCGCACCGTGCGTGAACGGGCCGGCGCTGCCGGGACCGACCTCCGCGGCCGGTCGGCGCAAATCGCGGCAGATATTTGAGCATCACTATGAAAACCACTTCTGATGACACTACCTATCAGAATTTTTCATCACACTACCATCCACTTTCACCAATCTGGAACTTCTTTTCCACGACTTGTGTGATTTTAAAAAGCGGCGACAAGTTGTTGCTGCCGCGACCTGCGTCGGTTCGAGCCGCACCGTCGGCTGTGCGGGCAGGCACGGCGGGTGCGTGTGCTTCTGCGAGCAGTTAACGCTTCACGATTTCCTGCTTTATACATTTCTTGCAAACAAGGGAAATCTAGAAACTTCACTCGGCGATCGTCGTAGTCCACATTGTTGATCGGGGAAACAAGCCGCTGCTTATGCTTCGGTCGCATGCGTAATACACCACCACGCTCATGGTGTTTGCGGATAATATACCACAGTTGATACGGTTATACAGTCACCATACGGTGACTGTATAATACGGTGACTGTCACTATACGGTCGAACTGCACTTGACGCACTGAGAATTAACTTCAAATGAAGGAAATTGACACGAAAATACTTTTAGAACGTGCTTCCTAAGCGAAGTGTCGCGCGCAGCAAGCCAACTACCATAGAGTTAACACTACTGACCGTTCGGATTAGCAGCGCCCTCTGGTCAAGTTTGGCGTAATGAAACTGAACCGAAAACCATTTCGCCACTTTAACGAAGTAAAACCAGTACGTATAGCTTATTTGTTTAATAAGTATTGACACGTGCAATCGTATTGCGTTACTGGTCAATTACAATGAATAAAAATAAATTTTCGACTTGATGATAGCCACGCAATAGCCAACAAAGTTGCGTTCCACATCCATTCGAATCCTTTTCGACTGAGATCCAACGCGGCGTTTTGCCTAGTTCGTATCTGAAAGTTTCTCGCTCTTGCACGCATTGTGATGCCGCTCACAAGTGTTCTAGAGGACCCTTTCCTCTTGACTTCTTTGAAGTGGTCCGAAATAAAGGATCTCTTGACCCTGGAAGTGTTTCAGTGCACGCGCCGAGAGCCACTTTCTCAGCAAGGCCTTTTGAACATTTACATTCTTCCGCTTCGAGAGGGATGATGTGGAAAGATTGACGCGTGCGTTACAACTGCCCGAAGTTGTCAAAACGCCGCAGTGCGTCAAGATTCCCGGCGTTGAAATATTGAAATATTCCATACCGCAAATCGCCACATTACAGGTACAGGGGCCATCAAAACTGATTGGACCACGGCAACGTAAATTTACAGGAATTTCTTCCGAAAACTGCCTGGCTACATTGGTGTGCATGTAAATGAATTCTCCCTAATAGAGGAAGCTTCCTGTAAACCGGTAATGGCTGTCATGAAGCCTGTGATATTCACAAATACTTGTTTCAATTACTCCTGACGGAACCAGTACATATGCGGCCGGTGAGAACCCTTCGCGGCATCCACGAATACAAAACACAGTGGGCGCTTCCATTCCCACTTCACATCAGTTGCCGATCATGTGTCCGTCATTCGGGGCCACCAGTGGGGCTATCGCTGCCGTGACGCTGTCTCGGAATTGCCGCGCCGCTCGCTGTCGAGCTGCTGCCGACGACAGAGGAGGCCGGAGCAACCCAGTGCCGTTTGCTGTCCTCGGCAGCGTCCTCAGCACGTTCATAAGATCCGAAATCTCCTGTAGCAGCTGCTCACGCTCACCGTACTGCTCCTCAGTACCAGACCTACGGAGGAAAGCAACAGAATGCGCCGTAACTATTCGCTGCTCATTTATAAGACGTACTGTATTAAACAAAAAGCGCAAACGGTACAGGGGACTCACCTCCTCAAGTTGGCCCTGTCCTCGTGCCTGAAGTACCCGACGAGCAAGTCAACCCGCTCTTTCACACTGCGAATGGTCAGCTCGCGCTGCACTGCGCGCGTCACGTTTTTTAACACGTCACCCCACGCGTCCGGGTTTTCAAATGGGTTCAAAGTCGCCACTTCTCGGAGCAAGCACAGGTCCGCGTCGATGCAGAACCACTTTCGCGGTTTGCGCAAAGCCACGGGGCTCGTCGCAGGCGTGGTGTCGTTGGAGGCAGCCATCTTAGAATAAGCAAAGTCGTCGCACGCGCGCGGGAGGGCGCCCGCATCGCCCCGGGCTTTACTCGCTGCGCTAGCGAAGGGCCGGGATGGTCTGCTCAGGCTGCGTTTCAGCGGACCGTGCTTCTCGCTCCGCTATCCCGCTTAGCCGCTAAGCGGACAGCGCATGCGCAGTCGCGATCCCGCTCCGCTTAGCTGCTAAGCGGAGCGTAAAAACGCCAAACTAAAACGCTCCGCTCGGCGGGTACGTCGCGCTTTCTATGCCTCGCCTACTACTGCCGAACGTGGCCGGTCGGCGGTCGGCCATCTTGAACTGCTGTGCTCCCGTGCTTCTCCATCGGCCATGTTGGGAGCCGGGGCTGCTGTCCATGATTGACCCTCGATGTAGAACAATACTCAGCGACTCACGAACAGCGATCCTGCGCTTTGCGAACAACACAACAAGCACCAGTACGGCCCGCTTCCTCCACAGGACGGGCCAAACCCGCCAGCACCCGATCTTTATCAGTTGGTATCCTGCACACGTGGGACCGCTCGACCCGGAGGGGCGGATCCGTAACCGGAACGAGGAGGCTGACCGCGCAGCGCGAGGACTTACGTACCGCGCGACGCACACCAGCCAACACTCGGACCGCAATCGGAACAGCCAACTGCGAGCCGAAGAGAGCGAACCAGTACCACTGGAGGACGTACGGAGACGTACGGAGACATCCTGAGATGGTACCGCCACAACAGGCAGCGACTCCCTGCCCCACACCCGCAACTAACGCGCCGCGAAGGCGTGCTATACCGCCAGCTACAGACGGACTCAATCCTGACACCCGTGCTCGCCAGATACATCTGCCCAACGCTATACAACACCGACCGTTGCATCATCTGCAAGACTGCCCCCGCTACGACAGCGCACATCCTCAACGATTGCACTCACCTACAAACACACTCTGAAGCACGAGAATTGCCACCAAAAGTGCGTGAAGCCATCACCTCCTCAGACTACAACACACAACTCCAGGCCGTCCGGCAGGTGGAGGAAGCCCTGACCCGACAGCGGGAAGGACCTGCGGTGGCGCAAACCATTACGGGCTCGACCCGCCCGGGATCGGGGCCGACCCCCACGGCCTAATTCACTCTGCCGGACACGCAATAAAGTTTCTCTCTCTCTCTCTCTCCATCGGCCATGCGTGCGTCGGCACGTCAGTCTTAGAATAGGGGAAACGAGCGGTTGAAGGCAAGATATGGTGTACCCAAACACAACAACCTCGCTAACAACAGTAATTGAAGATTTCCACCGACGGCTAGCGTGCCGCTAGCGTTTCCGCATGCGGCGCTGTCGCGGCGAATAGATCCCTCCGAGGCGCAGCTGCTCAGAAAAGGTTAACATCGACGCAGTTATACAGTCACTGCTTTATGAAGCTGCGCCGACAAAGATCCCCAGATCAATCTCTCGCCGAACTATCACCCCCTTTCGCGCATTTGTAAATTCGTTTCCAGCAATAGTCCCGCTCTGACGGGCGATGGCAAGCTTTAGCTGCTGTGGTGTAGTACACGCCGTATCGTGCATACACCACACAGTGGGCTCCTTGTCGACCGTGCAGGCTGCAGGTGCTTGCCACGGTCGCACGTGTAGCGGCGTTTCCGCCTTCAGAGGCGCTTCGTGTTTCCAGCGTTATTCACACCTTGTAAACGATGCGCTATATCTACAAACTCAGCTAAGCCTGTGTGACAGATGGCAACGATCTACATTCGTCCCTGAGAAACGCCGTGCCGCCGGTGCAGGAGTGCCGATGTTAACGTAGAAGAACGGAAAGTTGGGCTAGTTGGTAGGTGTTCATCTTGGTGTAAACAAAAGCGCTCAAAAAAAAACAGGGACGAATAAAGACGCAGATAGCACGGCGCCGTGCTGTCTACGTTTTCCTACGTGCCTGTTTTTTGAGCGCTTTTGTTCCCACCAAGGTGCCGATGTTATATTATATTCTGGGTGAAACAACAAAAGCGCCAGGTATGTCGTCACAGAGCCATGTTTCAGTTCCAATTAATATGTCAGTGCTACACGTTATAAGGTCAGACATAAGATCATCTTGCTTTGGCAATAAGTACAAAGGCAAAGGTTGTTATGACGACCTGGGTGGCTCTTGCACTGATGTCATTATGAGACGACATTTGCGCGGCATCAGGAACATCTTTGTGTGGTACAAACGGCATCAGAGGCTGGATCGTAGGCGTAAATCTGACCATCCACTGAAGCTTGTCGTAATTGAGGCGAACTTTTTTCCTCCTGGCGGTGTACTTCGCCGAAGTCCCACAACCGCTTCCTGATACCACGCGTGTTCGCACAGTAGTCATCTTCGAACCATACTTACTTTTGTTACTTCGCTCCTTCACTTTGACCGTTTGAAAACACTTCTGCTTACTTTGAAGTTCAAGAAGCGAACAATGATGGGCCTGTGAAAACCTTCCCTTGGCGCCCCAGACGATCTGTTCGTTCAATATCGCCGACACTTAGACCGAGGTTCACTTTGAAAAAAATTGCGAACAGTTTTTTCGCTTTCGTTCCATGCCTTCTCATTTTTCTCTGGAATACCTTGGATTATTAATTGTTTCTTCTGACCGGTTCTTGAACTCATCTAGGCAGCCAGAAAGGAACGACACAGTTGCTTGCAGGTTGTTCACTTGGACAGAGGATTCTTGGACGCTTGTTTTAACTTCGTCGTATCCTGTGGCAGCTACCTCTAAGACAGACACACGTTGCGCAAGACCATCTGTTTTGCTCGCGATGACGCTCAGTTTTTCTCTGGTTTCGTTCTGAAACTCCGTGTTTTTGGAATCGAAGGCGTCTAGCTTAGCGAGAATGGCATCTATTTTGACAGGGCCAGGGTTCAATTCGACATCGCCCGAACATATCAGCCCGACCACACCTCGACAATTGGCCAGCCAGGCCAGTGGGGCTTTAACTATCTAGGGTTAACAACAGATAAACCACAGCAATTTTTTTGTAAATTGGTTTTGCAGTTTTTTTAATATTTAGTTCGCTAACGCAAATATCATTATGCATTTGACAAAGTTCCGCAGCTTTCTCTCCAACAAGGAGGAGGAGGAGGAATAAACATTTATTCAACTGTGTTTGTTCCGTTGTGGGAGGCCTCCTTAGTCCAAGGTAAAATTTTTGTCTTCCGAAAAATTACATTTTGAAATATATTTCTATAGGTCCCATATAAAGGGCGGCTCTTCTTTCTTGCCCCACTCCTGCATTTTACCAAACGATGATAATCATGGCTTCCGCATCTCGGTATTAAATTCAGCGAAACGGAACTTTTCCTAAGCAGCCGCGCGTTGCTGAAACCTTCAAAATGGGTGCATATTTATTCCCCCTGCCGATATAGACATTCAACGAATCAGCGAGGCCGCAACAATTTCGGACAACAAATTAGGACTAGCATTGGTGCTGAGCATTCTCTCACTACCAATATCTTGCTTGAGAATCACCCCAAAGAAATTTCCACCCTCGTTAACGGTACTTGGACCATACAGTAGCCGACCGATTTTTTGGAACTCCGGAAATTCAGTCTTGCTGGATACTCCGGACCTTCCCGAGGAGCCGCTAGTTCTCCTATCAGAGTAATGTACATGAGCAACGAATATTTCCGACAAAACAAAGCGAAAAGTTTGATTTTCGGCACAAAATTTTGCGCGACAAAGCTGTGGTGTGACTTCAGGACGGCGCCATCTTGAATCCTAAGCCTGGATACCTGGATTGGCTTACTCCTGCCGGGGTAACAAACTTCTTGAGGCCATGATTTTGAATGCGGCGGAAACTTTGGACAACTTACACAACAAAGCTTTGGCGTTGTTCAATGCTACCAAGAAAACGTAATGCTTGCAAAGATTCTAGGACCTTCTCAACGAATAGGTGTTAAGAATTCCTCCGTTCTCGAACTGTTAAAGACGTAATGCTTGACTTTGGAGGCCCCGGATCAAGTAACCGAAGACGAGGATCGGAACGAGTTTTTGCGCATCCGACACCATGCCAAAGACCCCGGAGGTGCGGCGCCAGCGAGCGACGTGTGTTATATGTGTGCGCGCTTGCAAAAAGTCAATCAGCGGTTCATCTCAAACACAAATCGTCACTTCCACTGACTCCAAGATTTTTGTCATCGTCACGTCGGAAAATCCGCTTTGGGTTCGATCTGTTTCCGACAATGCCTCTTCGAGCTTGAAATCGTTCGATTTCCATTTACGGAGGTTCATGCCAGCTAGCTGATTTCCTGTGATTCTCGACAAATCTTGCCTCGGTCATCTCTTCGTCTGACAGCCTCCCCATCCTTTTCTCCGAAAGGTTCGGCAGTTGTAGAGGAAGCGCTTGACGCTGTTGTCCGAAGCACTCTGTTGTGAGGGAACTCTTTCGCTTTTCAGCAAAGATTCTATTTCTTCTTGCAGAGTTGGGGATCAGCAAGGCAGGGTTCGAAGGCGGGTCATTTTGCTTTTGTTGAGCCACTCTGGCCTTCCCACCATTGCTTAGCATTCACCAAAACTGATGGTAAGATACCCCTGGTTAATCTGTCTGCGGGGTTTTCCTTTCCGGGACAGTGATGCGGGATTGGTCAGTTGTTGTACTCTTGGACTCGGTTTGAAACAAAAGGCTTCATTTGGAGGCCCGAAAATTGTGGCGATTGCACCACGGAGTTGTTCGCTCCGTCATATAGACAGCGGGGCTCTGATGTTGTTGGAAGCTCGGTGTCTTCAGCCAACAGGGCCACCGCTTCTTGCACGAGGGGAGCTGGGCTAGAGATGGCAGCCTCCCACGTTGATAAGGATGATTTGGTATGAAGGATGGGACGATTTCTTTTACGTGATGCGGGTATTACTGGACACGACCAAATGATGTGGTGAAGTGATGCTCGTTCCACAGAACAGAAGAGGCAAGCGTCCTTATATTCCTTTTGATGTATGATTGACATGAGATGTGGAGTGGGGAATGGTAATGTTTGAAGCTGCCTGATAAGGACGCATGCCTTCGACTGAGCGATGGAATGCGGTAGAGGAAAAACGGCACGATCCTGGCGGAAATAGTCGAGGATATCGCCGAAAGTCTGGAGGCGGTCCTTATAACCAAAAGGTTGCGGGCTATCTTCAGGGGTCCCATGAGGCTCTCGGCGAACCATATCTTGAGCAGTCTCATTGGCTCTCTTATTTCTTATCAGGCCAGAGTGTGCTGGTGACCAGATGATGCGGAAGGTCCGGATATGAGGCGTGGGCCCTTGCGACAGGGTTGCCAAGGTTTAGATGATACCCTGCCACTTGAAACAATTGATACAGTCGATTTGGATACGGTCACGATGTTCGGATGTGGGGACCGTCTCTGGGCTATGGCTAGACCGGTTGCCATTTCTTCTGCCTGTGTGCAGGACGTGCGGCTGACAGATGCTGTAGCGATGGGGCTCCCCTTGGAGTCGACCACCGCTAGTACCGATGCGTTCCTGTCTTGATATGGGGCGGCATCGGTATATACCACAGGAGACCCCGGTGGGTGTTGTTTGGGAAGGGCTACGGCCTTCGTCATTGTGAGTGGGGTGCATTCGCACAGGCGTTGGGGACACTCTGATGACATCTCTGAGACTAGACGGAATGGCAACAAGTCGTGTGTAGTGTAATGTTTGTGGTACCAGGTCCAAAGACCTCAGGATGCACCGACCGGAAGAGCTGCGAGAGAGTCTCTCTAGCTGTGCGGTTCGGTGTGCCTCTATAAGTTCTGAGAGGGTATTGTGTATCCCGAGGTGCAGTAGCTTTGCAGCTGATGTGTGTTGGGGCAGGCCGAGCGCTCGCTTGTGTGCCATACATATATGAGGCTATTATCCTTCTCCTGCTCCGTCTTCCGCAGGGGGAGAAAAGCCAATGAGTATGTAACGCGAGAGATGACGAAGGCCTGCGCCATCTTTATGAGGTGGGACTCCTTGATCCCTTGTGCCTTCTGGCAACCCTGGAGATGAGCCAACGGCGACACTCGTCACGGTGCACCCGTCGAGGGAGGTGGTCCGGGCCCAGGTGCAGCGGTCCGAGAAGGCAGAGTGGCGGGGTCTTGCGACAGCGAAGCCAACTCTGGAGGTGTACTGCACCCACAAGGAGGACATTCGCCGGGAGACACTGTTTGACCTCGCCTCCGCAAGCAGCGGCCTGCTTGCGGAGGCGAGAGAAGTGATTTGGTGGAAGAAAGGAAAGGAAAGTGCATTGGGGATATTATTGAGCTCAGTAGGGAGCTCACCTGCATACAACCCAATGGGGCGGGGTGTTGCGCACTCGAGTGTGGCGGGCGCACTTCACGGCGGGCCTGTCGACGACTTGCGCCCTCTGCTGAAGCGCCGAAGAGACTATTGCGCATGTGGTTGTCAACTGCCCAGACATCCTCCCCGCCGCCCGCACCACAGCAGTACATGTCGCGCTTGGCTTCGCCGAAGAAGAAACCGAGACAGAGCGTGGGGAGGTAGTTGAGGTGACAAAGAGGCGCCTGGAACACTGGTGGTCTCACGGTGCTCTGCGCCGCACATAATGTGGAAGCTGCGTTTTCTTTCTTTTTTTCTTTTTGGCTCCGCCGTGTGAGACGCGGCGACCCGCTGCAAAGGGTACAGCCACAATCGTCATCGCCATCGCCATCGGTTTGATATACCCCTTTCTAGATCTCCCTGAGTGCATCTGTATGTTGGCCATTGGCATTTAGGCGGAGTCCCAAGACCTTTATGGAGTGAACTATAGGAATGTTGGTTCCTGATGTGGTTACGTTCAATATCGGTGCGTTTTTATGATGTGGTTTGTAGACAAAAAGCTCCTGGTTATGCTCCTGGTGATGATGTGGTTTGTAGACAAAAAAAGAGTAACATGATAAGCCGCACATGGCTGCGTACTCCTCAACTGTGTGGGTTGACCGTTGCAGGGCGTCCTGGATTTGGCCGTCGGAGCCTCAGAATGACGCCATCTGCATAGATGGGATGATGTAGGTCGGGTATTTCCGAGAGAAGGGCCGGAAGGTCCCTCATAGCGAGGTTAAACAAGAAAGGTGACTACCAATCCTTGAGGGGTCCCTAGGCCACCCAGCTTAATGGGGTCCGAGTGAATGTTTCTGAAATGAAAGGTGAGTATAAGAGATGACAGGAACGATTTAATGTAGTTGTACGTGCGCTCTCCAAAGCCATTCTTGTTCACCATCTGTAGTATGACCGAGTGTCGCAGAGTGTCGAAGGCTTTGCAGATATCTAAACCGAGGATAACCTTAGTTGTGTGCTTTAGCGAGTCTTCCGGATCCAAGATGTGATGTTGTAGTGGCAACATAAGATCTTGCTTGTATAGACGAGGGCGAAATCCTAGCATGGTGTGAAGGAACAGCTGAGTTTCTTAAGCGTGTTCCGTCAGTCGAGTCAAAACAATGCGATCTGGTAGTTTCTCTAGGCACGATGTTAGGGAGATAGGTCTGAGGTGATTGATGTGCGGCGGTTTTCCAGGCATTGGAATGACTATGGTCTTGGACGTTCACCATTTTTCCAGAATTAGACCCTGGGTCCAACATTCATTAAAAAGGGTCATGATGCCAGTGATGGGTGTGCCGTCCAACTGCCGAATAATCTTATTAGTAATGTGGTCAGGGTCAGGGGCCGGCCTAGTGTTTAGCTTATAAATAGCAACATGACCTCAGCTTCAGTAAAAGGTTCATTAAAGGCAACGTTAGTCTCTCCCGTGTATGACGGTTGTTCTGTTGGAGGGCCTTGTTGTATGTACTTGTGTAAATATGTGGTGAGTGCATTTCGTGTCCCAGGGAAGTTGCGTATCAAAAGTGACGCCGTTTGGTTGTGGGACGATTTGGTCGACGTCGGATAAGGAAGGTGGAGTAAGATATTCCAAGTTCTTTTGGTGCTGAATGTGGGATTTAGAGAATCGCATGCTGAATTCCAGTTTTCAGATATTAATTTGGATGCGTGATTCTCAATCTCGCGAATAATGTAAGCTATTTTTCTGCCTAGGCCACGGCTGTGTTTGCGGCGGATCATCCTGTTTTCGAGGTTGTCCCTAGCCTGGATTAGGTTAAACACACGCGAGTGTAGCGGGGGCAGGCTGGGGTCTGAGTGTATGACTTTGGTGGCTTTCGCGACCCTGCTGTGTAACTTCTCCTCGCATTCTGAGAGAGTGTCTAGTGTAGGTGTCGCGTCTTGTGTTCTTTTACGAAAGACGCTCCAGTCGATAAACGTGTTGTTGCGTTCTTGGAGAGATTTTAGGTATGCGGGTACCTCGACCTCGAGTTAGATGAGCCTATGAGCACTGCCGAAGTCCTGCCTAGTGCTAGCCCATTTAACCTCTCCTGTTATGTTTTTGGTGAATGTAGGTCAGGTGTCGTATCTGCACAGTTGCTGTTTCCCTGACGTGTGGGAAACAGGGGGTCGGTATGTAATGTTAGGCGTTCATTTTGTGCAGCTTCCCACAGCCGGCGCCCTTTAGGTGTGGCCCTTGCGTAACCCCACGCGGAATGCTGCGCGTTAAAATCCCCCAGGATGACTATGGGTTGCATACCCGCTGTACGCAGAGCTCCATAGATTAGGGGAACAAGAGAGCCAGAGTCCTTTTTCCCTTGGACTACTGTATATATTTAGAATAGGCTGGTTCGCCGATTTACGTCTGTGACTATTACGATTATTCTGTAATCCACCTGCTGTCTATGTTGTGTGCTTGCGCTATCATATTACGGCGAGTAAGAATGGAGGTTCCAGGTGGATCTCGGGACTTAGGCATGGACGTTTTGTAGCTGGCTAATTTACCCACTGCACCTACTTGTTGTAGGCAAATTATGTCAGAGATCGAACTCACAAGATTGTTATCTAAGGCCTACTGAAGGATGCCCCTCTTCTGGCGGTATCCTCCACAGTTCCACTGCCAAATGATGTTATTCAACGCTACGGTCTTTGTCGTCTGATAATGAGGCGCGATTGGATGGTTTGGATGCTTTTTTAAGAGAGGGTCGAGATTCTATGTCTGCCAGTCGTGCTTCCAAGGCTGATAGTTTAGAAATGATAAGAACAGTCTGCGCTTGAGATGGTTTGTAGCTAGTGCCCATGACCTCCTTAACGTACTCAGAAATTTTCTCAACGCCTGCCATGAATTCCACTTTTGTGACGTAGATGGAGCTACAGTCCGAGTCCTCTTTGGGGGAACTGCGGAGGGGATGTGATGTAAGGACGACTTCGTTTTCCATGGGGAGGAGGAGAAAAGCGAGAGGAAAGGCCGAGAGGTTATCCAGGCTGAGAGCCCGGATTGCTACTCGGCACTGGGGAAGGGGTGTTCAGGGGATAAAAGAGATGGCAGGCGAAAAAGGGGGGATAGGAGCGGGGTCGCGCACACACTTTAGTCCCTTCGTGGGCACTAGAGTCTCTCAGCTAAACCTGTGTCCTTCATAAAACGCAGAAGGGCTTTTGTTGCCTTCTGCGAAGTCGATTGTAGGGGTCTTTGTCCTAGAATAGTCTCTAGCTTGAACTGTTGATTGTCCAATCTTCTGAGCTCGGCTGCCAAAACGCGTCTTTCCGATGAATACTCGGGGCAACAACAAAGCACATGGTCGATTGTCTCTTCAACCTCGCAGGCGTCGCAGTGGAGCACTACTGGCCATCCCGATGAGGAAGGAGTAGGCTTTCGTGAAGGCCACTCCCAACCACAGCCTACAAAGTAAAGTAGACTGTGATCGAGTCAGCCCACACGGAAGACGACGCTGGAGTAGAGGGTCCTGGTTGTGGAGGCGCGGGTGCACAAAGTCCGGTGTATTCCATTGAGTAATGGAGGTCCTCCGCGCGAACTGACGAAGCAGCCTAGCGGCATCAGTCCTTGCAAGCGGAAGCAAGATGGTCCTTTCACTGTCATGGCCTGTCCGGGCAGCTGCATCAGCCGAGACATTGCCGGTGATTCCACAGTGACTTGGCAGCCACTGAAATAAAATGTTATGGGCCTTTATGACAGCCTGGTGAAATAATTCCCGAATTTCTGTCACTAGTTGGTGCAAAGGACCGTAGCGCAGGGCTGCTCGGAAGCTTTGCAGGGCGCCTTTGGAGTCGGTAAAAATGGACCATTTTTGGGGAGAAGCTTCCATGATGTATTGAAGAGCTTCACGGAATGGCTGCAAGTTCAGTAGCCGTCGAGCTCGTCACATGGGCGACACGGAATCGAATCTTGGTTGATTCTGATGGTATAACCACCGCACCTGCCGAGCTCGAGGACGTCACAGAACCGTCTGTGTATACATGCTTCCGGTCATTGTGTTGTTCGTACAGTAACTGCATAGAAAACTGTCTGAGAGCCAGTGGTGGTAAGTCGGCCTTTTTTCCAATGCCCGGAACATGCAGACGAATGTCCGGTGTTGCCAGGCACCACAACGGGGAGGACGGTGTGACCGCAGGCGTGTAGTCTGACGGTACCTCAGCCCTGTGCGCTGCGACAATGGCTGCAAAGGAAGAGCGTGGTCGACTCTGAGGAAGCTGCGCAAGGTGGTGACATGGTAGCCTCGTGAGGAGCCTGATGTGTAGGCGTAGCGTCTCAGTGGTCACATAAGTTGCTGTAGGATAGTCTTGGGCAATGTATAATGTGCCCACTGTTGAAGCACATCGCGGCAAACCAAGACACGTGCGGAGAGCCTGCGCTTGGATGCTTTGGATCACCCGAAGGTTAGAGGAGCATGTACCGGATATCGCTGGCAAGCTGTAGCGCAAAACTCCCAAGAAGAGTGCCTGGTACAGTTGCAGCATTCCTCTGACCGATGTGCCCCACGTCTTTCCAGCGAGAAATTTGAAAATGTGGGCGATGGCGGTGAGTTTCTTCTTTAAGAAAGACACATGTGCGCTCCATGACAGGTCCCTGTCGATGATCACGCCAAGAAATTTGTGATTTCTGGAGTAAGGTATCGACTTTCCATTGATGGTTATGGGATATCGGGACATGGGTTTGCGGGTAAACGCAACGACCGCGCACTTTTCACTAGAAATACTGAGTCCTTGCTTTCGGAGGTATGCCCTCGTCACATTGGCCGCTTTTTGAAGCCGTGCTCGCAGCTGAGGTCGATTAACAGCCGAAGCCCAGAGGCAGATGTCATCGGCGTAAATGGATATACGGACAGTCTTCGGTAGAGCGTGGACAAGCCCGATTATCGCTAGGTTGAAGAGGGTTGGGCTTAGCACCCCACCTTGAGGAACACCACGTTTGATGATGTGCTGCGATGTTGGGCCGTCTTCTGTCATTACAAAAAATGATCTTTCGGACAAGAAGCTGTGTATCCATTTGTAAATTCTGCCACCGAGTCCAAAGTGCTGAAGGGCGTCTAGTACTGACTCGTGAAGCACGTTATCATAGGCCCCTTGACGTCGAGAAAGAGGGCTGCTGAGAGCCGTTTGCGGCTTTTTTCTTGCTGTACAAACGTGACTAGATCTACCACACAGTCAATAGAAGAACGCCCTCGTCGAAAACCGGCCATAGCCTCCGGATATGCGTTGTGGTATTCGAGGAACCACTGTAGCCGCGTGAGGATCATTCTTTCCATGACTTTGCCAAGGCAGCTTGCCAGGGCAATAGGACGGTACGATGCCAGATCAAGGGGTGTTTCGCCAGGCTTTAGCAATGGAACGAGACGGCTTGTTTTCCACTGTAGGGGTACGACACCATCTGTCCATGTCTGGTTAAATAGGTCCAGAAGCACTCGTCGAGCGCCAGGGCCTAGGTGGCATAAGGTGGAGTACGTTACTCCATCATGACCCGGTGAAGAACGACGCCTGCAGGATGCCAGGGCTGCCTCTAATTCTTCCATTGAAAAGAGAACATCCATACGTTCTTCACGGGAACGAGGAGCTTGGCTGTTCCTCGCAGATCCAACGTTATCGGTTGTTGCAGCAACCCTCACGCAGAAATCCTCCGCAACTTCCAACTCCCGGCGGTTTTCATGGAATGCCAATGCCTTCAACGGGCATCGCTGCTGCACAGGCGTTGCCAGTCCTGTTCTCCATATAGAGGACAGAGGCTTCCGAGGGTCGAGGGACTCACAAAATGATTTCCACCTGTGTGCCTGGACCTGCGCGATGCGTCGCTGTATTTGCTTCTGTGTGCGTCTGGCAGCCCTTAAGTCGTGCACGGATTTTGTACGCCTGTACCGTCGCTCGGCGCGCCGTCGAATTGCTCGCAGGCGTTCGAGTTCGATATCAAAATCCGTGACTCTTGCAGATAACGAGGTATATCTCCTGGATGATTGGGTTGCATTACTGATAGCAACCTCGAGGCTTGTTGAAAGCCCATCTCGGCAGGCGTCCTCCATCATGGATTGGAATTTAGGCCAGTCAATATAAGCGGTTACAGTGGGCGAGAAAGAGTGATGGAATCCCATAATCTTGATGTATGTGGGAATATGGTCGCTGCCGTGAGTTTCAATATCAGTGAACCAGCGTAGACGGCCAGCCAAATGAGTTGAAGCCAAGGAAAGGTCTAGAGAGCTCCCGTATGATGTGCCACGGAGAAACGTAGGGCTGTCATCATTTAGCAAGCACAGTCCATATTGAGACGCCAACGATGCGAGTCTTCGGCCCCTGTGGTTCATCTTGGAGCTTCCCCAGAGTGGGTGGTGGGCATTGAAATCTCCGGTGATGATCCAAGGGCCGGGTGCTGTTCTGAAGACATACTTCAATCTCTGGACGTCAATATTAGCTGATGGAGAAATGTACGCACCGAGAAGGGTGAAGGAGAGCTTGTGATTCTTTACAGTGAGGCACACATATTGGTTGGTGTCATGCGGCCGTAATGAATGCACTGTATAGATGAGTTCTCGGCGGATGAATACCACTACTTTGCTGCGGTTCCCACAGGTTGAAGATTCGATGCTTTGATAGCCGGATAGTCTAATGGGAGTGGGTAGGTTTGGTTCACATATCACAATAATCGGGAAGAGATTCGTACGCACAAATTGGCGAAAATCAGAGAGTCGAGGTTTTAAGCTTCTGGCATTCCACTGCAAAATGGAAGCTCCACGTATTTCCTGACGTACTGATGAAGACACCTTGGCCATGTTTTCACTCGAGGCTAGCAAGTAGTGGATCCAGGGCGTCCAGGACTTCCATAGCGCACGAGGCGGTTGGCGTCTTTAGAGTATAAAGAAGCTTGCGAGTGGCGTTGATGAGCGCCCTGAGCACTGCGATGACTTGCAGATCTTCTTTCTTTGAAGAGGCATTCGAAGACTGGTGAGACTTAGCATCCTCCCGTCGGGGCTCCGTAGGTGACAGAGACGGCAGCCTGGGCCAATCCTCCGCCGATGGGGACGACTTCCCAGTTTTGTTGGCTTTCTCAGTTGAAGCTGTAGCCAAGCAGATTGTTGGCTCCGCTGGTGGTGGCGTTGCAGGTGGAGGTAGCGACTGGGGCGGGGGCGGAGGCAGTGCCTGCGACGCTGGAGGATCCTCCACGTAAGATGTCGTGGACGGCCTTTGTCACGAAAGCGCTCGATGACCTACGCCGTCGCGATCGTCGGCGTCTTCGCACTTTTGCAGATGCGTCTTTATGTGACGAGTGGTCTTTTACCATCTGCTTCAGAATCTTCTGTTCCTCTTTTAGGCGAGGGCAGGTCTTTGAAGAGGCATCGTGTGCGCCTTGGCAGTTGGCACATTTAAGGACACCTACGGTGCAAGCTTTGGCATCGTGAGATCCGGAACATTTCGAGCATACAGTGGTGCGTCCACAAACGCTGCTGACATGGCCGATCTTCAGGCATTTGTGGCACTGTAATGGTTTCGGCACGAAAGGCCGAACTGCGTGCCGAAAGTGGCCGACCTTCACATGTGCCGGGATGCAGTCACCTTGAAACACCAGCTTAACGCAGCGTGATTTTCCCAGACGAGTGACCTGCTTGATGGTCGCCCCGCGCCTTCCGTCGCCGGTTTATGAGAAGGGGTAAGTCGGCATCTGGAATGGAGACGTCGACATCATAGAACACGACGCCCAAAATACCAAAATATTCTTTCGTGTGTTGATCCTGACCTCCTTAATTTTCCCGGGCAGAATGGCTTCCAAGGAGACAGAAATCGCTTGCCGGTTGAGCATCCTGAGGTTGTCGTTCGGGGACTCCGGCACGAACAAGACGGTGTGAACAGGGGGCCTTGCCGGGGTAGTAACAGTCGATGCGCTCGACGTCGAGGATGTTCCAGTCGACCGCGAAGCCGCTGCCCGCAGCCTTCTTTTAGCCTTCTTACCGAGGACCAACTCGAAGTCGTCGTCAGTGCTGTCATCGCTGGGCACAGAATACAGCTCGGTGTCCTCGGAGCCCGCCTCACTCGGGAGGCAGATTCGTTTCCTTGGCGTGGCAAGGGGGTTCGTATCGCGATCTATGGGGCCATTGGTATCGTCCACGTTTGCATTGATGAGCGTGGCTATTTGTATTTGTAGTTCAGCTATACCTTGGCGCTAACTTTTCATTTTCTTCCAAGGTGTTCAATAGGAGTGTTTTAAGTTCAGCTACCTCGCTATCTGATGGCGGTGGTGATGTTCAGAAGCTACCATCTAAGCCCAGCTCACCTTTGTGGATGTCGGGTTGTTCATCTTCTGGGAGGCATGCTTGGGTCCGTACCCAGGGCCCTATGCACGGGTAGCGCCACGTTGCTATACCGTGCCAGCAGGTGCATCAGCAGCGGCCCTCTGCTTGCGGAAGCCTGGCGTTGTTGTCTTCCCACGGGGCGCTGATGGATATCGGACACCGTCTTGCCTTGGTACCTGACTCTCGGATGGCTTGCTTGAAAGAGACGGTGGCTTGAAGCGTATCGTGCAACTTTTGTCTCCAAAAGGGTGGTCTCCCTTGCAGAGCGGGCATTAGGCGTGCACGGATGTAGGTTGTCTTCCGAAGTGTGCTGCTCACATCCCTGGCAGCGGCTGGGGGTCGCATTTGGACAAACATCAGCCTTATGCCCCACTGCTCAGCAGGCAAGGCATTCTTCCGATTTTTGCTTGTGTATTTAGCAGCAAAATTCCGTTACTCCGTAGTATATCTGGAGGAGGACTTTCGGTCCCTCAAACGCGATAAGAACGGTGTTTGTCGTCCCCATGCGCCTGGCGTGTGTTGCCTGGGGGTTAGCTGAATTTACGATGTTTTCAATTATGCCTTGCGTTGTGTAATCGGGCGGAATCTCGTCTTTGCAGGTGTCTTCAGGGGAGGCCACATAAGGGAGAGTGCTGTGAGCGCGATTCGCAATGCTGAGTTGGCGCACCAGGCTGTATGTTTTCGCCCTCTCCATGCTTGGGGTGCTCATAACAAAGACGTTTCTAGCCGCGTTGGGGCGGAGGATGTCTTCTGCGGCTTGTAGTTTGGTGAGCCCAAGAGCAACGAGGGTTGTCGAGCGTAGGATTGCGACGCTTATTTTGGAGACATCGAATCCTCCTTGCGGGCGGAAAACGACTTTCACGTGCTCCCGTGCTAGTTGGGGAAGGCATGCTTAGCAGTTCCTCGCTTAGTCAGAGAGGGGCTGACCTTTTCCTGCGAGGGCTTCTCGGCGCCAGAGCTTGAAGCCTTTTCTGACTGCGGTCGAGGTAGCAGACCATCCAGCCTCGTTCTTCGGTCACTTCGGAGGGGTCGATGTCCTCGCCCAGTACCGTCGAGGTGTGCATGTCTGTAGTCATGGTCGCCTCATCCGAGTTCAAAATAGGCGCAATGCGTTTGAGGTGCGTTGGTTGCCGACGTGGCTGCCGTACAACCGGTGGTGAAATATGAAAACGTTCTCACTGCGCCGTAAGATTGGTCCAGGGGTTTCCAGGGGCGAAAAATGCACTCGTGGGATTCGTTTCAGACGTCCGACGACCATTTGGATTCAGGGAGAGGCATCTTTCGCAGAAGCGATGTGAACCCGCCGTTAGCACAGAGCACCGCCACCACGCCTTCTCTCACGAAGGAGGAATTTAAGACAAGAACCATTCGCGACTTCTTCAGTCCTATTTAAATGAACTAAAGTTCGTTCTTCCGCCTTGTCGATTTTTCGGACTGCTCTTTAATACGGACTATTTTTCGCTCCCGTCCAGGTCCCAAAATTCGGTCAGCTACTGTATACACAGACAATTCGGAGCTCGACAGCATCACCACCGCAACCGCACACAAGACTGCCCGAACGGGACGCCGTCACACACTCCAGAACCGGGCCAGGCAATTTCTTCAGCAACAATACACATCCTGCGGAAGTCCCCACTGCGCGGCTTGCGCACGAATAGTACCTCCACGTGAAACTACCCGCGATTCGAGCGGTCTCCTCCTCCCCATCGGCTTTCGAATTCTGAACGGCTCAGTAAAGTTAGGTTCGTCGTAGAGGTGGGTGGTGTCGCCGTGGAGTCATGTGAGGACCCGATGACGAGACGAGGCAAGCAGATGAAGAAAAGTCTATTTACACGTATTTACAGCAGCCGATGAGCATGAACATAAGACAAAACGAAAACTGGGTTAAAAATTGCTCCCACCTCCCCTCGCGGGAACCCGTGTAGATGCGACGCGTAGGGGATTCCGTTGTTGTTTCCGTTAGGTTGATTCAAGGAGGTTAAAAAAATTGGGTTGATTCTCCCATTGCGTGAAACGTGCCGTGAACCCCCTGCCGCGGCTATGACGCAACGTGGCGCGGCTATGACGCAACACAATCCAACACAATCCACTTTAGTCCAATCCAATCCAATCCAATCCAAATCCAATCCAAGCCAAGCCAATCCAATCGAATCCAATCCAAGATGGCAAGCTGGGCGAGTTGGTATTGGTTCATGGTGATAGCCGCGCTGTGTCTGTTGTTACCTTCCTCGTCCTCGTCTTCCTTGCGCTGGCTATTTTCTATCACCACGAATCCAATCCAATGCCCCTCGCGAGAGAGTGTTCGCTATCGGAGAGGAGAGGGGGTGAGCAGCGGAGAGCGCAGCTCGCGCGGCGAGGAGAATGGGGGAGGGGTGTGGACGGACAACAACAACGCCGTATGGAGGGACAAGGCGAGTGAATGAGATGCAGTCGCATCTAAAATTAAAATGCGCCGCACGCACGAGGCGGGTATCGCCGCGCGATCCCTGGTAGGGGCCCGGAGACCAAAAAGGTGCCGAAACACCGCGCGGTTGGCGAGAACTTCGAGGGGCTCTGGCGCCCAGAAACCGCCACGGGAGCTAGTCTTGATGCGCCCGCTCTTGGTCACAGCTCCGAACAAACTCGTTGAAGAATGCGTGAGCAGGGCGCAAGCAAAGCCGTCTCCCCAGAGCAGTGCACATACCACTGCTCCGAAAGTGTCAATACTGTCTTCAACGCATTTCAAGAGTTCGTCATGGGGAAGAGAGTAATATAAATCCTTGACATCAATGCTGCGTTGAAGACAGTATTGACACCTTCGGAGCAGTGGCGTTTCAAAACAATGCAGGTGTGACCGTAGAAGGTTTCTTGGAGCTGCTTTCGTTTTACCTTAAGTCGACCTATGCAGAATGGGACGGTACATCTTCCTTCAAAAGCAAGGTGTATGCATTGGGTCCTGCATCGCCCCCATTATCAGCGACCTATATTTGGCAGCGAAGAACTGAAATGTCGCCTCGCTGCTAGAAGGGTCAAAGGTCACTCGCGTCTTTCGTTACGTGGACGACTTTCATGTTTTCATTGACGCGAACGGCGATCTTGACACAGCAGTGTCAACACGCTCCAAGTGTTCACGAATTCCTTAAAGCCGCTTGTAATCACCCACGAGATTCCTGAACGTGAGAGTATTAGGTTTTTGGATCTCCGGCTTCGGTTTTATTACAAACATGTGTGCTGGGAATACGAGCCACGATCAATAAGCCGCCACTTCTCCCACTCTTCGGCCACTAAAACTCGTTAAACGTGGCATCGCTAACCTTTGCCTGAAAACGCGCTTTACAATCTTGCTTTCATAAGTGCGAGCAGTCTGTTGGCGCTGTGAATCGTGTAGGCAAGGCGGGATACCCACTGGCGCTTGTTACCTCTGTGGCAAATAAGCTCCTGGAGACGTCAAACGTCCCTCAGAAACGAACCGCCCGAGGCTGAAGGTGAGGCACCAGGCCAAGGGGAAAACCGCAGTTGTCCCGTACGTACACACCTTCCCGTAGGCTGAAGCAGATCGGTGCCCGGCAGCAATGTGAAGGTTCTTTTTCCGCTCCGGAAAAGCGTTTCAAACGCTTTGTAAAAAACTTCCCCAGGACAGAAGCGGAAAAGGATCTGCAAGGTAAACACAAGAACAAGTTCGTTGCGTGTACCAAAAATGTGGTGTATGTGATTCCCCTCTCCTGTGGTCGCAAATACGTGGGCCAGACATCCCGGTGTTTAATGATCGACTGCGGGAGCACAAAATGGAATGTAGAGCGTGGAAACACGGGGCACCTTAGTGCGCACTGCCGAGATTGTATAAAATGTAAAGAAAGTAAACCTGACTTCAATCAGACTGTAACAATAGCAAGACATCACAACCAGTTAACAAGGGAACTTATCGAAGCTTCTGAAATGGCCCGCCTCGGAGGGGATGCATGCGTGAGCAAGCCATCTCTGACTCTATCACAAAAGGAACTTTCGTATCTGAACATACGAATCTGAATGCACGTGTCGCACAAGCTGCTGTCGAACAAATATTTTTTTATCGTTTTTCGGTTTTCGTGATTTTGTTTTATCGTTGTTTTACCGTATTCCGATTTTATCATGCGTGTCTTGGGTGTGCGTGGCGTGACCTCAAGAATGTACCGGTGTGCGCACGATTTCTGTGTATATATTTGCCTTCTTTTCCTAATAAATCTTAGTTGGAAGTAGCGCGTGTCCCTGTGCCTCTCGTCGTCCCTCGTTTTACGTTTTGCGCTTTGAACGGTCTTGCAATGGAATACCAACTTGCCCAGAAATCCGCCTTAATCAATACCGATACCGTATGTCACCCATCACAGGTTTTTGGGTGTTACCTTCGACCGCCGTCTGACATGGACGGCTCACGCACATCTTCAGCATGCTTTCCAACAGCACTGATGGATGTAGCGTCAGCTCTCTTTTACGGCTATACGACGCCCTCTGCGAAGGCTTACTTCGCTATAGCCTCCCAGCCCTGCCTTCTCTTTCCAAAGGGAATTCTAAAATACTAGAGGGGTTGCAGGCTCGAATACTGAGGATCTGTCTCGGTGTCCCGAAGACCACCTCCACAATGGGAACCATGACAGAGAGCAGACGGCTTCCGCCCACTGCTTTGCAGACAATGGAGCAACTTCGCATGCGCCTGCGCATTGTGGCAAGGTAACATGGGCATCCTCTTGCTGCCGCCTGGGCCTCTGAAGTGCAGCACGCTATGCCCTCCCAGTGTCAGCCTTCAGCCTCTTCTCCTCACCCTCCGTGGCTATTCCCTCCTATGAAAATTGTCACCACGGTACCTGGATTTAAGCGGAAGGCGGATATACCAGCCCCGGCTCTAAAGTTCTTTGCCTTGGAGCATATTAACAACCAATACAAAGGCCACACTCATGTGTACACTGATGGCTCAGTGACGGCTACATCGTCGGCGATAGGGATCTCGATTCCTTCGTCGCTCACTACCATCTGCGCCCTATCGAGCCACAAGTCCTCGACGACAGCTACTGAGCTGGCTGGGCTGCGCGCTGCTTTTCAGTATATTCTAAAGCAGCCGGCCAATCAATGGGCTGTATTTACAGACTCCCAGACTCCAGGTCAGCACTCGAAAGCTTGAAGTCGCTTCCAAAAGAACAGCTGGCTTGGGAAATCAATCTCTTGCACTTACAAGCCATACAAAGGGGACACAGCGTAGATCTGCAGTGGCTTCCTGCCCACTGCGGAGTTGCCGGCAACGACGCAGCTGACAAAGCCGCCTCATCTGCCCAGAGTCTCTGCACTGAAGCTGTGCCGATCCCATTCACGAGAAAGGATGCGGCAATACTCGCCTCATCAACCGAATGGAATGGGCAGATGTCTATATTGACTGATGCAAGGCAGCAATACGCACCTCTTCATGAGATTGATCCCACGTGCACCTTCAGAATGCCACCTGGACTTAGCAAGCGCGAGGAAGCCATTCTGCATAGGCTGCGCGTGAATGTGGCCTACACGGGACATTACCTGTACAAAATCCAGCAGGCACCTTCACCTCTTTGTTCCAAATGTGACTCACAAGAAGACATCCATCATGTTATATGCGTGTGTCCAAAGTACACCGTGCACAGACAGAAACTCATATTATCTTTGTGCAGGCAGCTTGGTGCGGGACTTTAGCTGAGGGCTGTTTTGGGTCCATGGTCGGGTCCCAGTCAGGCTGCGCGTGCAATCAAAGCTCTTTTGGAGTTTCGTCGGAGCACAGAACTGAACAGAGTTTTGTGATTGAAAATTTTGGCCGCATCAAATGACATCTTTTCGTTTTCCCGTTTTTTTCTCTTTTTTTCTCTTTGTTTTTCTTCTCTCATCTAGCGTAACAAGCCAGCCCGACGGCTCGGCTAACATCGCTGGTTTTCATTGAAGTTATTCTCTCTCTCTCTCAGCCCAGTGTTGTACACGTTCCTCTAAAACATGAACGACAGCTGGTTCCTCATTCCTTTCCAATTTTGAAAGGAGTTCCCGTTACAAGTTCCTTTAATGCGAACGGAATTACGCGTTCTAGTTACACTTGGAACATTGGAACGAGTCGTTACACTTGATTATTGAAATTGAACTATAGTGTCGGATAATCGTGAGGTGAATAAAAAGTGAGAATTTAAAACTCTCCTTGAACTACGTATATATGTAGTACAAATATTACCACCGCCAGCCGCCGAATATCTCGAGATAAAAAAATTCCAAAGAAACGCTCCTAGACGATTTTTTTCAGGGAGCACCGGACGTACTCGAGACATGTCTAACTGCAACTTTCGGGCTCATGTATTACAAGTGCAACCTATATGGCCCTTCCCACTTCGGTTTTCAATTTCTCACTCAGGATACCGCGCTTCAGATGTGCCAATAAAAAGATACTCACAAGCACAAACGTAATTAAATTTCTTCCACAAGAATCCGCATCGAAACGAACAATACACAGGCGTTTAATGAATGCTCATTCAATACCACAGTGCGAGTGGAAAAAAAATGTCCAGTATACATATTCGCCACTTAGTTGAGTCCCTTGTTTGAACCCAGCAAGAGTTGCATCATGATGTTAAAGACGTACCCGTTGGACTTACCCGTTGAAGAGCCGTACGGCTCTTCAACATTGCCATCAAAGTGTTGACGTTCCACCAAACCGCGTGAGGGTACTGCATTGTTGTACGTGAGGAAAAGTTGGTGCAGTCCCTCGAAGTTCTTCCTCTGCGACAGCGGGTAGACAACTGATGGCAGCAGGTAGCGCGACAGCTCATCCTGTGCCTCGGCTGGAAGGGTTCCGTGCCGGAACGAGAAGAAATCTTCGGGCGCGGACAAGCTGGCAAAATCTGCGCAGGTTGCTTGGGTCACCAAAGCCAGTTCTGCTTCGTACGGCCTCCTTGGCTGGCTCGGCTGCCAGTAGAGAGCACGTGTGCGACGAATGCGGTGCAGTCAAACTGCGGCGAGGCGCTCTTCCCAGCAGGGTGTTTCGTACACACGGAACGCAAACGACCCGAAATGGCAGCAAATGGCTCGTCGAATAACCCAATCCCGAGTCCGAGTATACTATACTCTTCAAGTGGGAGTATCGCCCTACTCCCTTTACTTCCAGAGTTTATTTAGTGGTACAGAGGGGTAAAGCCTTACTGCCGCTAAAATGGAAGTTTTCAAGGCGAGCATTGGAAGTATATTATTTTTTACCACTAGGAGCTCTAAGTAGACGTGTTCTGAGTACTGCGCAGCTGCATTCAGAGTATTTTTGCTGTTCTTTAAAAATTTTATAGAAGCGCTGTAAGGGAATTTATGACTGTATTTGGGAGTTATTGGACGCATAGCCCGTATTTCCAAGTTTCTTTTACGAGTGTCCAGGAACCGCATTTGGCGTAATTTCCAGTTTTCTTTTCCCACATTTCAATAGCAAAACGCGAAAGGTATGTTTTCTGCACACAGACACTTTCTACACACATACCTCGCATCCAGTCGTGCGGCCGCAAGTTCATATCGACAAAAAAATTAAAAGGACGCCAGAGCTCACGCGACACACGACACCAACTGACAGCCATTTTGTAAACCGGTGTAGTGGAGTGAGTGGGGAAAGAGGAGGAGGCGGGGATTTTCATACTCCCATTAGGACCAGTGTGGTATTCACAACCAGACACTGCGTTTTGGGGGGAGGTACAATCGTGGTAAAATGGGCCTACTTAGTACGGCTCTTGGCCACCGGAGTAAACGGGGAGTTCATGCGCCATCCTACTACCAAACGTGGGAATAAGCCGCCTGAATTGAGAAGTTTTAAAAACGTATTCCAGGCAAAAAAATTACACCATCTTCCCGTGGGGAACCATGAGGAGAACGCGAAGCATCATGGGGGTTCCGTGTTCCATTGTGTTGCCGTAATGTTGTTTCCTTTATCGGAGGACGAATGGGAACGTAGTGTGAACCCCCATGTAGAGACAGAGAAATGTAGAGAAATGTAGAGACAGCGGAGAGACCTACACCCGCGTTACCTGATCGAACACCTCCTGGTTCTCGTCTTTCTTTATTGCGTGCTCACGCTCCTACCCAGCTGCCCGCCCTCTTAGTCCTCTTCTCTGGTTGAGCTGCAAGGCGCGTGGCGCTTCCCGCCACAGCTTTCCCACGGGAAATTCAACATCCTCCTCTAAAGTTTTCAGTTCGTCGTTTCCGTTGACGTTCAGCTTCGCGTGCCTTCGTTTTTTTAGTAGCTTCTTGACGTAGTTTGAATCAGTCAAGGACATAAGGCGCGTTCGTAGCTCATGCGCCGGTCTCGGTTTGTAGCGCAGTGGGAAGAGCGCCACGTACGTCCCGTTGCGGCCAGAGAGTCGTGGGATCGAAACCGGGCGCTGCCTAACTATTTCTTTTTATAGTGGACTGCGCTGACGTCAGGACAAACGCTGACGGGGCTGAAGAGACGCGCAAGCGCAGTAGAGTGCAGACAGCGGACAACGGCAACAAGGTTGGGAGGGACACAGCCCAGAGCATAAGATGCTTCGCATCTAAAAACTCTAATGCAGGCTAATTCATGACTAAAGCAACAGCTGGAACAGACAGAAGGCAAAGAAGAAATAAGTCAAGACGATCCCTTATTTCTACTTTGTATCCCATCTGCGCGCACTGATATTTGAGTCATGAACCAATACCAACTCGCCCAGCTGTCCATTCTGTTGCAGGCGAATTCGTGTTATGTGTGCCGCGACAAGGTCGTTAGCACCCCGTGCAGCCAACCCGACAGGCTGCGGCCTCTCTGTTCCGCGGAAGGGCGGGCCAATCGGCCAGCTTGCAAGAAGAGAAACACAGCAGCGGCCTGTGGTTTTTTTGTGCCAGCTACAGCGCCCTGAAGCCTTGGCATCAGAGCCAGACAAATCCTAACGATGGAATGTTCAAAGAGGGACCGCCGTTCCCTCTGCCGTTCTGTCCACGCCATTCTCTGCACCCCTGGTCCAGCTTGACGTTGATTTTTATCGGTTGTAAATTGTGCAAAATTAATACACGCAACCCCCCTCAAGGAAAGTGGGCCACCACCAAATAAAACAAAGTATAAAATTCCAGAAACGAAAATAACAACGAGGTCAGGACAGGCGTATCCCCGAGACGCCGAGAAAGGAGGCATAAAATCGCGTTACCCCGTCTCGCCGTGCAAGCGATCCATATGAATGAGACTCCTCCGGAGGCATCTCGGAAAGAAAAACAGCAGCGCCGACTAAAGAAACACGGGGCGCGAAATTAGAGACGCGGCGCAATCCAGCGGCGCGGCCAGCTTCTGAGGAGGGCCGGAGAAGAAGGGCCACCCGGAATGGTTCATAGCGCGCCAGCTTTTGCCCTCGGCTTTGTGACCTCGTCCTGCGATTCTGGGGCCTCCTCTTCTTCCTTCGCAGGAGCCCGCAAGTTACGAAATTGCCGACGCCGCCAAGCGAAAAATTAACCGGACACCGGCTCGGCTCAGCGCGGTTAGCGTCGCAGGTATTGTTTGCGGGATATGGCAGTGAACTACCCCGAGAAGACTTTTCAGGTTTCCGACAAAGCGAAAAGGAGGTGGCAAGCAGGAGTCCGTACACGATTTATTCCCTGTAAGCCCTCGCCTAAGGGGCTTCCTTTGTGTTACACTTACTCCCGCTCGGTTGAGCCGAGAAAGCCTTTGCTGCGCAGCTTTTATCTGACTTATCAGTTACTGCCGCTCTCACGCCCGGACTAAGCCTTTCCGTTGTTTTAGGGTTCTAGTGAAGCACAGCACGAGTGAAAGTTTCTAGAACCGTTTTCTTTTCTTTTCAATTGCATCAGTACAACGCACATTCCGACTCCGCTGTCTCGCTGAACGAAACGTGTCATGACTTTCTTTTTTATTCGCCGATTTAGGCAGCCTCTGATGCTCGTGCGAAGGCCATGAACGTAGCCCTTGTGCGTTGAACGAGTACCCGGCCGCACCCGGACAAAGCTGTGCGCGTGCTCTGAAGCCTACACGCCGCCATAGGAGCGCGCACACACGTATCGGGAAAAGCTGGTGGGGATTCATGCTGCGCCTGCTACACACTTCGATCCTGGAAACCATATGAAAACAAACTCGGCGACACGGCGCGCTACTAGCAAATATTTTTTTTTATTTAGGCATGCGCAATGCTATAAAATATCAATAAAATAAAAATTTTATTAAGGGACGGACATGCGCCAGTGGGGCTCTGCGCGTTGCACTGGCAACGTCCGCTTCTTTTGTGGTGGTTCACCCTCCAGCGCGACCGCACACGCTACGCAGCCGCAAATGAGGACATCAGTTATTTAGTGTATAACCCGGTTTGCCAGGTTCCCCAGTTTGACCGAAGCGCCAGCTAAGCGCTACCTAGTCGAACAGAGCGCGGCAACTTTGCCCTCTGCCCGGATGCAGGGGAAATGGGCGCGAATAGCAAGGTAAGGGAAAAGCGCGATATTGCGTGGCGGATAGGGGTCATTCGGGAAATGCATACGGGCGTCTTCTGCTCCGCCACAGAGGCGCCGGCCGTTCCCTTTGCATAGCGCTGTTCGCCAGAGCGGTTGCTTTTGTGCGCTGCGGTCGCAGAAGCAGCAGCAGCAACTGGGCCGGGCTGCCTCGAAAGCTGTTTGCACGCCGGTCATCTTTCGCTGACGGGTCTCTTTGAATCGGACGGCGCGGGGGTCGGCCGGCCTTGCAGGGCTCCTCCTAATGGGATTTTGGAATTGGGTTCTCTCTTGCCGCCATTTGCACACCGAGGAGGCTCTCTGCCGGCGTTCCGGCACTGTTTGCTGCTGCCCTGTCCCGGACGCGTGACCGGAGCCCGTCAGCTTTCTTCTCTCTTTCCCTCTTCGCACGCTGTGGAAATATCGCGCGGCAGCGCAATTCTCACGGCGAGAGCCATTGTCATGGTCTTTGAGAAGGGGTCGGCTCGCGCTCGCCAACGCAGAGGAGGGCTGCGTCGTTACGCGCCATGATCGCGCAGCGGTGCTTTCTCCTTTCCAAAACAATTCCCAAGTGCTTAGAACTGCACTCCTCGTCAGCATTTGCGCTACTCGTCACGGTTCCTCTGTAAACATCTGCACGGCGTTCAGAGCTACCTGCCTCTTCGTTGCGTTTCTCGCTCACTACAACAACGATATCCCGCACATGACAGGGGACCTTATCGGCTGTTTCCACTACACCCCCTCGCCCCCCGCAACCCGCCTGAGCAGCGACACCATCGTTTTCACTGCGGAGCTCTTACGGGCTAACTCCCCCTTTTTCTAGAGGGTTCTGGCGGTCGGCGTCTCCTGTCTCCTCACGTAGTCACGGTACCAAAACACCGGGACACTCGTTCTCCAGTGCCTCGAGCTATACCGTCATCACCACCAGCCTACACTCTTAATCTGGTTCCATGTAAGTTCCAGTAAAAGAGGGTGATCCACATATTTTATGTGGATCCGAACGAAAAAATAACTGGAACTAGGGATATAGGTGGATCTTATCTGGAACCGTCAACTTGTTTTCTTTATGTTTGTGGTTTTTATCTGGAACCGAAAAAATGGGGTCATGTGATGTCGGCGGTTCCGGTTACTGTTCCACTTATGTTCCAGTAAACGGTTGTGGAGAGTGCGTTTATATATTTTTTGCTCGTGTCTTGTTCCACATAACTCGTGCACGGCAATGAAGTATGCACTCTTCATGCATCAACTGGAACAATGAACCGCATGTATATTTGGTGCTTCTTGACCGAAGATGCACTTGCGTGTTTAATATACACGCGCACACCGCATATTATAATGAACTTCGCCGACATCTATGAAACTGCCTTGCAGCAGTTAACTTTCATAATACGGCTAAGGTGTAGTTTTATTGATGTCCTTTGACAGAAAACGAAATCGCACTTCTTTGTCAACGCCGCACGAAGCATTAAAAATGTCGAGAGAAGGCTATCTTAGGGAAAAGAAGAAATTGCAGGAACCCATTTTCAGGTGTTCTGTGGCACTCAAACAGCTTTCGTGAACATCTTATTTTTCTAATTTGAGGCGTGAAGTACAAAATTACCAGTGACTTGAATGTGAGAAGGACTAAACGTCTTCCCTTTCCTCATCTGCCGTTCGGGCGAAGCCATAACTGCTATAGTGCTGAATAATTCGTGGTGCTTTTGTGAGCACCTTCATAACGAAATACTTGCTGAGGCTATTACATGTTATGCATCTGGTTTACAAACCTTCGCAGAAACGGCAGTTTTTGTTCAACTCTCAGTCATCATATCGCTGTGGTGTAGTACGCGCTCAATGGTACTTAGTCCACGTTACTTATGTTGTGATGGGGTACATACATAATGGTAACAGACTGCGTCATATCTTACACCGCACACATCATGCTACGCATGCAGTTATATGCTTAGAAATTCGTTTTTGTATTTTGTCTCGTCCCGGCTATTAATTTTCACAAGCACAAAACGAAAGCCTCTTTGCAGGAGGAGAACGACACAAAACCTGCAGAACTAAATCTACCCCGCGGCATCTGCCTTACATTCTATATATTTATACTGAAATGACATTCTTATTTCAAATTATTCATTGCAGTATCGGGAATATCTGCAGTGTTACTCTAATGTTGTTACTTTCCATAGCAATTCAAGTTCACCGAATGACCTGCCTTCTCCTGCTGGTCCCCCCGTTCCTCTTTTCCTGCACTATTGGTGTTCATGAAGAAAAAACTGCTTGAAAACGGGCAGATGTATTATTACTCGCTTATTAGCTATGTCACACTGGATTCACTATACGGAAGTAGTTTTCTATAACGTGGGTATCAAAGAGCGTCGCAGTATATATTATTGGTATTGGAAAGGCTTGTTGTCAAGACAACGCAGTCAATAAAGAAGCGTCGTTTTGTTTTCACTGCAAAGAACGAAATAAAGCTGTCATCAAAGTTTATGCACACATACCGCACGCGCTCACGGCCCGCGGAGAGAAACAACTTTAGCCCAACTAACGTGTTAAATTGGCTAATATCTGAGCTCTTTGTTCCAGCCTCAGAGCCGCGTAGACGTCCGCTTAGAGGCCTACTCCCATTTTCCGAAGCAAATAAAAGCGATCAAGGGTGCCGAGTTTGTGATCTCTTCCGCGGACTGGTCACTGGCTACGGCGTGCATCGCCTAAGCCACGCAGGAAGAAAAAGTTGGCCGAAACCATTACGAAACGACCGCCACTTCAGTGCGGCATGCCGTGCGCATGCGTTGACAGCCGCAAGGCAGCGCCGCTTGCGTTGATGCAAGGTATAGTGAGATGGCAAAGGGTACAACGACGATGAGGGAAAAACGGGACTGCGTGAACACTTTTAACGACACAGCAGCGCCCCTACGTCTCAACGTTTACGTGAGCTAGTTTTTGTTCTCCCGAACGCAGCGCCACCAGTGGCGTTCTATAGCTGTTTTCTCGATTGCTCGCGTTATGCGCCTGATGTACTAGATTAACTGTCGGTCAGACTGGCGGGAACGGTTACCAGTTTGGTTGTGGCGTGAAACTGCGGATTTCTTCATTTCTTCGGGCTGTATTTACTGTTCGACGAAGTGAAGTTTTGCCAGGAGGCGCAAAAAAGGTCAGTGCTGCTTATTTATGTTCTGGTAACGGTTGTTGTTCATTGACTTGTTCCTTACTGCGTCCGATAAACGTGCCGCTCCGCTGCCCTATTCGATGCGAGAAACGTTTGCGGCCGTTATTCACTTTAAGCTTGTGTGTTTGTGGGTCGGAGTCGGCTTGACATTTCTAACTGCGTACGTTAGCTAGTGCTATTTAGAAAGTTGCTGGTGTGCGCATTTCTCGAGTCTGCATGTCCCCTTATGGTGTGGTGTTGCTTAGTTGCATATTGACGGTTGCTGTACGTGTCAGCGGTACTGAATCTTCTCGGGTTAGTCGCACGCCATTGTCTCGCGCGCACACACTGCACAACTTGTTTGTCAGAGCGTCTGTCTTTAGACCTATCGGCATTTTCAAACTTTCGTGTTAAAGGGACACTGAAGTGATATGTAAACATTGCGGGATTACTTGCTCAAATTATAGTCCGGGGTCCCCAGGCCATGTTTCAACCACCCTGGGCGCGTTTACGCGATTTTATATAGTAGAAAAATTAATTCGAAAATGCTGTCCTCCTCTCTTTACGCTCGCCCATTTTCTGCGGCGTTTTCGTGTGACGTCGCGAGGAGCCGAGCTCGCAATTGGCTGCGCTACTTCACGGCTCCCCGGCCTTCAGACAGAGTCAGTCGGCCCAGCGTTTCGTCCGCCGGCCGCCGACGGGTCGTCGCAATTCGTTCGCTCAGTTGAAACGAAGCCAGGACACGTTGGTGAATGGAAGAATCTGCCTTTCTTTACTTGGTTGGTTTGTACACTGTATCTAGCTCCAAGTCAAGGTCGCTTCACACAAGCGCTGCACAAGCGCACATGCGACGCTTCGCTGACTGGTACGCCAGTAGGAAAATATAAGGCCTCTTGAATGCGCGAGAAGAGTCAGCGAAGTCAATATAGGTACTAAGGAAATAAAATCAACTGATATTTTTACCTTACAGCGTAAAACTAGGGTGCGGGAAGCACTTTTTTGCGCTGGGCGAACAAGCACAGCGGTCAGCAGCACGACTACGCATCTGCGGACGCTTTTCCGTCTACGAAATGCAATTGCTAGACGTGAGCTATTGTGGAAACTCGGCCGACGCTTACTGCACGAGCGCAATACAACAAATAGTCACCTAAGCTGCTTGAAATGCCAAAACTAAATAAAAGTGTAAATTGGTTGTACAATATATACCCTATATTACCAAGGCCAGCGAGCCCGAGACTTCAACAGCGTTTGTGCGAGAGAAGATCGAATAGGCGGGTTTGGACAGAAGGATCGAAGCGCCGAATTCCTTTATGAAATGTTAGAAGGCCGTGAAATGGAAGACGTTGCTGACATTGCGTCAAAAGAAAACTGTTTAAGATTTACGCATTTCCAATGCGCTAGCCACGCTCGCCTAGACAGAGCTTAAGTGAGCCTGAACCTGGTGTCAATGTGTTCGAACTACAGCGTAAAGGATGTATCTTTCAGTGATCATTGTCTCGTGTCCTTCGTGGTAGGCGGCAGAAAAAAGGATAAGAAGTTTTCTTGGGAACTGTGGAAAATAAACTGTAGATTATTGAAAGATTCAGGGTTTAAAGAAAAAGTAGAGAAAATTTTCGTCGAACACGAGAGCGCAGTGGGTCCTTCCTGGGCAGAAAAATGGGAACTAATAAAGCAGGACGTAAAGTTGTGTGCAATATCCAGGTCAACCGCATTAAGACGGATAGAAAGAGCAGCGGAAAAAAAAATTGCGCAACAATCTACACCAGTTACTTGTACTAGAGAGCGAAATGCCGGGTTTATTTGGCGAAGATATAGCAGCTATAAAAGGCAGTTCGCTATCAGGGAGTTCGCTATAAAGTTCGCTATCAGGGAGCCACAGTGCGGGCCCGTGGCGAAAGATTATTAGCTGGGGAAACACCCACTAAAAGGGCGTTAGGCGATGAAAGAAAATATGCACCAAAAATGAAATAAGGAAATAGTTTTTCACGGAACACTTACAAGGGAAGGAAAAAACATAGAAAAGGCAGTTTTTGTGGAGGCATTATGCAGAAAAACTGTTTGGTCATTGGTGCCTCCGCGAATGGAAGATTTCAAAAGAGAATTTCTTCCGTTGATACCACAGTTAGAAGACGACGTGAAGGAAGCTTAGAACAGCCGCTTACACTCGGCGAAGTGAAAAAAGCAATTGACGAATTGCAGGGGGCTAAAACGCCAGGACCGGATGGCATAAATGCGGAGTTTTACAAGGCGTTCAAAGATAGAGTTTCAGTTATTTTGCTGAACGTTTTTAAAGAAGCATATAAGAATAATAGTTTCCCGGGTGTCATTTTCCCGGACATATACGGTTCTATTACCCAAATGTGATGATCCGGTTAAACTGCAGTCAGTTAATGGCTACCGCCCGATCACGTTAGCGAACGTTGATTATAAAATACTGATGAAAATTTTAGCGAAAAGGTTGCAAACAGTCATAACGTCCTTAGTTGGGCCACATCAGACGTGCGGCATTAGGGGACGAAGTATCGTCACCAATATCCATGTTGCTCGGAGTGTGTTGGAATGCTGTGATTTGATGTGCCGCCACGTTGCGATGATGCAGATTGACCTTGAAAAAGCCTTCGACAGAGTGTGTCACGAAGTGTTATTCTGTATTATGAAACAAGCAAATGTGGGGGAAGTGCTATACAATGGAGTGCATATGGCTTACCAGGGGTGTACCACGCAGTTAGTTATAAACAAAAAGGTCAGCAAATGCGTACCTGTGTTATCGTCAGTTAGGCAAGGTTGTCCGATGTCGCCACTCCTTTTTAGCATGTTTTAGAGCCTTTTTGTTTAAAAATAATCCAAAGTAATGAAGTTAGGGGATTTAGTTTGAACTCAAGTGAAGTGCGGTTGTTGACTTATGCGGACGACGTGGCAGTGTTTGTTACAGATAAAGAGAGCGTGCAAAAAGTGACAAAGATTACAAAAGATTTCTGCGCACAAACCGGTAGTGCTGTAAACTGGGAAAAATGTTCGGGTCTGTGGCACGGAGTATGGCCCACCAAACCAGAGTTTTTGAAAACATCCAGTGGTTTCAGGTACCGAAAAATATCTTGGCGCTCCGCTGGAGTGCTACCAAGATAGTAGCAAGCATTGGCAGGAAGAAGCAGTAAGATTGCGTGAAAAGGCAACGAGGTGGGGAGGCCGCAACCTATCGATGTTCGCTCGTGCCACTGTCTGCAACATGTTCTTCCTGGCCAAGCTATGGTATGTGATGCAAGTAATACACTGTTCGCGAGTAAATGTGCAGAAACTGCACCGTATTCTTGCTGTATTCATCTGGGGTTCCCAATGGGAAAGAACCAGCCGTACGAATCTCTTTCGTAAAGTTCGAACGGGAGGGGTGGGCTTATCACATCTGTTTTTGCGACAACTTGTCAGCAGATTTATGTTTCTTCGCGATGCGAGTGATGTCTTTCTGCGCACATTTCTACAAAGTGTCTGGGTGGGTTCACTCCCGCAGTTTGTTGTTCCTAGTGTTGATGAACGTTACACGTTAAAAGGTTACCTGAAGGAAACCGTTGAATCTTTAAGATTCCTCTGTGTAAGGTTTTCCCTTGAATACCTTTCAAGTGTTTCAAGAAAACGTCTGTTAGAAGATCTTAGAGATGTTCTTTTTCCAGTACCGCTGTACAGAACTATGTACCGCATTGGGCCAGGGCAAGATGTACTGTGTCGCGTCAAAAAGATGGCAGTCCCAGCATGTATGAAAACATTCTTTTTTAAGCTTCATTCGGGAACTCTTCTAGTCAAAACATGGATGGCTGAAAAAGGGTTGTTTGTGCCATGGACAACAGTATGTCTTTTGTGTAAAAAACCCGAAACAATAGACCACGTTTTCCTAGACTGCTGGGATGCCGTCTTTTTTTGGGACGTTCTTCAGCGTACCCTGAAAAAAGACTTGCCTGTGACACCACATGGAATCCGTTTTCTTCCCGTAGACAAACATGACAGTGTGCCGTACGACCTGATAATGCTTTTGGGCCTACACGCCATCTGGCTGAGTCGGATGGCGGTGCGCCACTCTGATGCTGACGCGAAGACTGTCAGCAAGTACTTTGCTCAGAATGTCAGTATGCTGAAGGAAGTAATTAATATGCAGTGCCCGGAGCTTACGTGGCTACCCATTTTGGAGGAATTGTCTTCTTTCGATGTTTATAATAGTTTTCGCCAACCGAAGTTCGGTGAGCGGGTTTTAAACCGACACTGATGCGTTTTAGAACAGCATTGTAGACATTGTAGGGACTGTTTGTTCAATGTGCAAAAAGAAAAAAAAAAAAAAA
Source organism: Haemaphysalis longicornis (assembly GCA_013339765.2). Taxonomy (NCBI): domain Eukaryota; kingdom Metazoa; phylum Arthropoda; class Arachnida; order Ixodida; family Ixodidae; genus Haemaphysalis; species Haemaphysalis longicornis. The sequence goes on along the minus strand of JABSTR010000988.1, from coordinate 2,228,048 downwards.
CTGGGCTCGTAGCTAAATCGCAAGGCAACGGGTCTCGCTTTGTTAGTCAGTAGTTCCAGGTTCGATTCCCGGCGGTGCCAGTAAATTCTTTTATTTGTTCGCTGGAGTTTTCTGGTGACACCAACGGTCGCGAAAGAAACCTTGGGGGGTAGAGGTAAAAAGCTTTGCTTTAAAAAAGTACTTCACTTCACCAAAGAGCCGTTTATTATACCGGCTGTGTCGCTCTAATTGAAACTTACCTTCCCCGGCTTTCAAATCAGTGATCACCGCAAATGTTTCTTAGCCATGGCAGCTAAGTCAACATGAAAGTCTCAGTTGAAACAAGCAGTATTTGAAACTAGGGAACCAAAACAAGGTAACCAGCCCGCTTGAAATGGAAGTACATATATGCTTCCGTTTTTACATTTTCTTAATTATATCAGAACATTTACTGAGTTCAGGTGTCAGGTATAATGCGTATAACCGTGTCAGGTATAATGCGTAAGCATAGGAATCAAGCATTGTATATATCAAGGCCAAACCCGCGTAGACGACCTCCTAGCTCCCATTGAAAAGAAGTGCAGCATTGGGCGGAGCATGATGAGAGCCTGCTACACACAAGTGTACCACCTGCAGAATGGCTCTCGAGGGGAAAAAAAGCACGGGTGGAGCGGAAATACGGTGAGCGATGATACGAGAAGATCTGGCGGTAAAGATTAATATAAGAGCGCTCTATGGTAGGTGAGGTCGTCCTGCACATGGTTTATTTATCTACTTTATCTAGCCCAGACGGCATAACAAAAAGGAGTTAAAAGGGAAAAGGAAATCTTTGAAAAAATGTAGCGTAAACTAGTGTTATGAAATGTTGATATGAAGAAATGAATACACGCAATAACCGAATGAAATATGGTAGTATCACTTAGGTGACAAAAAAAGGTGAAAGCGTATCATTTAGGTGACAAAAAAAAAGATGAAAGCAGTCAGTGCCAGTCACAACATTACAGATTAAGTAAAAAGATTTTAGACGCTCCAACCAAGGTAGCTGGTCCATTTTTAGCGCTTTATTAGAAGTTGACCGCAGAAACTGTTCCACTCACAGTCGGAAGGCGTTCTGGGTATAAACGAATTAAAAACACGACTTTGTGCAACAATGACTGACGCCTACCTTGTTAGTATGATCTAATATTTAGGACATACGTGGCTGGTGATATCAACGCCTGTTTCAAATGTTCGTTCTTGGGATATCATAAAAAAGTGAAAACAATGACAGTTCTATACGTTTTCCTCGAGTTGTAATGATATGAATGATTCCATGAACGTTGCAATTTCTGTGCGGTCATAAATGGGATTAATAAAACGAGCTCCGTGATTTTGTAGTGCTTTCAGAGCGTTGTTGAGCAATGTAGTATGCGGGCAGCGGGTCCCAAAACGGCGCGGCCTATTCAAATTTACTGCGTAGAAGTATTATACCGACAACTAATTTGACAGGAGCAGGGGTCATAAACAAAATTCCTACAATGCACATTACACTCACTTATATTTTAAGATGATGTGTGTAATAGCACGATCATTCTATGTTAAATTTCTGTTTAGTAAAACGACAACGCATTTTTATGGAGAAACTGTGCGTAGGCGCATGTCTCTAATGGCGTAGGTAAGGTGATCAGAGGTGGCAAAGTGAGGGGCGCGTAAGTCTTCATTAACATGCGTGAAGTGGCATTTTACCACTTTTAACTCCTGTTTGCGATACTATTAACATTACGATTGCACTTCTGTGATGCCGTTAAAGCGTTCACCTCTCGATAGACAACACAACATTTGGCAAATAGCCTAACTTATCATTTATGAGAAGTTGGTAAGAAAATCATAATGCATGTAAAAAATAGCAATGGGCGTAGGACTGATCCCTAATGAACTCCTAATGTTACCAGTAGACGCGACGAATTGCAGCCATTAGCAAACACTGAGAGTAAACGATCAACCAGGGGTTTATCCAGAATTTCATTTTTTTGGGGGGGGGGGGGGGGTCGAAATCCTCCTGGTGGGGTGGGGGGGGTGTTTGGGGGGCTGGCTGTGGTGGGTGTGTGTATCAATCCCTGGGCGGGGTGGTCGTGATTGTGGAATCATTTGGGGGGGGGGGGGGTGTTGGATGTGTGTATAAATCCCTGCGGTCAACCAAAAAGCATTCAACTGAAGCTATCTCATTGTAACCAACATTAGATTGCAATAGGATAATGGGCAGGTTATGACAAACTTTATGGAATGCTTTAGGGAAATATGAAAAAATGCATTGAAGTGTGGAACCACAGCCGAGAATGACATGTATGTCGTTTTTGAAGGTTATAAAGTGCGAAGAAATTGATTTACGGAAGCTGTGCTGAGTGGGTGTAAAGAAAGAGCAAAATTCAATAAAGCGAACACGACTAGTGACAATGATGTGCTCCACGGTTTTACTGCACATGCTTGCCAAGAAAATGGGGAGATCAGTGACCGATGAGTGCTTGTTTTCAGATTTGTAGAATGGAATTTTTTTTCCATCCTTCAGTCCAGGGGCACGTCAAGTCAAAGCGATTGTTCAAGAATTTTGTGTGGAATGGTGGCACAGTATATTTTAGTGTTTTAAGTAAGTTGAAGTTACTAATAGAGGCCAGACGATGAGGATAATTTCAAGTTATCGATAATATTCACAAAGCCGTTTGTAATAACAAATAGAATAAATGACGAAAGTTGGATCAGTAATCAAAAAGCAGGTAGCCGTCTCTTGGGAACAGGTAAAAATGTTTCTGGACAAGTTTCGTTGCAAGTTTGTGGCGCAGTCATATTCAACAAATGGCTGAGATTGCGAGTAAAAAAAAAAAAAACCCGCCCGCTCTTCCCACGGGGGGAACTCGAGTAAATGCGTCGCAGAGTGGTGGGGGTATCGCGTGAATGTTGCGTAATTGGGTATGGTGGGAATGCTTAATTGTTTTTCGTCTTTATTATTCTTATTTATTGAATGAAGGAGAAGCGAAGGCAAGGAGTGTAAAGGTAAAGTCTGTCTTTATTGCTTGGTGCCGTCAAGCAAAGCGTCAATTCAAGCGAAAGCCAAGCAAAGACGCCCTTGACTGAATTCCCGAACGCGCGCTCCGCCGCTTATATACACACCGCCCGCGTTCGAGGGAGAGGAGACGGGGGAGAGACGCTCATGCGCACACTTTCGTACACAAGCGCGCGAACTTTCCACGCACCCACCACGCCGTTATCACGTGTACACGCCCGGCCGCCGTTACTGTTGAGCGCGACGCAGCGCACGGGTAGCTACGACGCATGCGCGCACAGACGCGCTCCCCCACACCGCCGCAGCGGTTGTTGAGAGCGACGGAGCGCACGGGGTACACGCGCTCCTCCCGCACCGCCGCACTTGTTGTTGAGAGCGAGGAGGGTACGGGGGAGAGACGCGCACCTGCGCCTCGACGCGACGCACATGCGCAGTGAGCGTGTGGACGGCGCCGACAACATCGACGAGTGACATCGCGAGCCTAAGAAATGCTCCGCATTTAAAAGTGGTGCATCGGAGCGTTCGATACAGTTAACCGCGATGTAGAGCTTTTGGGAATATTTGGGCAATAGTGAAGGAAGAGTGGTGTTAAAGTAAGCATGCTTTGCTTCTTTTAATGTTTTTTTTTCATGAAAACTCGTTTTTTTTTCCTCTGAAGGATCCAGGCTTGTGGATTACCTGAATATTTACCCTTACAGAAAATCCGTTTGTTCGGGTTTTTGGAGCGGTAATTGTTGCATTAAACCAATGCGAACTACGGTTGATTAAAATGATGTTTTCGGGAATATACAAGAACTGCTTTAAACATGTACCAGTTTTCGTCAACCAAACAATTTTCAAAAATTTTCATACATTTATTTATGAATCGGGTTGCCAGTGGCAGCAAAAGTGGCTTTTCCATAGTCGCAAATGGTTTTTGGTTGTTGGACGAATGATGGGACGGAACATTCAGCGGGACAAAGGCAATACAAACAATACAGAGATCGCTAATATCAGGCATGCGATGTGGCTAATACTTGAAACAATGTCTGGGACACTTAGTATTAGGTCGAATACACAGATGAAGATGTTGTCCTGTTTAGCTGGGTAGTCGCTTGTGTTAAATGAAAGGCGCATAAAGATCGGAAAGTAGAGGATACCGATAGCGTTGTCACAGTCGTAGAGGATTTCCAGGTAATGTTGGGGAAATTAAAATTGACGAAAACAAACATGACACAATTAGGAAATTTTGTAATAAAATACATATAGCGCGCCTAGCAGGTCATTAGAAAATCCCGCGTTAGCGGATGGTGTAAAATAGCAGCAAAAAATATTCTTCTGATAGCCTGCAGTTATGCGAAAGGAAACAAGATCGATCTTTGTAAAAAGATTCATTTAGAGACATGCAAAGATTTTGGCAACATCATTTATAACGCCACCTGAATGTTTCTGCTCTCCTTTTAAGTTAGGGCAATGCGTACAATTATTTTAACTCTTTTGACGTAATAAGATGTTCTTTGACATCGTGAAAACTCAAGCGTGGCTGTTTTGTTTTGCCTTTGGTGGTAATGGTTCCTAACCTAACATACCGGTTATATAAATGGGTGACTTTAACTTTCCAGGAATAAACTGGTCTAACCTCGCGCTCACGGTATCTAAACACACTATGGAAAGCGACTTTGTTAACACGTGCCTAACATTTGGTTTATCTCAACTTGTTTCCTTCCCAACGCGAGTTACTGACTGGTTCTCTTCAAATATTCTTGACCTCATTCTCACGTCACACCCCGGCAATCTTGTATCGCTAGTTCCTCTCCCCGAGATAAGTGATCACGCTGTACTTCACGCTTCGTTTTCTAATCAACTACCAGGCCCAAGACATTCCAAGAAAACCCTCACGCTCTACGATAAGGGTAACTATGCCGCCTTTAACAATGAACTATCCATATTTTGTGACTGGTATTTAAACCATTTAAACGACTTCTTCCAACGCCCCTTTGAAACTAACTGGTCTTTGTTCAAGTGCAAAATCCATGATTTGATCAATAGGTTTATACCCACAATTAACAATTACGGTACGGGCGTCTTCACCTTAGTTTAACACATCTCTTAAGCGTCTTATTAATAAGAAAAAGCGATTATATCGCTCGGCTAAACTGTCTAACACCGCGAGTGCATGGAACAGGTACCGCGGAACAGCAAAGGAATTTGAATCGCTTGCGGCGAAGGCTAAGCGTTCTTTTTTATTTTCAACATTACCTAATATGCTACGCAATAATCCTAAACAATTTGGAGAGCCATTAACCCCAACCCCACAAAAACATTATCATTACTTGATGAACTCGGTGATCCTATTCTAGATCATATTACCCCTCAAGTATTAAATTCTGCCTTCTCTTCCGTATTTACCCCTGAATCTTGCAGCCCGCTTCCAGACTCCCCATTCCTTGATTATCCTGTCATGCCAGGCATTACATTCGATTCATACGGAATTGCAAAACTAATTGACGAATTGAAACTAACGTCATCCGCGGGAATGGACGGCATTAATTCCAAAATACTGAAAAACACTAAGCCTATAACAAGCATAATTCTTTCGTACATATTTCAGCAGTCCATTTCATGCGGAGTGGTGCCGGAGGACTGGAAGCTTGGTAAGATCGTTCCTGTCCCGAAAAAAGGTCTTTCATCTTCACCGAGTAATTATCGCCCCATTTCGATCACAAGTGTATGCTCTAAGTTAATGGAACACATAATTTATTCCCACATAGTACATTTTTTACGTTCAGTACATTTCTTTCACCCTAACCAACACGTTTTTCAAAAAGGACTTTCATGTGACACTCAACTCGCCCTGTTCGTTAACGACCTGAGTTCTAGCCTGGATATTAACATACCTGTAGACGCCATTTTCATTGATTTCGAAAACGTGTTTGATAAAGTTCCCCATAATATATTATTTTTGAAGCTTTCACGTCTTAACCTTAATTGTCTTGTTTTTAATTGGATATGTGACTTCTTGACTAACCGTAAGCAGTTCGTTTGTGCTAACAACCATCGCTCCTCCTTATCCGCTGTAACCTCCGGCGTACCTCAAGGCACGGTCCTTGGTCCTCTACTATTCCTAATCTATATTAACGACCTCCCCAATAACTTAGCTTCTAACATTCGTCTATTCGCAGACGACTGTGTCATTTATCATCCTATTCACAATGCAAGCGACACTGTCATCCTACAGTCTGACCTTTCTTTGATTCAATCATGGTGCGAAAAATGGCTGATGTCCCTTAACATAAAGAAAACTTGTGTCATTTCTTTCCATCGCCAACAATCTTATTCCTCGAATAAATACTTCCTGTTTTATTCTGAAATTACAGCAGCTAATTCATGTAAATACCTCGGTATCACTCGGACCTGGTCATCCCACATAATGAACATCACTAATAACGCTAACCGTGTTCTTGGCTATCTCCGTAGAAACTTACGTCTAGCCCCACCTTCTGTTAAACTTTTACCCTTTCTAACACTAGTTCGCCCGAAGCTAGAATACGCATGTGCCATCTGGGATCCCCATCATATCTCTCTTATTCAAACATTGAATCCATCCAAAATCGCGCAGCCAGATTCATTTATTCAGACTACTTCTATCACAGTAGCGTCACCGAACTAAAATCTCAAGCTAACATGGTTAACTTATCTTCACGCCGCAAAATTTCAAGACTGTGTTTGTTTCATAAATTTTATCATGCAATGCACCTAAACCATGTTATCATTCCAGCTCATCGTCTTTCATGCCGTATTAGCCATTCGAAAGCGGTTTATCCACCCCGTGCGCATACCACTGCCCATCACTCTTCATTTTTTGTGCAAACATCAATAGAATGGAACGATCTTCCTGCTGACATAAATAAATAATCGTGCACCACTCCAGCATCGCCCATTTCAAAGAAGCCATCGAACAAATCATCTGTTTGTGAACTGTCTACCCCCTCATGTAACACCCCTTGACTGGGGCCGGGAGAGGAAATAAATAAATAATAAATAAAAATAAATAAATAAATAAATAAATAAATAAATAAATAAATAAATAAATAAATAAATAAATAAATAAAGAAATAAATAAATAAATAAATAAAAATAAAAATAACTAAATAAATAAAATAAAAAAAAATAAATAAATAAATCCCTCCCTAAATAAATAAAAATAAATAAATCCCTAAAAAATAAATAAATAAATAAATAAATAAATAAATAAATAAAAAATGGTTGGTCTTTGTTGGAGTGGAAGTCTGCTACTGTGACATTCATGTGAAAGGCACGGTTGACGTTGGGTGGGGGAGGGATTGCAGGACCAGGATATTTTGTGCACGGGTTCCCCGAAAGCCAAACATTTCTTGGGGCGTACCTTACTGCCATTTAGGTTCGCCGTGGCGGCTGCTAAAAGGACCGGTACTGGAAAAGGTCCATTGCAATTGAGAAACGAATTTTTCCACTTCCCCTGAACCGGAGGTCGAAATAAGGTTTACGTCTCCCTCTCTCTCCTCGAGAACGCTTTCCTGAGAGAACGGGGAAAGGGGTGTCTCCACGTGCAGGTGAAGCACCGACGTACAGTCCACAAGTTTCCCCGTATACATCTTTGTCAGGTTTCACGGAGGGCAGAGGACAGCAACCCAGAAATTATTGGAAACTCTCCCTTTCTCTCCTTCGTCGTGCCTTCATGCCAATGGAATTCAGACACGCCCAGCAGCAGATGCACTTTACCGTGAAGCGCTGGGCTTCAAGTGAATTCTTGTGACAATGAAAGGGTGGCTGCTTTTCAAATGAAAGATAAACGCCAGTGAGTCGAGTCGGCGCAGGTGCATCTTTACTGCACCCCCTCCCCGACGCTACCCTCCGGCGGCAGTAACTCTTCACGCCACACACATTATCGGATAATCCCCCACGCATTTTGAATGCCATAATTCTCCTTGCCTTCCCCATTATACTGAAAATGGAGGAGAATTTGAATAGGCAGCCGCAGTTTAGTGGCAGTCGTCTTCCAGTTTTCGACGTCCACTAAAGACAATGAAGGGGCACGAGTGGCACCCCTCCCCCCCTACCGAGGCGGCTAGTACCCGGGGCCCAGGCCCCCCCCCCCCCCCCCCCCGCCCCCCGCCTCCCCCCCACCCCCTAGCGACGCTACGGCGCTTCACACAAGCGCTGCACAAGCTCACATGCGATGCATCGCTGACTGGTACGCCAGTAGGAAAATATAAGGCCGCTTGAAGGCGGGAGAAGAGTCAGCGAAGTCAATATAGGTACAAAGGAAATAAAATCAACTGATATTTTTACCGTACAGCGTAAAACTAGGGTGCGGGAAGCACTTTTTTGCGCTGGGCGAACAAGAACAGCGGCCAGCAGCACGACTACGCATCTGCGAACGCTTTTCCGTCTAAGAAATGCAATTGCTAGACGTGAGATATTGTGGAAACTTGGGGGATGCTTACTGCACGAGCGCAAAACAACAAATAGTCACCTAAGCTGCTTGGAATGCTAAAACTAAATAAAAGTGTAAACTGGTTATACATTATATACCTTATATTTCCAAGGTTGGCAGCGCTTGCCCGTGGCCGAGTGGTCTGGAGCGCTAGGTATATAGTCGCAAGTGTTTTGCAAGTCACAAGTTCGAATCCCCGCGGTTACGTGCTTTTTTTATATAAGTTAACTTTTTCGTTTTCCGCCGATGTTTTCTATACTGAGTTCACCTTTTTTTGGGTAGCAACGTTCATTGCTCCACGAACTAGTTCACAGAACGCGCGCAGGCTGGCAGTGGCGCGCTAGCGAGTTCTCGTTGGCGTGCTGTTGCCATAAGCACCGACTGCTTGCGGGCAGTGGGCACAGGCCAGAATCAACAGACCCTTGGCCTGGGGCGAACACGCTTTTTACGATACAGGCATGAGTGAGGCAAGCTCGAAATATGGGAGAAAAGCGCATGGCATTTGAGCGTCTGCGGGGACGCGGAGGGCGTTCATGCACTGCGTAGGCCTCGGCTAGTGAATGCTACGATTCCAAGCCGTCCTGGGAGGCTTATCTTATGCATTTTACAGCCGACAACATGGCAGAAGCGCTGTACGATGATTACTGAGATATTGAGAATGCCCATCCAACAACGCCATTGGTTATGTTTTACAGAACCGAAACCGAAACTTGTTTGATTGCTAACCTTGGGCATCGTCCAATCACGGTGCCCCCTCCTCCCAACGTCACAGCCTTAGTTGGTGCGACCGGCGCAAACCGCGCATGATATTTTTTCTTCTTTCGCGCTCTGTAAAATAATTACCGATTTGTCAAACGGATAAACGATGAAAAGTGTGCTAATTTGAGCCAGTCTACGCAGTGCAAGCAAAAACGGGAGCTTGACAAATTCACTTCAGTGTCCCTTTAAAGCATGGCGGGCAAATTGTACTAGTAAAACTGCCAAAACTGTACACGCTATGACTAATGACCGCGAGTGCACCGGAATCTTGGAAGAACGCCAAAATCATTCTAATCCATGAGAAAGGTGACATGAAGGACTTGAAAAATTACAGGCCGATCATCTTACTGTCAGTCGTCTACAAAGTACTTACCAAGGTAATCGATAGCAGAATTTCTGCCACCTTAGATTTCGGTCAACCTAAAGAACAAGCAGGGTTCCATAAAGACTATTCAACAATGGACCATATTCACACGATCAATCAGGTGATAGAAATGTGCGCCGAGTATAATGATTATGAGAAAGCATTTTACTCAGTAGAAAACTCACCAGTCATTCAGGCATTACGGAACCAGGGGAGTAGATGAGCATTATGTAAGGATTCTAGAGGATATCTACAGTGGGTCCACAGCTACCATCATCCTCCATAAGGAGAGCAGTAAAATACCTATAGGGAAGGGCGTCAGACACGGAGACACAATCTCTCCAATGTGATTCACAGCATGTTTACAAGAAGTATTCAGAACATTGGAATGGCAACAGGTGGGAGTAAGGGTTGATGGAGAATGCTTCAGTAACCCCATATTTGCTGACTACGTTGCCTTGCTCGGGGAAAGAATTGCAAAGTATGCTTAACGCACTGGACAGAGTAGAACCGTGGGCCTTAATATTACTATGCAGAAAACTAAAATGATGATCAATAAACTCGGGACGGCGCAGCCGCTTGAGATAGGTGGCGAGGCAGTGGAAGCGGTAAGCGAATATATCTACTTAGGCCAAGTTGTGACATCGGGTCCCAAGGCATTCTCAGATAACGAATAGCAGCCTAGCATTTTCCCTGAAGGAGAAAGTGTGTGACAGCTGCATCTTACCCGTACTCACGTACGTGGCAGAAAATTGGAGGCTCACTAAGAGGGTTCAACCTGAATTAAGGACGACTGAGGAAGCACTCGAACGGAAGACGATAGTTGTAACATTAAGGGACAAGAAGAAAGCGGAGTGGGTCAGGGAGCAAACGTGTGTTAAGGACAGTAAGGCTTGTTGTTGGGCTAGTTGGTATCGGTACATGGTTGGAAAAGCGCTTATTTTGTGACTTGGACAAGGGACAAACGTAGATGCGAAGGCAAGATAACCAGACAGAACGAATGAAGGCGCTACTAACAACTGAAGTTGGATTCCTACTAGAGAAGGCAAGCGTGGCAGGGGGCGGCAGAAAGTTGGATGGGCAGATGAGATGATCCACCACTTATGCCAATACTGTGCGCATGCGATCAAATTGGTCTTTGTTTATTTAGCACAGTACCGGAGATAATTCCTTTTCTTTCTCTGAGAAGGTAATGGAAGGGAGCTCACACACTCTCCTTCTAATCCCGATGCAGTGGAGGGGGATAGCCTCCCAAATTTCTCTGGTTGATTGTTATCATTTGATTATGAACAATGACCTCGGTAGTCTAGGCGTGAATGCCGGAGCACATTTGACGTGCCCGAACGCTTTTACAGTCCGAAGCAGTGCAATGCGCTAGATTACCCGAAATGGTTCTTCTGCTCACATAGCGCGCGGTGCTCTTTTAGACGGTCAGTTCTTAAGGCACTGCCCTGTGCCCTAGGTACAAGTGCTGGCAGTCGAGCAGATTTTTGACAACACCCATGCAACAGTCAACAAATTGCGCATGTGGGCTACACCACAGCTAGGGCTAGGACATATTCCTCTGCTCTGGCTACCCATCTTTTTATTCGACCAAATTGCACAACTTCGAAACGCTTGGAGCGGAAAAAAACCACCGTAGATGTACCTCGTGTCTCGCGGCAATTTTTTTTAACCGATGAGACAATCCATGAATTACTGGATCACCACAGGACGCTTGTCCTGTTTTTTTCGCCTGACCTGCCTTCCTTTAATATCTACCGAAAGGATCGTTTCCGCCACAGAACCTATCAAATATTGTGGGTAGCCGCTATTTCTGAGCCTCGCAGCTTGATTATCTAGGCTCGGGTAATCTCGCATTGCACTGCTTCGACTGTAAAAGCGTTCGGGCAGTCAAATGTGCTCCGGCATTCAATGATACCGAGGTATTGTTCAAATCAAATGATAAAATAACCAGAGAAATTTGGGAGGCATTTTGCATAACATCGGGATTAGAAGGAGAGTGTGTGAGCTCCCCTTCCATTACCTTGCTAGGGAAAGAAAAGGAGTATCTCCGGTACAAATAATCAAAGAAATTTGACGCATGCGCACAGTATTGGCATAAGTGGTGGATCATCTATATAATTCCTTCTTCCTTGTTGAATAAACTTCAGTTGTTAGTAGCGCCTCATTCGTTCTGTCTGGTTTTCTTCGCTCTACGTTTGTCCCTTGTGTCACAAAATAAGCGCTTTTCCAACCATGTACCGATACCAACTAGCCCAACAACAAGCCTTACTGAACTTAATTTCTTGTACACCGGGCCTTTATGTTCCCCATTTTCCTCCACTACCTCGTATCTGCCACTTTGTCACCCTGATTGCTGAAGCCAGATGCCGTACCAAGATTCTCACCTACGGTTTGACGCACGGCATTAGCTCTCCAGTGATCACAACTCTTCTGGGAAGAATCACGCCAACTGACTCAACGGCTAGAAGACTGTGCAAGATTCTGAGGGACGAGACCTGGCGACAATTGAGATTGTACCAGGACAACATCAGGGTCTCCTGCGCTGAAGTACTGGACACGGGCCCTTCCAAGTCAATGACAAGGTATTTCTTTCAACTTGCCGAAATGCATGGAGAGCGGCTGTTTGAAGCTTCATTCAGGTTTTTGCCAAAGAAGCAAAAACGTTCGAGAAAAGGGGCGCATGATGTTGTCAATCTGTCGAAATCTGTCCTTCCTCCGCAAGTACAGGCCACCTTGGAAAAAGGGCCAAAGTACTCTGTGACCAATTAGGTGGCCATCGGAGCTGACCTGGACAAAAAGGAGGCGTGCCTCTCGGAGTGTGTGGATGGCGTCATCTCGCACCAATCGACAGCAAGAAGCCGTGGTGTGACGGTGGGACGGACAGTGCGATTTCTCTGTGACAATGAGCTGAGGCTAATGCAGTCTGATAAAACTGGCGCGTTTGCCGTTCTGGAGGAAAGCCAGTTTCAAGCCAAAGCACTCGAAGCAGTCACAAAAAACTTCGATGAAGCAAGTGAAGTAACCGAGCGGCAACTAAAGGCGTTGAAGAGGAATGCAGTCAAGTTATGTGATGATGTTGGATTGGAAGGCGTGGCGAAGGTCATTAAAGGAAGGAAAGGCCTGTGCCTAAAGCCGTTCTTCAGCATTAAAACACACAAAGAGCTACAGCCTTTCAGAACTCTAGTCGTAGACAAGGGAACGTGGCAGAACGCCTTGGCCAAGTTTCTGCAAAGACAGTTGGCAAGACTTCCAGTAGAAGACCCGTTCTCAATCAAGAGGTCCGACGAGGTGGTGCATTTCCTGAAGGACTCGAGGCCTGTGTCGTGCTTCTCTGTGGATGTGTCGGACCTTTTCTACAGCGTACCGCGTGCCTCAGCTTTGGAGGCGGTTGAGCAATTCTCAAAATGAATGTGGAATGAGTCCAGAGATTTCCTCGGTCTTCTGAGCATGTACCTCGAGTCCTTATACATCGAATTTGGGGGGAAGGTATTTGCCCAGATAGAAGGAATAAGCATCGGCTCCTGCATTGCCCCCGTCCTATGTGACATTTATTTGGCTCGGGGAGACCGAGAGCTAGAAAAAAGCCTTGATAGCTTTGGCATAGTGAAATGTTTTAGACACGTTGATGATTTCTTGTGTGTATGGTTCCCGGAAGCGTCAATGAAAGTATTGTACAGGACATCTTGGGAAAGTTTAAAGCGGCACATGAAGGGCTAGACTTTACCTTTGAGTTGCCGGCAAATAACGTCCTTCAGTACTTAGATTTGAAGTTAAATATTGAACTAAGACACACGTGTTGGTGCTATCATACCAGGGGTGAGAAGCAGCTTTTGCCCTTTGATTCGGCACACAGCAAGCTGGTAAAGCGTGGTATAGCCAAAGCTTGTCTAACGCAGGCGATAAAGAAGTCTTGTTTCCATGCTATTGCGGAAAGCCTAGATAACCAAGCTGCGAGGCTCAGAAATAGCGGCTACCCACAATCTTTGATAGGTTCTGTGGCGGAAACGATCCTTTCGGTAGATATTAAAGGAAGGCAGGTCAGGCGAAAAAAAACAGGACAAGCGTCCTGTGGTGATCCAGTACATTCATGGATTGTCTCATCGGTTAAAAAAAATTGCCGCGAGACACGAGGTTCCGGTGGTTTTTTCCGCTCCGCAGAAACTTTCGAAGTTGTGCAATTTGGTCGATAAAAAGATAGGTAGCCAGAGCAGAGGAATTAATTGGTGAGCGCAGCTGTGGTGTGTGGTGTGCAAGTTTGTTGACATTCATGGCAAGTTCGTGGACTGTTGCATCAAAATTTGGCGTCTAAAAGACGAGGGCTATATAGGGCAAACAATGAGCGGCTCAAAGAGCACCGCGCGCTATGTACGCACATGCACTGCTTCGACGCTATCCGGCAGTCAAATGTGCTCCGGCATTCAATGATACCGAGGTATTGTTCAAATCAAATGATAAAATAACCAGAGAAATTTGGGAGGCATTTTGCATCGGGAATAGAAGAATGGCTCCCCTTCCATTACCTTGCTAGAGAAAGAAAAGGAGTATCTCCGGTACAAATAATCAAAGAAATTTGACGCATGCGCACAGTATTGGCATAAGTGGTGGATCATTTTGCATGAATAAACTTCCCTTCAGTTACTTGTCATTCGTTCTGTCTGGTTTTCTTCGCTCTACGTTTGTCCCTTGTGTCACAAAATAAGCGCTTTTCCAACCATGTGTTAAGGACATATTAGTAGAAATTAAGAAGAAGAATTTGACTTGGACAGGGCATGTAATGCGAAGGCAAGATAACCGTTGGCCATGAATGGTAACAGAGTGGATCCCTAGAGAAGGCAAGCGTGGCAGGGGGCGGCAGAAAGTTGGATGGGCATATGAGATGAAGAAGTTTGCGGGGATAAATTGGTCCCAGTTAGCACAGGACCGAGATAATTTGAGAATGGAAGAGGCCTTTCCCTGCAGTGGGGGGGGGGGGGGGGGGGGGTAGGCTGGTGATGTTGATGATTATGATGATGATGGTAGTCTAGGCGTTGGAGTGCGTGGCGTCCAATGGGGGTAATGGCTAGGCGTGTTCTCTGCGCAATGAGGCGTGCTTCGGTCAATTCTTCACTGCTGTGAGGTACAAGTGCTGGCAGTCGAGCAGTTGATGTATTTGTGGGCAAAGCTAGGGCTAGGACATAGGTTATTCGACAATTCTTGAACGCTTGGACCGAACGTAGTATGTACCGCCCCTCCGTGCCGCGTTTTTTATTTGCAATCATTCGGAGCATCCTTACTATTTGCTCAGTCGCTGCTTCTAATTTTTGGATGAGGTGGTTGTTTTTGCAGTTTTCTTGAAAACTCATGCCCAGGATGTCAATACTCGAGGAAGAAGGGATACTATCTCCACCAAATGTTATTTTTATGTCCATGACAGTGTCGCGTCTCCTCATTTGCAGGAGTAAGAGCTAGGATTTTGGGGGGTCGCAGGTTAGTCCGCAGCCATTTGCATAGGCCTGGACTGCTTTGGCAGCTTGTTGGAGGCGGTCGTGCATGTTTGTTTCCGATCCTTTGTGTATCCATATCGTGATGTCGTCGGCATATGTTGCGTGATGAATATCCGGGATTGCAGCCAGCTTCACAGGGAGATTAATCAGGGGTATTTTAAGCAATATATGGGAGAGACCGTTCGTGAGGAGTTCCCCTGTTTCCGCACGAAAGACTTTAGGACCGCAGATCTCCGACCATAATGATGGCTTTTCTGTCTCTGGGTAAATCATTAATATAATCATACATTCTTTCCCCGGCCCACTTGTCAGATATCCCTTTTAGGGGCAGGTAAATATGGCTTTATGCGTGGTCTTGCTGGCAGTCTCGAATACGTCATTCTTAATTTGCAGGAGGATGTTGTGTGTCGAGTGGTTTCAAGGTATCCAGTTCTTTCTAGGTACGTATTTGGTCGGATAATTACGATGACTTCCATTAGTTTTCCGATGCGTGAAGTAAGGAAAATCAGGCGGAGGTTGTCGACGCTTAGTGGCTTGCCTGGCTTGTGTCGCAGTCTCACCTCGGCTTCCCTCCATGCGATCGGGAGTGTACCAAAGGTCCAGCACTCATTCATAAAAAATGCCAGGGCTTTATGAAATGGAGCTTTCCTCCAGATTGGCGAGTGCCTTGTTGGTGACCTTATCATTTCATGGCGATGTATTTCGACCGGCTTTGCTCATGGCCGCCCGAACCACAGTTGGGGTTGTGTAGTGTTGCGGGGGCCCATATATACACGGTGGGGTGCTTTAGGGCAGGGTGGAAAGTACTTTCTCTTAAGAGTTTCCATGATGTCCTTTGTAGATTCAGGCTATTGGTGGATGAATAACACGGCCTTGCCCGTTTTTCCGCGGCATTGATAGTGTTGTCAAGAGGCTTTGCTCAGCCCGCTACAAGTGCGGCACAAGACTGAGTAATGAAGCTGTCGAGCCGACGGTGAATTAAAGCAGCAGTTCTATACAATATGTACATAGGGGCGCTAGATGGCTCGCTCAAAGGCGAGAGCACTGATAGCTTGCTTCGTAGCTAGTTGGTACAGTACTACTTATGAAACACGGCGCTAAAGTGACATTGACGAAGACGAAGACGAAGGACGGCTGAAAACAAGATAGCGTACACACGGAAAGCGCATTCGTATGTTTGCATCTTGTGTTCCGCCGTCCTTCGTCTTCGTGTTCGTCAATGTCATTTAGTGCAGTTTTTTATACGTAGCGAAAGCACGTCTCTGCTCGGTGACACCGTCGAATGGCGCCGCCGCCGTGCGCTTCCGGGCCTTTTATATATCCAGTGGAACGCGTGGCAGCTGCGAACATTTTAAGATCCCTCTACTGCCCGAACTCTCCGCTGCCTGGTGTTCGAATTGACTTCATCATAAAAGAACGCATCCAGGCCTGCTTCAGTTGTATTTCCTTCCCACCCTGATCACCCATCATCTCTTCCTTACCATTCTACTTCCAAATTCGAGTCTGAGGCTCAGGGCAAGAGAAAGAGGCTTCCTGTGTCGTTATCTGGTTATGTGAAGGTATGTCCATTCTTATATAAATTGCGAAATGGTGAACTGAAGGGCTTGTTGGTACATCATATCGTTTGAAAACAAGCGCCGAAGACGGGACTGAGCAAGTAAAGAGACGACACAAAGCGCTGACGAAGAAACTGTGCGATTTTAATTCGCAAGAAAATATATACATGAAAAACTAGGGGAAGAGAAAGAAAGAGACATAAAAATACAAAATAAAATTTTGACAAAAAAAAGGTGATAGCAACTGAATAGCGAGTATGGCAAACCAATCTTTCGCCGCGTGACGATTGAAGACTAGTCACGTAGGTACGTGATTTCCTTATCCAACAGTGCCACGGATGGGTTTCGCTGATACAGTCGCTCCTTTCCTCTTGATTTGGGAAGGCCTCGAAGATCTCCCTCTCCTTTCGCCCGCGGTAAGAGGGGTAAGTGTGGCGCATTCAGTGAACCGGGGGGTGCAGCCGCACGAGAAGCAGTGCGCTGACAGCATACCACCTGTAGAAGACCTGACTTTGTTGGCGTGCTTCCTCAAACGTTGATTCAGGCAGCGGCCTGTTTGTCCTATATAGGAGCGTTTGCACGACAACGGAATCTCGTACACAACGTTACTCACACAATCGACGTAACGTGTCTCGTGCTTTTTGACGCACGCTGGTGATTTGCTGCTTTCTGCGTTAACGCGCTTACTCAGGCGGTTCAGTTTGTTCGGAGCAGAAAACACAAGCCGTACGCCCGCCTTGCCAACAGTCTTCTTGAGCGCATGGCTCACTCCATGGACGTACGGGATGACGGCTGTCTTGTGTCGTTCTGGTTGAGGGCACTTCTCCGGAGCCTTCGAAGTGAGTTCGCGTAGCAGCTTAGTTGCCAAGGCACGCAGGAGGTCCGTCGGATACGCGGAACACCTCAAACGGCTACCTTGCGCCTCAAAACTGAGTTGTGCACGGTAGGGGCAGGACCTCTTCAGGGCATTTCTTAGCACACTCGTGACAACTCCCCTCTTGACCAGCTTCGAGTGTGCTGAGTTGTATGGTAATAGGCCCTTTTGGGACCTAGGCGCATACTCCCAGAACGTGTGCTCCTCCTCAAAATGCAGGCTGAGATCCAGAAATCTCATCTGGCCGTCCGTGGGCAGTTCCATGGTCAAGGTGAAAGCCGTGAGGTGCGATTGGAACACGCCAAAAATTGCTTCAGCCCCTTCACTGGTTGTCCGCTTCTCGGCTTCAAAAATGACTAGAAAATCGTCCACGAACCTGAATACCTTTAGGACTCCGTGCTCAGAAAGGGCTCCCTGTAACTGTCTGTCCAAGCGGGCAAGCAGTAAGTCACTCAAAATGGGGGCAAGGCACGATCCTATGCAGATTCCATCTTTTCGGATGTACAAGCCTCCTGCGTGTTCAATGAAAGTCGAGCGTAGATAATACCGTAGTAGCTCAAGAGAAGCAGACACGCTGGTGCCGCATGCATTCTGGAAGCGAACCGCTCCATACTCGTCTACACAGTCGCTCACCTGTTCAAGTATGGGGTCCTGAGGGAGTGAATAGTACAAATCCTTTACGTCGGTCCGAGAGGTCTGTCTGTCGAGTAATAGGGGTAATAGTAATAGTAATGTAATAGGGCTTAGCGAGGTTAGGAGGGCAGGCGAAGCATTTACGGTGCTGAAAAATGGACACGTCCTATGTTACCGGGGTATAGAGGACAGAAGAGAACTGGGAGTGGGATTTCTAGTCAATAAAAGCATAGCTGGCAACATTGAAGAATACTATTGCATTAACGAAAGGGCAGCAGGTCTTGTAATTAGGCTCAATAAGAGGTACAAGCTCAAGGTGGTGCAGGGCTACGCGCCCACATCCAGCCACGACGACCAAGTAGTGGAACGCTTCTATGAAGATGTGGAATCGGCAATGGCTAAAGCAAAAACACAGTATACCGTAGTTATGGGGGACTTCAATGCTAAAGTAGGCAAGAATCAGGCTGGAGACAAGGCAGTTGGGAACTATGGTCTGTGCTGTAGAAATAGTAGGGGGGACCTACTAGTTGAGTTTGCAGAACGGAATAACCTACGCATAATGAATACCTTCTTCTGTAAACGGGAGAGTGGGAAGTGGACCTGGAGGAGCCCGAATGGGGAGCATAAAAATGAAATAGACTTCATATTATGCGATAACCCTGGGGTCGTGCAGGATGTGGAAGTGCTCGAAAGGGTGAGGTGTAGTGATCACTGTATGGTAAGATCTCGAATTAGGCTAGATTTGAAAAGGGACCTGCAACAAGCTAGTACGAAAGAAGCCGATAAATGAGCTAACAGTAAGACGTGAAGTAGAAGAATTCAGGATCGCGCTGCAGAACCGATATTCAGCTCTTAACGAGGAAGCCGAGCTTACGACACAGCAAGCCAGCGACCGCCTTACATGCATTATCACGGAGTGTGCAGTAGACGTCGGGGGCACTATGGCTAGACAGGATACTGGTAAACCTTCACAGGAGACGAAAGATCTAATTAGGAAACGGCAAACATTGACAATCTCTACCGCAGCTGACAGAATAGAACGAGCGGAGCTCTCGAAGTTAATCAATAAGCGTAAGACAGCTGACATACGGAAGTATAATCTGGAGAGGATCGAATACGCTGTAAAGAACGGAGGTACCCTGAAAGCAGTGAAGAGGCGTCTTGGCGTGGGGAAAAACAGATGTATGCACTTAAAGATAAGCAAGGCAATGTCAGCACAAATAGGGATAAAATAGTCACAGTGGCCGAGGAGTTCTATAGGGATCTGTACAGTAGCCGGGACATCCAGGGTAATGCCGAACGAGACAGTAGTTCAGAGGAGATAGACATCCCACCAGTAACGACCGAAGAAGTAAGGAAGGCTTTGAAAGAAATGAAAGGGGGCAAAGCACCTGGTGAGGATCAGATGACAGCAGACCTCTTGAAGGATGGCGGAGAAATTGTACTTGAAAAACTGGCAAACCTGTATACGCAATGCCTAATGACCGCAATGGTACCGGAATCTTGGAAGAACGCGAACATCATCCTAATTCACAAGAAAGACGACATGAAGCACTTGAAAAATTACAGGCCGATCAGCTTACTGTCAGTCGTCTACAAGGTACTTACCAAGGTAATCGCTAACAGAATTTCTGCAACCTTAGATTTCAGTCAACCTAAAGAACACGCAGGGTTCCGTAAAGGTCATTCAACAATGGATCATATTCACACGATCAATCAGGTGATAGAGAAGTGCGCTCAGTATACTGAAACCCTATATATAGCCTTCATAGATTATGAGAAAGCATTTGACTCGGTCGAAACCCTAGCAATCATTCAGGCATTACGGAACCAGGGGGTAGATGAGCATTATGTAAGAATACTAGAGGATATCTACAGTGGGTCCACAGCTACCATCATCCTCCATAAGGAGAGCTGTAAAATACCTATAAGGAAGGGTGTCAGACAAGGAGACACAATCTCTCCAATGTTATTCACAGCATGTTTACAAGAAGTATGCAGAACGTTGGATTGGGAACAGGTGGGAGTAAGGGTTAATGGAGAATACCTCAGTAACCTCATATTTGCTGATGACGTTGCCTTGCTAAGTAACTCGGGGGACGAATTGCAAAGTATGCTTTCCGCACTCGACGAATGGAGTATAATCGTGGGCATGAAAATTAATATGCAGAAAACTAAAGTAATGATCAATAACCTCGGGACAGCACAGCGGTTTGAGATAGGTGGCGAGGCAGTGGAAGTGGTAAGCGAATATATCTACTTAGGCCAAGTTGTGACCCCATATCCCAACCATGAGACAGAGATAATTAGAAGGATCAGAATGGGGTGGGGTGCACATGGCAGACATTCTCAGATAATGAAAAGCAGCCTACCATTGTCGCTGAAGAAGAAAGTGTATGATAGCTGCATCTTACCGGTACTCACCTACGGGGCAGAAACTTGGAGGCTAACCAAGAGGGTTCAACTTAAATTGAGAACGACTCAGCGGACAATGGAGCGGAAAATGATAGGTGTAACATTAAGGGACAAGAAGAGAGCGGGGTGGGTCAGGGAACAAACACGTGTTAAGGACATATTAGTAGGGATTAAGAAGAAGAAATGGACTTGGGGAGGGCATGTAATGCGAAGGCAAGGTAACCGCTGGTCATTAAGGGTAACAGAGTGGATCCCTAGAGAAGGCAAGCGTTGCAGGGGGCGGCAGTAAGTTAGATGGGCAGATGAGATCAAGAAGTTTGCGGGGATAAATTGGTCACAGATGGCACAGGACCGATGTAATTGGAGAATAATGGGAGAGGCCTTTGCCCTACAGTGGGCGTAGATAGGCTGGGGATTATGATGATGATGATGACTACTTGCCCGCTTGGACAGACAGTTACAGGGAGCCCTTTCTGAGCACGGAGTCCTAAAGGTATTCAGGTTCGTGGACGATTTTCTAGTCATTTTTGAAACAGAGAAGCGGACAACCAGTGAAGGGGCTGAAGCAATTTTTGGCGTGGTCCAATCGCACCTCACGGCATTCACCCTGACCATGGAACTGCCCACGGACAGGCAGATAAGATTTCTGGAACTCGGCCTGCATTTTGAGGAGGAGCACACCTGCTGGGAGTATGCACCTAGGTCCCAAAAGGGCCTATTACCATTGAGCTCAGCACACTCGAAGCTGGACAAGAGGGGAGTTGCCACGAGTGTGCCAAGAAATGCCCTGAAGAGGTTCTGCCCCCCCCCTCCCGCTGCACAACAGAGTTTTGAGGCGCAAGCTAGCCGTTTGAGGTGTGCCGCGTATCCGACGGACCTCCTGCGTGCCTTGGCAACTAAGCTGCTACGCGAACTCACTTCGAAGGCTCCGGAGAAGTGCCCTCAACCAGAACGACACAAGACAGCCGTCATCCCGTACGTCCATGGAGTGAGCCATGCGCTCAAGAAGATTGTTGGCAAAGCGGGCGTACGGCTTGTGTTTTCTGCTCCGAAGAAACTGAGCCGCCTGTGTAAGCGCGTTAACGCAGAAAGCAGCAAATCACCAGCGTGCGTCAAAAAGCACGAGACACGTTACGTCGATTGTGTGAGTAAAGTTGTGTACGAGATCCCGTTGTCGTGCAAACGCTCCTATATAGGAGAAACAGGCCGCTGCCTGAATGAACGTTTGAGGGAGCACGCCAGCAAAGTCAGGTCTTCTACAGGTGACATGCTGTCAGCGCACTGCTTCTCGTGCGGCTGCACCCCCCGGTTCACTGAATGCGCCACACTCACCTCTTACCGCGGGCGAAGGGAGATGGCGATCTTCGAGGCCTTCCAAATCAAGAGGAAAGGGAGCGACTGTATCAGCGAACCATCCGTGGCACTGTTGGATAAGGAAATCGCGTACCTACGTGACTAGTCTTCAGATCGTCCACGCGGCGAAATATTGTCGTTGCCATACTCACTATTCAGTTGCTATCACCTTTTAGGGGCGAAGCTCCTTAAGTCATGGGTCTGTCCATCCCTTGCATCATCATCATCGTCCTCGGCTTGGAAAGACGGCACAACACCGAGCTGCAGAATCTACGCTCTTCCTACCAGGTCATCGACGCTGTGACCTGAACCGTCCAGTTCACACTATTCGGCAAGTCTCGTGGATCATTTTCGTGCCTCAATTGCCGCATTTGACCGTTTTTACACTGCAAACCGACCTCCCAAAGGCAGCAGTCATGCCCGACGCCCGCTAAGCCTAACAACGGAGTTCCAATCTGCGGCCATGGCAACGGCGCGATCGCCGCCACCGCCGCCGCCGCCACGTGCCGCCGATGCATCTCCATCCGAAGCACGCGCTCGGCCGCACGCCATCGGCCCCACCATCGTCACCGCCTCGCGGGACATGGCCTCAGCGATGGATACGGAGTACGAGCCCGATCACGAACGCGAAAAGCACCAGAATCTCCACTTGCAACTGGGCGAACGAGACGGACGCACCGTCGTGGCAGTCCCCGGCGAGGACCTACAGGCGAGCGACACCGCGGGGTGGACTCTCGCCACGAGACGCGCGCAGCCGCATCGAGAAACACCCACCGCTACGTGCTAACGGTGAGTCTACCGCCAAGAAGCATGAAACCACGATCTCCCCAGGCGCCAATTCGCGCGAAAGAGGTTACTGCAAGCATGACGAAGGCGGCCCGCATGCCGGCGAATATTCCCAGAGACGAGCATAAAGTCATTGTACGGCCCCGAGGCGGGCTCAATACCGGCCGCGTGGAAGCTTCGGCACTCATGACGGCAATTATGGCTGCAACAGGCACATCACGAGAGGAAACCCTGCAAGACACAGTGTGCGCTAACGTGGCGCAAAACATTATAGTGCTCAGCACCCCAAGCGAGCAACGAGCAATGAGATACGCTCATCTACGCACGCTTAACATCGGAGATCAAGTATTTGAAGTCAATGCCTACCATGCGGCACCACACGGCACCGCTAAAGGAGTAATTTACAATATAGCAGCCACGGACACCCCCGACGACATTAGGGCTAACGTGGTCAACACGTGCAACCCAACGGCAATTGACGCCCACAGAATAGGCGACTCCAACGCGGTGATCGTCCTATTTCAAGGCCACAAGGTACCTGCAACAGTGAAGTATGGCACCGTACTCGTGCGCTGCAGCCTTTACCGCCAACATCATCAGGTGTGCCGACAATGCGGCAAGATAGGCCACCGCCAAGATGTATGCCCACAGCCGCAGACGAAAGTATGCTTCGCTTGCGGCAAGCCAAATCCGGGCGAAAATCACGCAGAAGAGTGTAAACCCCATTGTAAACTGTGCGGTGGACAGCACCCATCCGGAGCGCCTGGCTGTACCAATCGCTTCAAGATGCCTTACCTGGTTAAGAAGCGTCGCTGGGAACGAACCAAGCCGACGTCACCAAAGCGAGCGCATGTTCCGAGCAAAAATCCCGCCAATTTTTCGCTCCTCGAGCCTCAAGGTCGCAGAGGACGAAGCCGCAGCTGCACGCGGCCAAGCTTCGCCCACCCCGATCGAGAGACATCGAGGAGGCGGGAAAGCAGGAGCAGAAGCAAACGGCGCGCCAGCGCAAACGGTCGCAAAGAATCCCGCTCCCGCGAAAGAGTCACGTGCACCGACGTCGTCATGAGCTCCAAGCAACGCCGGGATAAATCGTCACAGCCGACAGACGCGATGAAAGCCTTACAAGAAGAAAACGCCAGCCTCAGGCAGAAATCAGGCGCCTGGATCAGCGCCTTGAAGAGGCGCTGAGACACCTGAGTAACCTGCAACAGCAACGCGAACGTCCGACGCCGCCAGCATCAACCCAGCCTAGGTGGGAACAGGGCCGAGTTCCCCGCCCCCAGTCGCTGACACCACGGCATCAGCAACAACCACAACAGGCAGCGACACAACCGGTAAGCCAACCGTCGAATTCACAAGCTCCACAACCCAGCATGAAAGCACCGAAACCCGAGGCGAAGACTCCACGATCACCCTCCCCCGAAATCGACATGGAGGAGCAGGAAGACGAACCCCCACAATCGCCCAACGAAGAGCAGGAACCACGAGCAAAGAACGGAATCAGCTTCGCTGTGCGTCTCAGCCGGTGTACTGAACGAATCGACAGACTCGAGAAACGGATGACGCCTTCGAGCACCGTGTAAACGCCCGCTTTACCGCCGTCGAGCGCCGTCTCGACGCACTCCAAGAATTTCTCTACCGCAAGCTTGGCCGCGACGATGACGTGGCAAACACCTGCAACCCCACCGCCCAAGCGAGTCCACCAACATGGCCAGCACACCACAACAAGCCCAGGCCTGAAGATCTGGCACTGGAACGCCAACGGGTTCCGGTGCCGGAAGGCGGTCCTGCAACAACACCTGCTAAGCATCGAACAACCACCGGACATCATCATGATTCAAGAAAACCCACACAGAAAATGCACCGTCCTTGCCCGGCTACCGTGCACACGCCAGCCCCCCAAGCGTTCGAGATTGCAGTAAGGGAGCGGCGCAGGGCGTGTGCACTTTCGTGAGAAAGGGACTCACCTTCATCAAACACGAGAACTTCCTCGGCCGTAGCACCATCGAACACTGCGCGACCGAGGTGGTAATCGGCAAGAAGCGGCAGGAATCCTTCCTGCTCGTGAACGTCTACAGCAACCCCACGCACAGACAACAGAAGTTCAAGGCTCTCCTGCACAAAGCGACACGGACGGCTCCGAGCGAAACAATTGCTATCTGCGGAGACTTCAACGCCCCCCACAAAGAGCTGGGATACAGTCGCACAACAGTCAAAGGGCGGGACCTGCTCGACGAAGCCACGAACGCCGGCTTCATCCTCTAGCAGAAGAGTTGCAAGCTGGGCGAGTTGGAAATGCATCTTGAATGAAACCAGGCCTAATGAAACCTTTTCTGCCTAATAAAGTTTTCAGTTGTTAGACCAGCGCTTGTCCTGTGTACCCCTTTCTGCGTCCTGTTTCGTTTGCGCCTGGTTTCATTCAAGATTCATCCTCTATACGAACCCGGCAACCCCTACCCGAATCGGCACATCCACCACGAGGGATACCAACCCGGACCTGTCCTTCGTCCGAGTGTCAGACAGGACCAAGGGTGATGTCAGGTGGAGCAATACAGGACATAACCTGGGCAGCGACCACTATATTCTCGAGTTGGTGCTACCGACCGCCAGGCCCTACACAGCAGAACGAAGGCGCAAGCACAGGCTCACGGACTGGGCCCGTTTCCGCTCGGTCATGGAAGGCACGCAACAGGACATCGCAGACATCGACGAATAGACCTCAGCCATCAAACAGGCGGCGTCCGAAGCGACCACAGAGCTGGACACTGATGATGACATACAGCAAGTGGACAGCAAGCTGGCCCACATGATAGAAGCGCGACAGTCGATGCAGCGTCGGTGGAAGCGTCAACGGCACAACCGCAGGCTCCGAAAACGGGTGGCGGAGCTTGGACGAGCCATCGAGAAGTACAGTCAAGACCTGTGTACCCAGAGGTGGTACGCGGCATGCAGTGCTGCAGACGGCCAACTCCACAAGGGTCAAACCTGGAAACTCCTTCGACATCCCCTGGACGACACGTTGACCCGGGGATACCAACAGCACAGACTGTCCCAGACCATGCTCACTGCAATCAGAGAGCTGGGAGAGGAAGAAACGGGCAAGCGGATAAACGCTAAGTACCTGCCCAGCACAGCAGCCGAACAACACGAAGAATACCAAGGCGCGGCCAACCCGACCCTCGATCAAGACATCGAAGAATGGGAGGTACGCGCAGTGCTGCAGGAACTCAACTGCAAATCTGCTACCGGCCCGGACCAGGTCCCCAACAAGGCCCTGCGAAACCTCAACGACGGGGCGGTCACCGCCCTCACAAAGTACTTCAACCGATGCTGGCAAGCGGGAAAACTACCCCCACAATGGAAGACGGCCCGGACGGTCCTGATACCCAAGCCCGGCAAACCACCCAGCATTGAGAACCTGCGCCCGATCTCTCTTACATCGTGCATGGGAAAGGTCCTTGAGCACGTTCTCAAGAACAGATGGCAACGCTACCTAGAAACCGAGGGCCTCTACCCCGACACCATGCTAGGGTTCAGGGAGAAGCTCAGCACCCAAGATGCAATGCTGTTGCTGCAACACGAGATCCTCGACTCGTCCATCCCCACCCGCGACAACAGGGCGGTGCTGGGCCTCGACCTCCAGAGTGCCTTCGACAAGGTGCGCCACTGGGCCATCTTGGCGCAGGTCTCCAGGCTGGGCATGGGACGACGTTCGTACAACTACATCCGGGACTTCCTGTCTGAACGAACCGTGAAGATCCAAGCGGGAAATTCACAACTGTCAGAAAGGGCACTGGGGAGCGTCGGTACTCCCCAGGGCTCCGTCATATCACCACTCCTTTTCAACCTCGTCATGATCGGCGTGGCCAACCGACTGCTCTCGGAGGTCCCACAAGTCCGCTATACCATCTACGCGGACGACATCACGCTGTGGGTCCCCGGGGGCAGTGACGGCCACATCGAGGAGACGCTGCAGTCAGCAGTGAACGCCATCGAAGACCACCTGGATGGTACGGGCCTCAAGTGTTCGCCGCAAAAATCCGAATTGCTTATCATCCCTCCATCGGGAAGGTACCGCAAACAGGCAACGGAAGACTCCGCGAAGATCACTCTTCACACGAAAGACGGCACCGTCATCCCCAAAGTCAAGACGCTCCGGGTCCTCGGCATGTTCCTGGAGGCCAACAGAAGCAACGGCACCACAGTAGACCGACTCATCACCAAACTCGGGACGGCCACCCGTCTCATAAAGAGGGTAGCCACGAGACACCACGGAATGAAGGAAGCAAGCCTCCTCCGACTGGTCCAGTCCTTCGCGACCAGTCACGTGGCGTACATCGGTGCGTTCCACTACTGGAAAGTGCAAGAACGAGACAAAATCAACGCAGCAATTCGCAAAACCCACAAGGCCGCACTGGGGCTTCTGAACTGCACCAGCACGGCCAGGCTTCTCGAGCTGGGGGTCAACAACACCCTCGAAGAGATTGCAGAAGCTCAACGAACCGCGCAACTAGAACGCCTCTCGACGACCAGAACGGGCAGGAGCATCCTCACCTGGCTGGGCTTCGCAGGGGCAATAACACCACCCCAGCAGCAAGAAGCCGGAGTCTTACCGGCAGAAACCCTACAAAGGCTCAAGATAACACCGCTCCCACGGAATGTCAATCCCGACAACAACCCGGGGAGACGTGCCGCAAGAGCCAAGACCCTTACAGACACGTACGCGAACGACACCGGCGCCCTCTTCGTGGACGCGGCAAAGTACGCAGACAGAAAAGACACGTGGCAGTGGTGGTCAAAGCCACGACCGGTGAAGTGTACAGTGCCTGCAGCATCCGGGCACCGTCGGCATGCCAAGCAGAGGAAGTGGCCATTGCGCTTGCCCTCACGGACCGTCGGTGCTCGACGATACTGAGCGACTCCCGCTCGGCAATCAAGAACTACGCCCGCAACTCAGTATGTGCCAGTGCAGTGCGCGTGGTACATTGCAGTGCAGTGAACGACTCGGTGCCGGCCACCCATCTGAGGTGGTTCCCGGCGCATACAATAACTACAGGCAGCGGCAGCAGCAGCCATCCCAACCGCAACGAGACGGCGGACGCCGCCGCGCGAGCACTTACCAACCGCGCGGCCGCCCCCACCGCCCTCGCCTCGGCGGAAGGAGCGGACTGTGAAGACTGTGATATGTGCAGTGATGACGACGACGAAACGGACCCACTACTCGGGTATGCGGAGGTGCTGGGCTGGTACCGGTACGGTCGCCGAACCATGCCCCCGCCCCACCCGGGACTGACACGCGAACAGGCGGTGTTATACAGACAACTTCAAACTAGATCCGTGCTCACGCCGGCGCTTGCGCGTTACGTGTGCCCGAGGTGTTCGAAAGTGAAGTGTGCAGTGTGTGCAAAAGGGCTAAAGCAACTTTGACCCACATCCTCTGGGACTGTGACCTACATCCGGAAGAAGCGGTCGCCTCTCCCGGGCGACTGCCGGAAGACATAGCTCGTGCAGTGTTATCGCAGGACTTGACAGAACAATTGCAGGCCGTCCAGCGGCTCGAGGTGGCTCTTGCCCGACAAACGCGTGGGGCTGAGCCGGCTGGAGACCGGGGGTATAAACCCCACAGGTCGACAAGCGGGCCGGCCTAGCGGGAGTCGGGGAGGCAACACCCCGAAGACGCCTTAACTACGTCGGGTGGCGGGCGACCCTGCGTGGTCCTCCCCGCTACCTCCGCCGGACATTCTCAATAAAGTTTACTTCTCTCTCTCTCTCTCTCTCCATCCCTTGTGTCTCGTGGTACGTGACTGCCGCATGCTTTCGGAAATGTCGCAAAGTGGGCCGCGTTGCACGCGCAAGAACCGGCTGCAACCGGCAGCGCGAACTCGGCACCGGGAGCGCGAGCTTGTCTGTGTTCACCAACGGAGGCGCGAGCGCACGTGCACTGCGAGGGGAGATCACGCAAGAGATCACGCCACGAACGCAGGCAGTCGTTCTCGGAGATCGAACGAGACGCAATGACCTTTGCTCGTTTCCCTCTCGTCCTTGTTCGGGCACAAGTTCGCCCTAAATAAAAGTTCTTTCTTTACCGTTGTGTCCCATCCTACTGACAAATTGTGGTGGAGGTGCGGGGTAGTCCTCGATGGCGCGGGGTATTTCACCAGGGTCTGGGCCTGGGAGCATTAACTCCGAAATAAAAGTTGATTTGTACAATGTACGCACACAGTCTTACGTCTTTCTTAATGATGTAATGGGCGAACTTTCACGGGAGAGTTACGGTTACCGATGATCTCCCCCTCTTGAGCTTCGTCCCACTTATCATCATTCATTCCGTGGATATGGCGTGATTTTTTTTGTCAAAATTTTATTTCGTATTTTTATGTCTCTTTCCTTCTCTTCCCCTCGTTTTTCATGTATATATTTTCTTGCGAATTAAAATCGCACAGTTGTTCGTCAGCGCTTGTGTCGTCTATTACTTGCTCAGTCCCGTCTTCCGCGCTGTTTTCAAACGTCGTTCTTATATACCTGCTGCAGGCGAATTTTATATGTTACGGCGGATGCATTGACGCTTATTTTTTTGTTATGAAAAATAAGAAAAACTCGACAACTGATGATGATGATCGTTGAATGTTTATGGCGCAAGGCCAACTGGGGCAAAGAGCGCCAAAACAATAGTCGATGATAGGGGTGAAACCTTAAACACTAAGTAAAATCAGCAAAAACAAAAGTAAAATCACAAAACGACAATGAGCATGGCTGGTGTATAGGGCCAGATTTCATGATGCGTGATAGGAAATGAGGTTTAAAAACTTGACTTCTGACAAATACTCAAACACACGTTTCACGGAAACAATGGCTTCGTCACCTAGAAAAAACGATGGATGTAGGGGAATATGTTGTCTGTAGAGTTCTCTGAAGTGTTTGTGTCGTGTTGTGTGAAGTGCCTTGCATGTGATTAGTATGTGCACTACGGATAGGGCCTCTCCGCACCTGCTGCACTGGGGTCTAGGAGATCCCGTCAGCAGATACGAGTGCGTCGCATGGGTGTGCCCTATCCGCAGCCTACCCAAGGCGACTTCCCTGTGTCTGTTGTGTGAGTCAGATGTGTACCGTCCCAAGTGTGGCTTTATTACATGTAGTTTGTTCTCTGTCTGTTCATCCCAGTGTGTTGCCATTTCCTACGAAGGTATTGTCGAATTTGTGGCTTAAGGTCACTCTGTGGTAGTATGGTTATATCTACTGTGTCCCTGAATGCAGCAACTGCGGCCTTCTGATCCGCAACCTCATTGCCAGCAATTCCAGCATGGCCTGGAACCCAGCACAACACCAGAACAAGTTTTTGGGCATATATAGACATGATAGTGTTGAAAACCATATGGACAATTCTGTTTTTGCATGGCTTGTATGATGCCAATGCGCGCACAGCGCTCAAGGAATCTGTATATATGATGGACTTCGAGATTTTGTGTTCAAGAATGTGTTGTGCAATTAGTAAGATGCCATATGCTTCAGCTGAGTAAATTGTGGTGTATGTGCTCATGGTTCTGCATGCATCAAAGTTTGGTCCATGAGCAGCGCAAGACACTATGGTTGCAGTTTTTGATGCGTCACTATAAAACTCTGCACATTGATACTTGTACTGCAGGGAGAAGAAGTGCTGCAAAATTGCAGTTTGTGGTACCCTGGTTTTATCAATATTCATGAAAGACAAGTCACAACACACAGGTTGAAGCTGCCAGGGTGGTAAAACATCAGTAAAGGAAGATGTGTAAATGTCTGAAAAGGAGATGTTGAAATCCGAAGCTTCCTGTCTCACTCTAAGTGAGAATGGCAAAGTAACGGACGGGCGATTTACAAACACTAGTGATGTGGATGCATCATTAAAAACAGGTTTAAAAGGATGGTTATTCATCGATGAAATTTTGAAAGCGTAGAGAAAGTCCATGTACGTTCGTTGGTCCTCAAGGCACCATTTGTTACATTCAACGTATAGACTCTTTGCCGGGCTAGTGCGGAACGCACCCGACGCAAGGCGGAGGCCCAAGTGGAGTACTGGGTCAAGCATTTTTAGTGCGGTTTTTGATGCCGACCCATACACGACGCTGCCGTAGTCTAACCGGGACCCGACCGGGACCCGGGAACCGGGACTCGGAGAAGTAGTTCCTTGTCTGCACCATAGGATTGGTGCGAGAGCACCTTGAGAATGTTTAGTGTTTTTAGGCATTTATGTTTAAGTGCTTTGACGTGAGGTATGAACGTGAGCTTGTTATCAAATATGACACCTAAAAACTTGTGCTCCCTTTTAACAGGAATAGATGCACGGCCAAGAGCAATCTCAGGGTCCGCACTAAGCCCGCGCTTGCGGGAGAACAGAACACAAGTACTTTTGCCCGGGTTCAGTTTAAAACCGTTAAGGTCCGCCCATCCAGCAAGCTTCTTAACACCGAGCTGTACTTGACGTTCGCAAATTGACAGGTTACAGGATTTAAAAGATATTTGAACATCGTCTACATAGACGGAACAGGAAATGGTTGGTGGCAATGCCTTTCGGAGGGAGTTCATCTTAACTATAAACAATGTGCAGCTTGGAACTCCACCTTGCGGCACACCATTTTCCTGCACATGTATCCCGGACAGGGATGACCCAACCTTAACACGAAATGTCCTCGTGGACATGTAGCTAGAAATGGTATTTAGCGTGTTACCTGACACACCAAAGGACTTCAGGTCGCTAAGGATGCCATATCGCCAGGCTGTGTCGTAAGCCTTTTCAAGATCAAAGAATACCGTAAGGCAGAACTGCTTATGAGCAAATGCATCTTTTATGAAGGATTCCAATGCAACAAGTTGATCGTTGGTAGATCGCCCCACCCTAAAGCCTGCCTGGCAGCTCTCGAGAAGACCGTTGTACTCAAGGAAGTACACGAGCCTGCGATTTATCATCTTCTCGAGCAGCTTGCACAGGCAGCTTGTCAGAGCGATGGGTCGGTAACTGGCGGGAGAGGACGGGTCCTTACCCTCCTTCAGGAACGCCACTACAATGGCCTCCCTCCAAGATTTCGGAATGTGCCCCGAAAGCCATATGTTGTTGTATAAGTGTAGGAGTGTTTCAAGAGTCGTCTGGGTGTAGGTGTTGTATCATTGTGTATGTAATCTGGTCTGCGCCTGGAGCTGAAGGTTTACATGTGCTCAGGGCCGCCTTCAGCTCATAGAGAGTAAATTCAGAATTGTAACCAGATTTTGACCTGTTATTATCACGTAAGGACTTCTTTTCACAAGCGGTTTTATGTCTCAGGAAAGTGTTTGTGTAGTGTGCAGAGCTGGAAACGTGTTGAAAGTGTTGTGCAAGTGTGTTAGCCTGGTCTTCCAGTGTGTCCCCTGTTGGACTGACCAGGGGCAGGCTGTGTGTCTGTTGTCCTTTTAGTTTTCGTATTCGTGTCCAGACTTTGTGTGTGTCTGTGTATGAGTTAATAGATGTAAGGAAGGTGCGCCAACTCTCTCGTTTTGCCTCACGGCGCACACGTTTCCCTAACGCCTTGGCCCGTTTGAACAAAATAAGGTTGCCCGACGTGGGGTACCGTCGAAGGATACCCCACGCCTTGTTCTGGGCCTCTCGCGCCCGCCTACAGTCCTCATTCCACCACGGCCTCCGCTGGTTGCGCAGGGCACCAGAGGCGTGGGGAATGGACTTTTCGGCGGCGTCGAGGATGTGCGCCGTGAGGAGTTGGGTAGCTTCTTCAACGTGTAGGTGTCCTATGGATGTGTGGTGTAGTTTGGATGTCTCTGTAAATGTATTCCAGTTAGCTCGTGCTTCATTGAACCTATTATGGGAAGATGGACTGCTTCGGCCTTTACCTATATATGTAAGTGAGGTGGGGAAGTGGTCACTGCCATATGGGTCAGTACCCACACCCCACTCAAGACATGGAAAAAGAACTGCGGAGCCAATCGCCAAGTCAAGATATGAGTATGTGTTGTGTCCTATGTTATGGTATGTAGGCTGTTTATTGTTGAAAAGGCATGCTCCTGAAGATTTAAGGAATTTTTCTATAAGGCGACCTCGGGCATCCGTGCGAGAAGAGCCCCAAAGAGTGTTGTGAGCATTAAGGTCGCCTATCAGGATGTATGGTTCGGGCAGCTGGTCAACCAGCGCCTCGAAGTCAGAGCTTAAAAGTGAAACATCAGGAGGAATGTATATGGAGCATACCGTTATCAACCTATTAAATATTATTAAGCGTATTGCTACAGCCTCAAGGACGGTGTTCAAGGTGACAGGGTGGCATGCTAAGGATTTGCGGGCGATTATGGCCACACCGCCAGAAGAGTGTGTGCAGCCAACCCTGTCCTTTCTGTATACCAGGTAAGTATTCAAGAAATTTGGGTGCTTAGAATTCAGATGTGTTTCCTGGACACACATTACACTTGGCTGATTAGCATGCAGTATTTCATATACATCGTCAAGATTTTTAAGGAGGCCTCTACAGTTCCATTGAATTATGTTTTCTCTTCCCATTATTTAGTGTGAGAGCTACTGGCGTGTGTATGTTTATGTGTCGTCTTTCGGGGCTGTGACTCTCGTCTTTTTGGGCTTGTCAGGAGGCTTTGGCGTCGGGACACGTTCCTTGCGGTGCACCGCAGACAAGAACGGTCCGACATCCGTTTCGTCGTCTGATGTCCTCGGATTGCCTGACTGATCAGGCCCCGTGGACCGCGCACCTTTTTGGGCGCGCTTTGATTGACCCACAATCACCGAGGGTTTAAGGAATGCCTCGGATGGCGCAGGCGGTGCGGTGGGGGTGGGAGCTGCCGCTAGTTCCTCCGTCTCCATCTCGTCTGCGCCCTCGCTTGTGGTTTGGGACGCTGGAGCGGAAGTGGAGGATGCAGCATCGCTCCCAGCAGACGTGGTTGCCCCCACAGCCGCTGCTGGCTCAGCGAGCGGTCCGGAGGCGGGTTGGGCTGCCTGAGGCAACCCAGAGGGGGGCGGGGGCGGGACCAAGTCCGACTCGCGGTACTGGGTCCCTGCCGAAACCAGACGCCGCTCCGCCCCCCGGCGAGCTGCGTCGGCGTACCTCCCCAGAGGGAAAGAGGCGAACCTCTTCCGCGCCTCCGGGAAGGTGATGTTTTCTGTGACCTTGATGTTAATGATTTTCTTTTCGAATTGAAACTTTTCACAGCTGCGGGACCATGCTGCGTGCGGCCCCTGACAGTTTGCACAGGTGAAGGTAGTAGAGTTACAGTTTTCAGTAGGGTGGTCATGTGCGGCGCATTTCGCGCAGGTCGTTTTGCCGCGACAAGAAGTTGTAGCGTGCCCGAATCGCTGGCACTTGTAGCAGCGGCGCGGGTTAGGTATGTACGGTCGTACACCACACCTAATGAAGCCAGCATTGATGTGTTCAGGAAGTTTTGATTTGTTGAATGTCAAGATTATATGCTTAGTGGGGATTTCCTTATTGTCTCGTCTGATGGTGATACGCCTCACTGCAGTTACACCCTGATCTTTCAGGCCTTCCAACAGATCAGCTTCGGTCTCATTCAACTAATCGGTCTCCGAGATCACACCCTGAGAGCTGTTGAGGCTACGATGGGGAGTGACTGTGATGGCCAGATCTGCCATGCAGGTTTGCGACAGGAGGTTAGTGGCTTGTTGCTGCGTCTTGACATTGACTAGGACTTCACCGGTACGGAGTTTCTTAGCATCGAACGATTTTCCGAGGATGCCTTCCAGGAACTTAGTGATCAAGAATACGGACATGGATGAAACAGGGTTTGTTTTGTCAACTGCCTCGATAACCAAGAATCGAGGATAGTTGTCAGGTTTCGGACTGTGGATTGTTGGAAGGGATGGAAAGGAAACTTCGGTGCGGCCCCTTTTCGGGGGCCGATCACGTCTGGGGGGGGGGGGGGGTTTGATTTATCCATATGGCATAGGAAAAAGCAGGGAGACGGGGGTACTTTCTTCTTTGACCTTACCCTGGTAGCCAAAGAGGTCCCGGAGCTCCCTGCCTGGTGAACAGACAGGGAGCCCATCCGCCGGAGCTTGACCTGGGCTCCGACGGCCACCGTTCGTGGTTTCTAATCCTCCACCTATAAACACATCGCCACGGTTGGATCCAGCTTATGTTTGGGGGCTCGGGGTCCGCGGTATCGCCAGTACCGTCACCAAGATTGCTCAAGGTGCCCCGTGCGGGGAAAACTCGACAACTACTCATTCATATTATTCAGATATTTCTATTGTTTTTATTTATTTATTTATATGTATATTTATATTTATTTTTATATATAATGTTCATAATACCTTAAAATTTGTATTTGTTCTCAAAATTTCACCCACCACCCTAGACAAAAATCCTGGGTGCGCCAATCGTAAGGCCTGGTATTTCCGTTGTTTCAAGACTTTTTGTGGGGCCGACGCAGATCTAGATTGTCGTCGTCGTCGTCGTATTCCGAGAGGGGCTCTTCACTCTTCAGCCTGTCAAAGCTCGGAGTGCGCCTCCAGAGAGGATCGAAGCCGACCATCGAAAAGCCCGTGCAACCGCACCGTGACATCGCCAGGTAACGCCTGATCACACTGGCTCGCCGAGTAGCGTCGACAAACCCTATCCACCTCTGCAGTTGGCCTCGGCGCCAGAATACCTTCCATGCCGTTCCAGTTGCGCCTACCTAGATACCCGTGCTCACGCGACGGCCATCTACCGTTACGGTCAAAGTGGGGACCAGCCACGTCTACCGTGATGAAGATATAGCGTATCAGAGTTCGGGTTTGGGCTTGCTGGTAGCGGTAATCAATGACTTCGTGTATCGCAAAAAAAAACGACAGAGGACACAGGGAGGCGACGGCACAAGCGCTAACTTCCAACTGAGTTTATTGAAAAAATGCGGGAATTTAAAACACTGGGTTGGGACATTATCATAAAGAAACAAAGATACAAAAGAACAGAAAAAAGCCGGTCATGACAATATTGGCACACAAAATAATTCGCACAATGCTCTGACGTCGAACAAAAGACAGCACGAGGCATTGACTAAGGTGGCCCCCCACCCCTCACTCAGATAGCCAATCTCCTTATCGTACAAGGCCACGGATGGTGCGGACTCGCAACGATCCCCCAGGCGTGCGATTTCGGCCGCCTCGATTATTTCCCTTGTCTTCTGGTTGGCGTGAGGAGCGATGACGGCCCAACTGTCAAAGGGGGGCGTACAACAGCAATCGCGGCAATGAATGCCCAAGTGGCCCTTGACAACCTTCTGTCACGCCAACAAGAAGACAAGGGAAATAATCGAGGCGGCCGAAATAGCATGCCTGGGGGATCGTTGCGTCTCCTCACCATCCGTGGCCTTGTCCGAAAAGGAGATTGGCTGAGTGAGGGGTGGGTGCCACCTTAGTCAATGCCTCGTGCTGCCTTTCGTTCGACGTCACAGCATTGTACGAATATTTTGTGTGCCAATATTGTCATGACCGGCTTTTTTCTGTTCTTTTGTATCTTTGTTTCTTTATGATAATGTCCCACCCCAGTGTTTTAAATTCACGCATTTTTTTTAATAAACTCAGTTGGAAGTTAGCGCTTGTGCCCGTCGCCTCCCTGTCGTTTGTTTGCGCTACACGAAGTCATGGAGACACAGCGGACTTTCGGCCACAAGCTGAAACTAACTACACATGCTAGCCCGTTCTATTTTTTTTCCTTCATGCTTCAACTATCTACGCGTGATCGTCACTGAAACAGGACAGTGCAGAACTTGCCCGCGCTTTCTTAGCTATTACTGTTTTGTTCATCTACTTCTTTTAACCGCCGTCTTGTGTTCCTCTTCCCTGTATTTTCCCCCTAATACAAAGCCTCTAATTTTCACCTACGTTCGTGGATGTGTCTTCATTGACTTCGAGTGCTAGTCTCCTGGTTCAACAACCGAAACCTGACATCATCACAGCCTTCAAGTCGCCTTAAGCCAAACCTAAGAGACCCAGTGGTTTTTAGGCTGAGCCATTTTTCTATGGCCGCACTGCAGTCGTATCATGACACAAGAAGCTCCAGGGTAACAGGTACTTCATACAAAAAAGCTTGTCTTTATTAACAAAACAAGTGTCAGCACAATTGCAGCATGGGGGCAACAGCCTTGTGATATGTTTGCGATGCAGGCAGGGCTCTGCGGAAGAAAATACTTGGGGTAATGGCGGGGAATAAGGTCGCCCACGCATATTTGTGACCGTTAGGATTCATGCGATAAGGGAACCACATTCGGGTTGTAAAATAAGTATCTTTGTAATTGAGAGTTACTACTGGCCCGATACCAGAACTAACCTTTCGGGTAGTAGAATTGCACTAATGCTTTATATTGCAGTTTTTGTACGACGCCCCATGTAGAAAGCAGGAATGCCGTTGAAGTGCAGTCTTCGGTAGGTTTCGAAGTCGCGTTCCAGCGGACAACCTGAACGCTTTACGCCTCTCGCGAGGAATACCCAATCACAGGCTGCGCTTGTGGAACTTCACGTTTAGCCCCTCTTTTACTCGCAATGTGATTTCTATTCCCAGGGAGAGTTTTTCCAGTGGCTCTGTGGACTCCACGTTGTACTTGGAGAATATTGCTGCCATCAGAACTTTGGCCTGTGCATATGCAAGTTTCTTACCTGTTGAAGAAAAGAACATACATTGCATGTTAACAATTTTGAAAGCTACGTGTGCCTCCCGTACAAAACAGTGGGGAGGGCACAAAGTATCTTTCATACCTCCTGGCACCGCAAAACAATCCGTTTGTAACATCTTCAATCATTCGCTGAATATAAAGTGGAGGGTGCTTTAAAACAACAGAAATAAATCACTTGTGCTTATGAGAAATTTGTTCTGCCCCAGCGCAACTATCACAACAGTTCTCAATGCAGAAAAAACTACCCCATGATACAACATTATTTTTATCGAGTTTCAGTGCAATACATTCACATGGAAAGTTTGGGCTACTAAATTGCGTCGCGCTTAAGAGATGCTCTCTGTCTTCCAACGAGTGAAAATGTCTAGAAAGCAATGACAGGTGCGAGATCTTGGTGACAGGACGTGCAACTGAAGAAATATTTCATGAAACCTTAAAGTCTACTCTAATTAACATCTGATATTTTGCAAATGTTCGGAGTGGTTTAACCGAAATTGCTGCCAGGAATGATACTGTCAAAACGACCACTTCCTTTTCAGGTTGCGGTGGAAAAGACCATTTCTTTTGACTTCATTCTATCTCGCCAATGATAAAATTCATTAGAATGTGCAATGAAACGTTTGGCAACACTTAACTAGCGTGTCGAATACAAAAATATCAGTTGAATTGTGGTTGCAGATCAGGTGAAATTCCATTCTATTTCAGTTGTGGTTCGGCTGAATCCAGTGCGGAACCGGTTC
Organism: Haemaphysalis longicornis; assembly: GCA_013339765.2. NCBI lineage: Eukaryota > Metazoa > Arthropoda > Arachnida > Ixodida > Ixodidae > Haemaphysalis > Haemaphysalis longicornis. The sequence continues at coordinate 2,189,974 of JABSTR010000988.1, read as the reverse complement.
GCAAGATTTCGACCGGCTGGTGGAGAGGATCAATTAGTTGAATTATTTAAGAAGTTCGAAAAAATAACTTCTGTAGTTTACAGATGCCATGAAGAACGAAAATAATTTTAATTATTTTAACATTTAACACCGATTGGCGCGGACAAACGTGATGCAATTTTGGCGACAACTTGAAACAATCAGCCTAGACAGTGGAGGAAACAGACCAAGTAGCAGTTCATCAACCACTTTTTCGCCGAGTCAATATCTCATCACGTCGCCTACTTTATACGCCTGGAAGCCGCCCACCACGGCTACAGCCAAAAAAACTGGCGAAGTTTTCACTAATTTGTGCAAGTCTCGAACCATATAAAGCTGCAGAAATATGGTTTATGTGGAGAACCATATAAAACTGCAGGAACCTGGACATTTTATTACACATCACCACGTATTGAAAAGTTATAAATTGTTTGTTTCCATGCTCCGTCTGGGCTTTGCACTGTGGTAGTAGTAGTCATAGTCGTACGCATCGATATCTTCGTGTTCACAATGCCAAGCAGTATATGCGCGGTAGCGCTTGACGACAGCTAGGACACAGCGGCGCCGCGTACGTGCACGACGTATGCGGACCGTTCCTGTAGTCACATCGAGAATCCTTGGAGCAGGTGCTACACCATCTGTGGCGTTGTTAGTTGCTAGGCAACGCGAGTTTCTAGGCAACTCGGGGTTTTCGCGAGTTTTTTTGGGTAACGGCACTGCTCGAGCACGGCACGGTCGGCGGTCGTCCTGAGGCATGCATCCACCAGCGCCGACATTTTCTTGAAATTTTTAACGCATTTCACGTTACGCGTTCCGCGCCACCCATTACGGCCCGCTAAAACAGCTTTCCCGTTAAATACATACTCTAGTTCCATATGATCGTACCGTATCAATCCCAGCAAATAGTACTGCGCACTGGTAACTGTTTTATTGATTCCCGTATTATTTCATTGCCGACGTTGGTGACGACAACGCCATCAGACGCCAGGATGGGGTTAACGAGATACGAAAGGCTAATTGTATCAAACAGTAACAGGTGGTATTTTCTTAAACGTCTCAAGCCAAGTATTCGAGGAAGCGAATCTGAGGAGCTGAGCCGACAGCGGGCTTTGACGCCTTAAGTTCTGCCTTTAAAGGTACACTGAAGTGTATTGGTCGAGCTCCTGCTTTTGCTTGCACTTGGTACACTGGCTTAAGTAAAAACAAATTAGTCGTATATCCGGTCGATAAGGCTGTATCTATTTTATGAAGCCCAAAAGAAGAAAAACTACCATGCGCGATCTGCGGCGGCCGCACCAACTAACGCAGTAACGTCCATACAAAGTTCTACGTAATCGGACAATGTCCAAGATAAGAATTAACACCAGTTTCGGTTTCGGTTCTATGAAACAACCAGCTTGGCATCCAACGTTATGTTTGACTGGGCATTCTCGATGTCGCAGTCATCGGTATACATAGATTCTTTCTGACAGGTTGTCGACATGAAAATGCGTCAGCTAAACCTACCAGCATGGCTTGGAAGTGTAATTATCACTAGCCGAGGCGTACGCAGTGAGTAAATACCCTCCGCGTCACCGGAGACGCTCAAGTGCGATGCGCTCTTACCCCCCTGCGCGAGCGCGTGCGCGTGCGCGTGCGTGCGTGCGTGCGTGCGTGCGCGTGTGTGTGTGTGCGTGTGTGTGTGTGTGTGTGCGTGCGTGTGTGCGTGCGCCCGTGCGTGCGCGCGTGCGCATTTGTGCGTGCGCGCGTCGTGTGCGCGTGTGCGTGTGTGTGTGTGTGCGTCTGCGTGTGCGTGTGCGTGTGTGTGTGTGTGTACGTGTGTGTGCATGCGTGCGTGCGGGCGCGTGTGCGCGTGTGTGCGTGTGTGCGTGCGTGCGTGTGCGTGTGTGTGCGTGTGCGTGTGTGCGTGTGTGTGTGTGTGTGTGTGTGTGTGTGTGTGTGTGTGTGTGTGTGCGTGTGTGTGTGCGTGTGTGTGTGTGTGTGTGTGTGTGTGTGTGTTCGCGTTGCGCGGGAATGGCGCAGCGTCAAGCGACACTATGCGACGCTGTTCCATGATATTTTTTCGCATAGCCCTGGAGATGGAAGAAGAAAACCACTTGCGGCGCTGATGTGTCTTGGGGAACACGCAGCGGCCAGAACCATCCCGAGCGGCCGTTCTCGATCACCTTTCCTGCTCTGAGAGAGTGCTGTTGTTGGTGTGTTTGAACTTTGGTGCCAAGTGCAACATGCGGAATGCTTGTTAACCGTTGGGAATTCTGGTTATAAATGGGCCCTTTCAGTGAGCGTCGTGCAGTGCTGTGAAAACTCGGTTGCAGTGCGTTACTCTGTTCGTTCGACTTCAGGTGCTGCAAGCACGGCAGTGTGGTCTCTATCGCCGCTGTTCTCTACTCCGCAATCATTAAGCAAGTTATGTTTGGCTCTGGGGCCTTCGTCGTTATGAAGGGAGGCAAAACTCCTCTGAAGACTGCTTGTCCACGCCAAAGATATAATTCTTTGTCCGCTGTACTTCAATGCTTCTTCCATCTAGCATGTTCTAAGTATTGCTTCATCATTCTTTGTAAGACTGGCATCTTTGCTCCTATTTTCTCTTAGTTTGTGGAGCGGCTTCTTCGTAACCGCAAGGCTGTGCGCAGGCGAAAAACGTTTTTTTCCGCGGGAGAACGATCTAAACTTATTTACAATTTATTTCGCACACTAATACATAGATGTAGTTACGTCCACGACCTGTACGTCTGCTGACGAGGCCACCGCCCCTAGAGTGCAGATCGAAAAGCAGTGGATGCAGTCAAAGAAAACCGAACAGTGCAGGAACTGCACAAGAATACAAAGACGAAATTTACAATGTACAATCCGGAAAGAACATGCCAGCACACTTGATACGCTACACAAATAAGATGTTGAATACATGCGCATATGAAAACTAATCACATGTCTAAACAATAGATTGTTACAGTTGTATGTTTATACAAGATAAACAGTCAACATAGGATGATGCATACCACCGTGAATTGGTTATTAGATGCAGTGATCAACACGAAAGAAAGTCAATTAATACCGGGTATATCTCGTAGAAGCAGTTATATTTTTCTTTTGTATCGCCTGATAGTTTTAGAGTTATGGGCTTCATCAATTACAGAAGCATGGCTGTTAGAGAGAGATACAAGTTGATTACATATAGTTTGTGTACCATAGTTTGTCACAGTACGTGCCTTTTGTATCAGGGAGCTATTAACACACAGAAAAGCGATTACATCCAACCTCCACATCGGATCTCGACAAGGAGCAATCATGAAAAAAATATAAAGCGATTTAACACGCGTACGAATACGTTCAAGTATCTTTTTTTCCATCGTCTATTGAAACCCGGACCGTATTACCACCCGAAGTTACCATCGCCGCATCGGTTGACAGCTTTGATAAAAGGCAGAATTGTGGTTCACTTGGCTCTGGAACTGTAAAAGCGTTCGGATAATGCGTACATTCTACATAGTCCTTTTGTGCGTAATCTAGCCCAGCTTACAAGAAAACCACGTTGCCGCCGGTTCTTTTGCGCATTCTTTTGATTTTGCACTTCATCGCCTTGTTTTACGGAATGCTGTGCTGCGTTTGGAAGTATCTCACAGAGTTATGATTTTCAGAAGAGGCTGCACAATGTTTTTATAAGTTGTTTTTTCCACATCTTTGTGGTAACTAAAACGCGCAGTTGAGAAAGCGCATGTACTTTCTTTTCTTTTTTTTGCGTGCTTTGGCAATGACATGGTAACTTTGTAATGATTTTTTATTCGACCGTTCGGTATGCACCGGTGCGCAGTGCACCCACTTTTTTACCCACGCGCACTATGCCCATTTTTGTATTCATGGATGTAGTTCGCCGCGAGCCCCAACTTCCAGTAGTAGCCGGACAAGGTTTATAGTATTGATAAATCAACGTAAACAACCACTGTCCGTGGGGGAGGTGGGACAGTGATGCAATCAGTTGTGTCCTGCATGTGTGTCTGGAAGCTGTACTGATACAAGAAAAAGTTCGCCATGTAAATTTCCGCACATAAATTATGTCCACCGAGGGGAGTGCCTTTTTAACAGCGAAGGTGTTTGGTAATCTATGAATTCCGTCGTCCAAAAATACCCGGCAAATAAAAAATATCGAGCGAAAGTGAGCACGTGCCTCGCGGTGACCGCCCGGCAGTTGAAATAATCAAGAAAATGCCAAGCGCCCGTGAGGGCGTCCCTCGCGGCGACAGCCCAGAGTCCCCGGCACACGTTTATCAAGCAAAGGATTGGCTAAGATTGGCAAAATACACTACAGCCCTCACCGTAATCGTGGCAACTCTCCCCCAAGAAATGACGGAAGCTCACACTTATAGCAACACTGATAGGGTAAAGGTTGTTACAGCAACGAAGAAGAAGCAAATCGTCTGCAATCGTTGACTTAAACCGCCGTGACGGTCGTGTAGGTTGCGTGAAGCTTTGCTACCTTCCAGTCCTACCCGTTAGTGTGAGCTTCCTTAATTTTTGGGTGCTTGCACTTCGATGCTCCGCGACAGTAAAAATAAAGCCCTGGCTGAAAAGTACCAAAAAGAATAGCATATGCTCAAATCTCGTCAAAAACAACCACGTCACTCCCTGTTGCTCTCAGCGGAGCGCCAGTCAACACGCTTCGCAATATTGAACGGAACAACCGCTTCTAAGCTGATCTATTAAGCAAAAGCAATAAACAATTCATAGTTAATTTCATGCTTAACGTGTTCACTGCGTCCTCTACACCATTCTTTTTTACTGTTTCTGTGCGTCGTATATCAAAAATTTGAATCAAATTATAATTTCATTGGAAATAACAAGGTGTGACGTTAAATTCACCTAACTTCCTACGTCAAAAACTTTGCATACTCGCCTATACCTCTTATAAAGGCGATAGCCGGTGGAAACAATGCTTTAACGTTCCAAAACAAGCTCTTAATAGAGTTTTCTATGTGCTGAAAATTTCCGTAACACGAGTATACGTCACGTCGTGCGAAATGCGCTATGGAGGCATTTCAAACGCGATTGACGTCGCGTCGCCGAAGATGTGTGCGCCCAAGCCGCCACGCCGAAAATTTTCTTTGACCCGCCGGGGTGGCTTAGTGGCTAAGGCGTTGTGCTGCTGAGCACGACGTCGCGGGTTCGATTCCCGGCCGCGGCAGCCGCTTTTCTGATGGAGGCTAAAAGCGAAAACGCCCGTGTGTACGAGATTTCGGCGCGCGTTAAAGATCCCCAGGTGGCCAAAATTAATCCGGAGCCCTCCACTACGGCGCGCTCTCATCGCCTGCGTTGCGTCGGTGCGTTAAACCCTACAATCAATCAAAATTGTCTTTATGAACCAATGTGATAACTCTACGGGTGCAATAACTATTGCGACGTTCTCTACTCAAGCTTAGGAATTTTCAACCCTTATCGCGAAAATTACGAGAAATCCTGCAGCAGTACCATCTGCCTCGTGGAAGGAGTGCACTGGGCGTGGCGCTTGGCGATGATTTTTCAGCCGTTCAGTCAGTCTTTAGAACTTGTTATTCGTACAAGTATATCGTGGTAGTTTCACTTTATGTTTCACGTGGGTGCAATTGCAGAAGCATTTACCTTTTTCGTGACAGGCCGACAGTGATTATACGACGCCAGGTTTCTTCATGTGAGAAATGCGCTGTATCAATATGGGTAATTTATCCAAGTTGCTCATTCCTACTTCGTAGCTTAGCATTCCCGCGGTAGTTAAGTATGCATGCTCAAATTTACTACAACCTCTTAAAGAAACGATTTTCGTGCTACTGAGAAAATCTGCTACTAGAATAAGCTGTTTATGACTGCAACCCTATCATCCGCAGAGCATACGAGCTAAAACGGTAATACATGGAGTCAAAACACCTTTTTGTCCTCACTTTCGTAAAATAATGCTCAGCACACGCACTAAAACATACTATGTCGAGCTAAATATACCCCCGCATTACCAGTAAGAGAAGACCTGATAAAAAAGAACATGCAGAATCACTTGTTGCATTACAAATCCCCCAGCAAACATACCCGTCGTCACAGTTTTGTGCATGCATGCGTGCATGTGTGGGGACACATTTTGCATAGGATTGAAAAACTTAAAACGTATACATTTTTTCGAGATCGAACTTTACATCAGTCTATGTTTTGGAAGGACCCATGCGAAAGTTTATATACAGCCTTTACAGCGTCTTCTGAACTAAACAAAAAACCTCTGGGAACGAGACCCTTGGTAGACAGTCTGTCCTCTTATGCGCTCACTAAAAGCCGAGGAATCATACACGGAGAAAGCACAAAGCATTGCGGAGGAATATGAAGTAAATATGACAGTCCATTGCTGACACAATTTCAGGTTCATGTGGTCCCTAGAAAACGGGCCGAAACCCACATATTCACCCAAGAGAGCATATTGCCGCAGCGAATTCACCAAACTCAAACAGTGTCTCCGCGCCACCTGCTAGGAATTCCGGCCATTGTGCTTGATATCTCTCTGGCTTGCTGTGCTTAGAGGTTATTAACGCTTTCGTGACCGCGCCTATTACAATCGATAGTATGCTATCGATGAATACGAATGGAAATCTTGGTACTCTCCTAGAGCTTATTATTATGGACCGCTAACGACATTCAAATGGTGAAGGAGGAAGTATTTTATCAGTTTCGCTTGCGAATTTCGTTTTTTCCGCTGCATGGGGGATTTTTAAATGTGCTTCGCCGACGGGGAGACGAGCTCACGTGGTTTCAGTTATGGCGTCGCCGCCGCTCGTCGATCCTTCGCGCGATCGGGGAATTTCGAAGGATTCCGATGTAACTGAGCTTGAATCTGTGCATGATGGTAGCAGCCCAGACACAGAAGAAGACTCTGATTCGCCATACTTTCCTACCGTCAGCGAAAGTGCGTCAAGTCGCCCCGGACCATCACCATGTGTGCGCCCTTATGTTTCGCCGCCTTCGCTGGTCGCTCCATCGCAGCCGGGCGTTGTTGTAAACAGATCCGGCCCTGTTCTAAAGGCCACCGCTCTTATCAGCAGGGCGTCGACTTTGCTCGGGGGAGACTATTTGTCGCCTACGGCACAGACTTTTCGTACAAAGTCGGCCCGGAGTTGACCTTGGCGTAGCGCTCCGGAGCAGCGCGCGGTTGTTCGTATTTTCATTTATATTTTTGTATGTGAATAGGTTTTGGACTTACACTGCTGATATTTTAGTATTATTCTATAAGCGTTTGATGGTCAAATTGTATATTTCAAATTGTTTTTGTCTACCGTGTGCGAAGTAGCATTGAGGTTATCATTTTTTTTCTTTTTGTTCGTTTTTTTTCACAATTTCTTCAGAAAATTCCTAATGCATTGTTGTTTGAAAATATTACTGGTGGCAATCCCCATTCTTCGCCTATCATTTATACCTTACACTTTAGCCTCCATCGTTTTCTGTGCTCAAGAAAAAACAAATATTTCCTGGACTACCCAAAATGAACCGTTAGGCACTAGGGTTCATAGAATTGTATGTATGTGAATAAGTTTTGTACTTAGAGAGCTCATTTCTGCAGGTATTACTTTATAATGTCCTTATGTTCCAATTTTATATTTCAAATTTTTTTGTGTATTCTGTGCAAAGTGGCATTGATGTTTTCATCATTTCGTTTTTCTTTTTGTTACTTTTTATTTGTTAATTTTGTATACAATGTCATAAAGCTGTTGTTTGAAATTACTACTGTCGAAAAGCCTCATTCTTTCTCTATCATTTCATTACTTACACTTTGGCATCGATGTTTTTCTGTGGCAAGAAAACAAATATTTCCTGGACCGCCCGAAAATTATTGGTAGGCACTAGTGTTTATATAAGTGTATGTATTTAAATACCTTTTGTACTTAGAGAGCTCATTTTTGCAGTATTACTTTATAATGCCCTAATGCTCAAATTGTATATTTCAAAATTTTTATGTGTACTTTGTGCAAAGTGGCATTGATGTTTTTATCATTTCGTTTTATTTTTTCTTACTTTTTATGGTATGGTTAATTTAAAAACAATTGTAATAAATCTGTTGTTTGAAATTATTACTGTTAGAAAGCGCTATTCGTTCTCTATAATTTCGTATCTTACACTTCAGCATCACGTATTGTCTGTGCAAAGAAAAAAATATTTCCTGGAACACCCCAAAAAAAAAACGATTTTGCCGCAGTGACTAAAGTTTTCAAACACAACTCCTGTGCTCATTCCTTATCTCCCATAAAATGTGCGTCTGGTTTTTGGTTATTATCTGCGAAAGTAAATGTTTATATGCTAGCAGCAATCGCATCACTCGAGTGTGAGATTATGCGAATGCTGCGCAGATCGTGAGGTGCAAAGCATGACCTACCACACTAGATACATGGGAGGCAGCCCTGGCAAGCACACCTCTACAGGACTAACTCAACCTCCTGGAGAAAGCGAAGGCAGGAGAACTCACCACCGGGGCTTTGGAACTAGAGTTACACCAATGAATTCCACTTCTGTCTATCCCCTACCCCGTCTCCCCTGTTATTCCCAATGAATTTTTTTTTCATTTCAGCTACGTAGGTCCGAGAAGTGAAGTGCGCGCCCACGCGTTTTCACTTGGCAGCATATCGCGAGAGGACAGTCTGATAAAGTACAGAGGTAGGTTCGGTGACAAACTTTTCAATACAAACAAGGCATGACCGAATGTCTATGGGTTGCCCAATCTTTTTTTACACTTTCTTGAGAATATGATAACACCGAAAGAAAATAGTCATAGCTTTCCTTACGCTGCACTTGCAACAAAATTTAAAACAGGTAGTGATTTTCGCGCTAATCGTCGAGCCAGAACCGAGTTTTACAGCAGCAAAGCGCAGCTCACCGGGGCAAGGTCTCACTCCACCCGAGAAGGCAACGAAGGCAAACGGATGCATTTTCTCAATGTTGTTTTCGAGAAATCGCTCAGGGAGGTACTTCTCCGGATCCGGGTACAGCTTCTTGTTCCTATGCAGGCTGTATGCACTCACCCCACAGGTCGTTCCAGCAGGCACAGTGTGACCGTCTGCAAGCAGAGATCATAGTGCTTGTTAAAAACTGACGCAGAATGCAGTGAAGGATCACATGGGCGGATTTTTATAGGTAAGGTGGGGGGCACGCTAAATTACACTGGGTACAAGACCCCTTTTTTCTTTTACAGTGGAAAATGACGTCCAGTTTGCTGAAGTTGCAGAATTCAGCGACAGGTACAAAGCTGCCTTTGTTCATTCCCCTTTCAGGCACCGTAAATGCTGGCTCTGAGGTGACGGTCCAAGAAATATGCAGATTCGTCATCTTAATGAAGAAATTTCAACAGCACTATATTTGTCTCATGCTGCCGCAATACCTTATGTGTGACGGAACAACCGGATCAGCTTGTGCGTGTGCGCTTCTACATATGAATTATGGTCTCATTTTTTACAGTTCGTTGTGAATCGATTAAACAGAACGAAAGTTTCTTACGTAGTTTGATTACCGGGAAAATAGTGAAATTCATTCCAGGGGGCTTAAATCAAACCTTAATTTATGTATGTTTTCTGGAACCCATACAGTGGATGCCGTAGCTGCTGAAGTGGGGGCATGATATTTATTTATTTACCTTTTTACTTCCAGCACCCTCAAAAGCCTGGACCTAACGCTGCACTTCACGCCCCATGACAAGTGCGGGAGTACGCAGAGCGGGAAGGGAAGGGTTTTCTGCTCTTTGACTCTGCACATTCAAAGAATATTAAGCGCGGACTAGCTAAGAGCGCCCTGAACTCGGCGTTAAGCCGGTCATGCTTCCACGAGATGGAGAGGAGCTTCATAGACGAAATCTAAAAGCTTCTCAATGCAGACTATGCAAATGCGGTCCTGGTGCCGATCTGCGAAACCTTGCTTCAAAACATAAAAAGAAAACGTGCGAGGGATCCCAAGAAAAGCAAGCTTGCGGTTGTGCCCTATTTGCACGGAATCCCGCACAATATAAGAAGACAGCGGCCAGAGAGGGAGTGAGAGTCGTGTGTTCAGTCCCACACAAAAGGTATGACATGTGACGCCGTCTCAGTCAGCCAATGACAGCGAGCCGTTGCACAACTAACCACCGTAGCAAGTACGCAGCATGCGAGCGGGTGTGGTGTAGATTTGATTTGATTGATTGATTGTGGGGTTTAACGCGCCGACGCAACGCAGGCGATGAGGCGCGCCGTAGTGGAGGGCTCCGGATTAATTTTGACCACCTGGGGATCTTTATCGAGCGCCGAAATCTCGTACACACGGGCGTTTTTGCTTTTCGTCTCCATCGGAAAAGCGGCCGCCGCGGCCGGGAATTGAACCCGCGACCTCGTGCTCAGCAGCGCAAGGGTGTGGTGTAGAGGCTATCGCTACTGTGCGGGAAAGCTACAATCGCCAAAGCAGCTGTTTTATCAACGACCGGGGTCGAGAGGACAAGGCTACATTAACGAACGTTCCATCAGTGCACTTGGCCATGCACCACTGTGATTGCGGTGAGTATGAAGCAGTGGACTTCCGTGGCGTCATTACCTTGCATCACTTTGGGGGCGTCACTTCTGCATCTCTTACATTACGTCACTTTCGGTGGTTATGCGTGACGGTAAGTGGTCACAACCAATTATAGTTCAGTTTAGTTTATTATTCAGTTTATTATTCGTTCAAAATAACAAAGTTCACAGTCAGTAGTATGCAGACGAGGGTCCCAAAGTCGGGCGACTGCAGCGGGACGGTTCGCAGTATAAAATATGGCGCGTATGATCACCACCGACATAATATTCGCTTTACTTTGTTTGGGTGGTTCAGGCGGGAAGACATAAGGAGTGGTGGCTGAACAACATACTCCTTGAGTAATGACTTGTGAAAAAGTTTGTGAAATACTGACACATGTGAATAAATCCTACAAAAATTGAAATATTGTGCATTGATGCAATTCTGGAATGTTGTTACACTGGAGTACGCGGAATAAGCAGAATAACTAAAATGAACTACATGGTTCTGCAGGCGCTCTAGGTTAGTCGCTAAGCCTGATGATGATCCCAAAAGGCCGCCGCATATTCTTTTCGTGCGAATGGTTTCAGTGTACGGCTGCTTTTTTATTAGAAGTGCAGCTTCCTTTTGTTGTATTGTTCTGTTATATAATCGAAAGAAGCGATTGTCAGCAGCCACACTGAAATGATAGTGGTGTTTTCTTGTCTGGTCCGCCTGTAAATGAAAGCTAAGATACCTATATGAAGTGGCAGACTCAGCCCTTCTGACATTATTAATGTACTTTTAGGGCGAGGCTTGCCGCCGTTAAAACCCAATAACTTACTTTTAGAGTTATTAAGGGATACTAGTCATTTGGAGCTCCGTAAAATTGCATAAAGTTCTGGTTGTACGCCATTGCTTTCGGTGTCAAGATGGAACTGGGCGATAAATTACATCGTCGCCAATGAAAACGAACACTGGACGTTCGTTTCATTGGCGAAAAACCAATGATACCTTTATATAAAGAATGACTCCTCTATGCCGGTACACATGAAATATTACGTAGCGTAAAACCGCAATATTCATGATCATGATGATGATGATGATGGTTGGATTTTTTCTCGCACGGCAGCTTGCGCAAAAAGCGCCAAGCGAAAGTGGATAACATAAAAAGAAATAAAACCTGTGAGCCAGAATAACAGTACAATCACTTAAAGGCAATAGTGATGGTCGGTGTATAGGGCTAGTTTGATTAAGGATGATAGGAAATGAGGTTTAAGAACTTAATTAACATCTCCGAAATACTTAAAAACGCATTTGGCGGAAACCATGGCATTGTCACCCAAGATCAACGATGGGGTGAGGGGAATGCCTTGTCTGTAGAGTTTGGGAAAGTGTGTCGCGTTGTGTTCAGTGTCTTGCATGTGATTAGGATGGGGGCAACATATAGGCCCTCCACACACCTGCTACACCGGTCCAAACCGCAATATTCACAAAACGTTTAACAACGATGGCAATATTTCTTCCGGTAATATTATGCGCTTACTCCTGTTTAAAAAGCATAACGGTAATGCCGCCAATAGGTTGTACTCACTGGCGTGGCGCGCATACCGGCAACCATGCGTGTGCGCCGCTACCACGGTGCCTGCGAGGCCTCGTTGCTAAGAACAACTAGAAGAATCTGCAGTGGCATGAGTGAAAAAGAGACACTCCTACTCGTCCAGGCCCTCATAATTAGTAGAACCACACATAGCCCCCCTTTCCACATCACCAGGAAAGCCCAAGAAGACCGGATTGAGGCAAACATACGAACGGCATACAAGGCAGCATTAGGTCTCCCTTTCAAGCATCAAGCGTCAAATTACTAGCACTGGGCATTTTTAATACCTTACAAGAGCTAAGAAAAATGGTACTAGCGGTCCAGAGAGAGTGCCTCAACAAAACTTTATCAGGAAGAGCCATCTTCCGCAGAATTGGAACACCACAAGAAATAATCAGGCAAGACCTGATGACCAACAGACCCTAACTCAACGCAAAAGCCTAATTCCAAGCCCCTTACCCAAGAACATGCACCCAACCCTCCACAAAGACCGAAGGGTTGCCAGAAATAAATCATCATCATCATCATGAACAGTCTCTTCCAAGCCAAGAACATGCACCCGACCCTCCACAAAACCGAAGGGTTGCCAGAAATAAATACCTACGAAAAACATTCCAACACCGGAGCAACACAGTATAAACGGATGCAAACAGAGGCGCACACCGGTATTCAACAGCAGCCACCTAGGCCAGCAAATAGACGGCCTAACCATCAAAGACATAGACACGGACGAAGCGGAGGCAAGCGCCGTCCTACTAGCCATAACATGGGGCGAACACAACGAGAAATCTCTGAACATCGTCTCGGATTTCAAAACAACCATTTTAAACCTAGCGGCAGGCAGAATCCCCAATTCCACGAAGCGGATCCTCCCTCCAACCCTAAAGCAGAAACATACCATCATTTGGGGCCCCGGCCACGGGGGCCTAGATGGAAACGAAATGGCAGATTAGGTAGCGAGCTTCCTGCCGCGAAAAATCAGAGCAGTCGCACAGTGTTCCCCCTCCTGAAACCCTCGAAGACCTCCTCTCCAGGCTTCGTCTCCGCAGACAAAATTCTGCCCCACCAAACAAAGGCCTTGACATCTCCGAAAGCCAAATACTAAGAAAAATTCAAACAAACACCGTCATACACAAGTCTAGGCTTCCTATAATGGTCCCGAACACCACAAACGAACACTGCAAAAAATGTGGAGAGGTGGCAAATTTTTTTCACGCATCCTGGGAATACCGCATTATATGGCCCTTAGAGAACTCCCACGAAACCAATACACTAGAGCCATGGGAGGCAGCCCTGGCCAATTCCGCCATCGGGACTGAGCGAGTGCCGATCCGGAGAGCGAAGATCGGAGAAAGAGAGAGAGAGAGAGAGAGAGAGAGAGAGAGAGGAGAGAGAGAGAGAGAGAGAGAGAGAGAGAGAATACATTTATTGAACATCTAGAGTGGGTCTTGTGGGCCGTTGGTAGTGGTTCCTTGTTCATTGGAGCCCATATGACGTCATGACCTGCGCCCGTTCGACCAGCCCAAGCTGGCTCGCCAGTGAAGGGATGTACATCAAAATTTCCCATTGCTCGCTGAGTGAGGGGGCGGAGGAATGAAGGATGGATGGATTTTCTTAGCTGCAGTCGCACTCCCCAATTATGTGGCGGAGTGATCCTGGTTTTTTACGAATATTTGCATTCGGCAGAGTATTGCTCCGGGAACATGAGGTGTAGCTTTGAAATCGAGGGTTGGACGGAAACCCGTCTGGTGAGGAAAACACATGACAATAAAAAAAACTGGCACTGACCAAGAATGTTTAAAATCCAAAAGAGACGTTTTGGCTCCCATCCGGGTGTGAACAAGGCACCCGTACGGGAGCCGAAAAGTCTGGTTTGGATTTTAAACATTCTTGGTCAGGGCCAGTTTTTATTGTCACGAGGTAGCCTTGTTGGGTCGGGGAAGGATCCAGATTGAATGAGGCAAAAGATTGTCAGTTGCTCTTTAGAGAGGCTAGGATGTGGTGGAGGGAGTGTTTGTCTTTCAAGCCGACAGTGCGACGTGATTTTTCTGAAAGTGATGAGCGGGCAGTACTCCACGTATTTCTCCGCAGCCTGCGGTGCGATTGCGCAGGCTTGTTGGTTAGCAAACTCGCAACCCTTCATGGAGGTGTGAGTAGGCGTCCAGACTAATTTGATTTTCCGATTTCCTATTTCGTTCGTCAGCAATACAAGGGTCGCTGGAGACACCCATCCCGATTGGTAGTTCCGATATGCTTGGTGCGAGTCGCTGACAATCGTGTGTGCCGGCGTCAGAGCAATTGACATCTCTGTTACAATGATGTCCGTGGTCTTGACTGTTGCGCTTACAAGGAAGCTGTTCTTTGTCGATATCACTATGGTTACGTATGGCTTGCCTCTGCGCCGGGAGGCGTCGGTGTATACGATTTTGTAGTCTTTTTCCAAGTTTGTGTTGAGCATTCGGGATCTCGCTGCTCTTCTCGTCTCGTGATGGACAGGGTGCATGTCTCTGGGCAGTGGGTAAATAATTATGGTCTGGCGTGAGGGGGTTGGAATCTGCACTGCAGTTTCGCGGCGAGCGCCGTCCACACTATTTCGAGGAGAATTTTCGCCCTTATTCAAGTCGCCTGAGTCTGGCCTTTTGGCTGGATAGATTACCATCGATCAATTTTTCGGCTGTGTTGTGTAGGCCCATCCTGAGGAGCTTGTCTGTGGACGCGCTCATGGGTTGTCCTATGGCATGTTGAACTGACTTTCGTATAAGTATATCGAGGAGATTTACGTCGCTCTTGTTCGGTAAGAGGTACGGCGTGATGTAAGTTATCCTCGAAATAACGAATGCCTCGACCAACCGCAGGGTATCCGCCTCTTTCATTCTTCTCTTCCCCGTTGACACCCTCCTAATCATGTGTATTATTTGATCGATAGTTTGCTTCAGTTTTTTAGGGAGATGTCACTGTTGGTATCTGGTTGTAGGGGAACACCTAAGATTTTGATGCTGGGACTAGGTATTATCACATGACCACTAGTTGGGCTTAGATGTCTTCTTTGATGTTCTGCTTGGCTTTGGGGTGGACAACGAGGAGTTCGGACTTCTGTGTCAAACAATGGAGGTCACAGGCCTTGGAGTATTGATTTACGGCGTCTGTTGCCCGCTTGAGGTTGTCCTGTATTTCGCCGAAGGAGCCGGTTTCCGTCTAGGCGATGATATTGTCGGCATAGAAAGCACGCCCAAAGTTATCAATGGCGTCGAGTCATATGGGCAGGTCCCACAAGGCTACGGTAAATAACAACAGTGACAGTGCGTATCCTGGGCGCGCCTCTAGCACCTAGTCTTATGGGGTCAGATGTGGCATCTCCTATTCTGAGTGCGGAAGTGCGGTCTGAGAGGTAGTTAAGAATGTACTCGTACGTCCGCGTTCCGCAGTCCGTCGCATTGAGGTTTCTCAATATACTGCGTGAGTCCCGTCAAACGCGCCCTTGAGATCCAGAGCCAGGATGGCCCGTGTGTAGTGGCACGTAGCTTGCTTGAGTACATCCTCCTTGAGTTAACGGAGTACGTCCTGGGTTTGCGGAATATAAACATTGTCGGTAGCATTTGCTCCGTGTCGTCCAAATGTTTCTAAAGGTGGTGGAGTACAATACGCTCCATGATTTTCCCAAGACCGCAGGTCAGTGATATTAGCCTTAAAGTATCTATGACGGGAGATTTCCCAGGTTTCGGTATGAATCTTATCTTGGCCGTTTTCCATTGAGCGGGTAGCTGTCCCGTCTCCCAAACAGGGTTGAGATTTTCCAACGGATTCATTAAATCCGAGATTATTTACTACTTTGTAGGGGATGGCATCCGGTCCCGGGTCACTGGACGGTCCTGCTCTCGGCAATTGCTGCACGGAGTTGATCGAGGAAAATAGGTCGATCGAACTCTTCGTTGGGCTTGCACGAATACGTCGGAGTTCTTGTCCAGGTTCCGTTTTCAGGCACCTATCTCGGAGGTCCTGCGTTAGCTTTTCGGTGTCGCCTTTGTAGTTGTTAAAGGAGCCATGAAGAGAAAATACAACTTCGTTTAATTTGAAAGAACTAGGATTCAGTATCTCACTCAGTTCCATTACAGCCACAAAAGATATTTTTTAACGAAAAAAAGCAAGAACTATTTAAAAACATTCAAATTTTGCGCCACAGTGACGTGTTATGAGCAAGAATGCCGTCATACGGGCCAACAATAAAACATAATTTTCAGTGCGTTAACTGCAAATTAGCATTCAAGTGATGCGGTCAAATGGAACTAGAGGCCCCATTACAGTCGTCGAGTCATGTGTCGCCGCGACAGGTCAGTTAGGCGGCCGCCAATCGCACAAACAAGGTTCCGTGACGTCATAGAAAAATTACGGGAAATTGGCTAGGGGGTCGCGACTGCTTCACACGTTTTCTTTAATGTTTCCGTTATTTGTTCGAAGATTGCGATGATATTGGTATCACTGTTATCGGGACTAAGCTGTCTTTCTAATAAACCAAACTTGTATTTTGTCTTCATGGCTCCTTTAAGCGTCCAAACCATGCTGCGGTTGATCTATCCCTTTCTCGTGAGTAGATCGATTAGATGTCTCACTAGCTGCCATGTCCTCGTAGTGGACAAAGTGCCTTGGATGCCGTCGCACAGTTGGAGCCAGTTTTCCCTGGAGAGAGTGGAGGCGTATTCCGCTGCCGCCTTGTTGATTTCGTCATTTTTTTTTGTGGAGTTTACGGTTTCGTCTCTGTCCTCTCCATCTTTTTGTGAGACATCGTCTCGCTTCCCATAGGTGGAGTACACGGGTGTCTAATGCGTGGTGACTATAGACTGGGTATGTTTTTTCATGTGCTCTACTTGTTTTACAACCCACTGCTCGTATGTTTGCCTCCATGGGCATGATGCATTTAGTTGGCCTTCTCTTGACTTGTCCCAGTTGACTATCTTGCCTGTCCCTGTCTTGGCCCCGAAGGAGTTCCCCCGTACAGTGAGTTTGATTATATCGTTATCGGAGCCGAGGTTTACATTTGTGTTCGTCCATGCCACATCTAGCAAGCCAGCCAAGAGTGAAATATCTGTGGGAGTGTCTCTGGCTGTGCTTGTGCCTTGGCGAGTGGGGGTCTGGGGTGGTTAAGGAGGACTGAGTTGGATTGATCTATGAAGTTAGCGATTTCTTAGCCTCTTTTGGGGTAGAACTTGTATTCACATAATGTGCGGGGGGCGTTGAAGTCTCCTAACAGAAAGGTGGGCCTGTCTTTACCGACGCTCATGGTGTCTTGAAAGGTTTCCATAATTTCGGGATTCTGATTTGAAGGGCGGCAATAAGAGTTGAGAATAAAAATGTTTCTTGTGCTGCCGATTTGACGGCTGTAGATTTCCACCAGCGGGGGCTCGCGCCCTTTTCGGGCCGTTTAGATGCTGCATTTCTGCTATGTAGTTGCGAACAAGAATGGCAGTAACACTGCTCGATGGGTCCGTGTACGATACCGGGATTAGGGGTTTGCAGTTCGTTTCCTCTAATGTGATGACATCTGGTTTCACTTCTAGTGTTTGTAGATATTGTTGCAATTCTCCTGCCTTGTCTTTGAAGCCATGAGTATACCACTGCAAATGGTCGTTGCTTGTACTCGTTAAATGCGCAGCCTCATCTTGCCAAAGGGGATTGTTACGGGTTGATAACTCTTCATCGGTACCTAGCTTATTGTAAGGGGCTGCCCTTTTGTCCGCACGCTGTGTGAGGACAACTTGATTAACGCTCGCTTCGAGATTGGTTTTTGGCAGCGCGCTGGCCACTCTGTCCTCAAGCAAAGATTTTTTAAAGGCGTTCATCTGTTCGGCCATGAGTTAGATGGCAGCCAGAATTTATTAAGTGGGTTCTTCTTTCCGCATTCGAGCCCCTCCGTGGTTTGTGCGTTAATTTCGGTGTCCATGTCAGCTCCTCCTTCGGGAGTGTAGTTTTGTTGTGCGGGTGCGTTTTCCCTTCGAGGTTTTTTGAGGTTATCCCAAGATTCGTGTGGTTGTGCCCTTTCTGCATTCTCTAGCCCGGGGCGGAGTGTCTGAATTAGTTTATTTTGCTTTTCGATTTGGTGGGGTCGCTTACAGGTGTGCTCTGCCTGCTGCTTAAGGAGAGTGCGTAATTGGCTGCATTAGGAGCACAAACTGCTCGATGCTTGAGCTAACGGGGAAATATTTTTGCGGTATCGAGATCAATGGTAGATTCTTCGCCTGTCCAGCTCACCTTTTTGCTTGTGTCGCTTTCTTGGGGTCTGTGTTGGGACGGCTGCCTTGTTCATGTTTTCGGTATGGAGGATCCAAGAGGGAGGAGTACCCAGACACCCCTTCTGTAAAACAATGGAACGCACTGTGAGCGAGGCAGTGGGCCCAGCTTCTTCTTCCTTCGGGTTGGTAGATGTCGATTCCATTCTTTCTGTCGCGACCTCAAACGATCGGTTTTCTGACCTCTAGGAGCGTCATCTAGGCGCATGCTGAGGATCGTATCACCAGGCGACGATATCTTGGGCTGGCAAGGAAGCCCGCTGTGCTTGCTCTCACCAGAATCACTGAGCTCCTTGATTTGGTCCGGATGCGGATTTGCGAGAAGGGGTGAAGGCACGGTTATCAATTCCAGAAGAGGACAACAGGAACGCGTGTCTCATCGTCACCCTGCTTCTCATTCTTGCCGCTCGAACGCAGCATGCTCTCACTGTCGGGGAAGATGGTGAGGCTTGTACTTGGCGGGCAGATCGGGACAGTCTTTTGACTCTGGGTCCGGTACTCTGCTTCCACTGTGCACTGTTTCGTTACAGGAAACTCATCGGGAGTGGCGTTGACAGCGGAGTCACCAGGCGCCATCCGAATGGACGAACTTATCTTGGCTCTGTGTTCGTCGCGCATGATGAGCTCGAACTTTTGTTGGTGCGTCTCTGGCTGAACCGTCGGAAGAGAGACAAAGTCGGTGTTTGCGGCACGATGGGAACACCCATGGGCTCTCGACTGTCGCTCCTCCAGGTAGTTCTGACGTAGCCACCGGCGGCTGAATTCATAGCGGCTTTGCCAACCGGGTGGAGCAGCACGCGCGTTTGACATGCGGGCGCATTTTATCGGCGAAATGCTGGGATACGACAACGTCTTCCTTCAGCTTGTCGCCGTCAGGTTTCCTTGAATTGCAGCATCGAGGGCCCGTTACTCGATCGGAGTGCCGTGGCTCGTGTTCTGCCCCAGGAATCGGGCGATCGGCTGCTTGGCTTTATTGTCCGTCACTTTCCGCGACATTCAGGTGCCGTCAAACACGGGAAATTGAACTACGAGCAGAGTCGACTTGACGCGACGCAGACGCCGAGGTACGCTAGGCTCGGGATTCGTTTGGATCCAGCTGATTCGGGAAGCCTCGTCCTCGAACGCTGCTCGCCGCTCGTGCTCGTGCTGGAGCCATCCGGTCGCCCGGCTTCGCCGCCTTCTGCCATGGAGGAGCTATGCCGCCGCCGTGACTTCGCGAGACAAGCCGTCGCAAGGGGCGTAGCGGCAATTGAATCACTACTACAGCATCATGACGTACCGACCGAGCAGATCCGCTCGCACCTGTTTGCCGTCAACACCAAGTACGAAGAAATGAAGGTCCTTGACAAGTGCGTCCAGGAAGTCACCGATTTAGACGAGTTGGAAGCTGACTTCTTCACCAGCTTTGAATACGACGAAAACGTCACCTTGACCCGTTCTCACGTCTCCTTCGCGAGACTCTCCACGGTTCCTTCCCTTGTTGCTGCTTAGAGTACCGAAACGCCGAGCCCTGATTTCAGCGTCATCCGGCACGGCGAGACAAGCGCCGCTCCTCGGTGACAGCAAGACAACCGGGGAGGTCGATAATGTGGAGAATGTGTACTCTGCGTGTGGACCGCTCGTCTGCGACCTAGACGTCCTCACAGCTTGCGAGGATTCTCATCGCCCGGAAAAACTGGCGGAGCTTGCGACAGATTACCTTGCCGGACGATTGGATACAACCAGTAGCCCGCCTAGCGACGACTACATCGTCCTCGCGGACGGCCAGGTCATCGGGCTTTCCAAGGACCTCATGACCACGAAGTACAATGATGCGGGCGACCCGGAGCGGCCCAGCTTGAGGTTCTCCGGCGGTTTCTTGCTAATACACCACGTGGCTGACCGTCGCGAGAGGGAGCCATTCCCACTTGTACGTCGGTAGCTGTTCTGCTCCCGGCGCTGGCTTCTCTGCTGGCGTTTGCCCGTCCGGGATTCTCCGCCTCTGATCGGTGCGCCCGCGCTTCGAATTGGTTCACGGGAATCACACTGCACCGAAATGATGAACGGCAACCAGGCAGCTTCAATGACGCCGCTTGGAGGCCACCTGAAAAGATCCTGGAGGCTATCGCATCTGCTACTACGATGGTGGTTCCAGAAGCACGGTGGCGCACCTCAACAACCCGATCCGGGAAACTCACGACAACGACAAGTGGGTATCTATGACCAGCTACTGGCCATAGTAAACTGCGCTGGCTGCACGCGTGCGTTGCACGGGCAAACCAAGACTGCGCTCGCCAATCTGAGGCGACCTCTCGAGCAGGGCGAATTCCCCTATGACCCCGGTGCTAACAGCGGATCACAAGGCGATCAGGGCGGCGATCGAGGTACTGGGCATCATGCCGGCCACGACCAGGCTGCACTGCTTACCGACCAGCGCAACCACGCCATCACCCAATTGAGGACGGGAAAGAGGAATCCGCTGCAGTGAAAGAAGCTTGCCGCAGCAAGTTGCACAAGATTATGGTGAGTGGCCTGCTCCTGCGGTGTCTGCTGCTCTGGATGGCTAAGCCGCAGCACGTCACCTGGTCTGACTGGACTTCATTGGCCTACTCCTGATGAGCGAGTGCACGGTGGACTATTTCGTGGTGATCCTGACCTTTCTGCTGCCTCGGGCTTCCCCAATTTGGAGCTCAAGAACTGCGTCTTCCAGTTCAACGAAGTCTTCCACAAGGTGCCCTGGGGAAGTGATCTTCACGCCTGCTAGCAGCTTCACGCCTGGTAAAATCGATATATTGTACGCACTCTGGAACTGCGGAGCTTTCAAGACCCCCGAAACAGTTCGAAGCAACTGTCTGTTGTCAGTTTCGGTGGAACTCTTGCGTGACTTCAGCCTTTCTGAGTTGACCCCACTAAACTAGCCACAACTGGAGCTCTACTATGTCGATTGAAACGTGGCCTAGCGAAAGTACTTCCACCCTATAAGGGTGATTGTGACAATGTCTGGGCTCGGTAGTGTGGACAACGAGACTTGCACACGTGAGAGGCAAAGACAGCATAGCAACAAGAACAGGGGAAAACGACATTAATGAACAGAGAGACGGTCGAAATACAAACTAAGGACTAAGGTCCTACTCGCGCTAGTCCTACGAGCAACCACAGTTAGCAGCTAGACAAATGAGCCAGTTTATGCTGCACGGTCAGGCGTCGAGTTTCAGGGTCAGGCGTCGACTTTCTAGAAGTGACCAGGACCGGAGGCGATTTCGTGGCAGGCATCGTAGACATATGGGGCGCAATGGTTCCGTATCGCCGTTGCCTTGATTGGCCGGGGAAATAGACGACCCGACACCGTGGCAGGAACGGGACTCCAAAGAGGTCTCCGACTCCAAACAGGTCGCACGAGCCGAGGCACCTCGGCGCATAGCACGGTGCCTCGATTTGTGTGAGGAGCAGATGGTCCGCCCGGCGACGTGGTGGCCCCTACAGGAAGGAACAATGGCCAGGCTAGCCGGCACAAAGGCTTGGAGATAGACGGGTGTCCGGCCCTATGGCGCGGGCCCCGCTGTGCCGGCAGAACTGACGACGTTCCAGCGCTGCTGCATGGTCGTCGCCTTCGGGTGAATGTCACCTGTCTGTGGGCACCGGAACTCCAGCCGGTCTTGCGTTCCCTCTTCCGATGTCATCCTCCTCTTGCCCGCGCTTCTAGCACGTTCTTCTCTTCCGGCACATACCCACGTTCGGGTGATTGTCCTCGTATTTCTGTTAAATTCTTCGCCTTCTTCGCCGTTTCCTGGCTTCTCACTACACTACTCCCGGCTTCAGAAAGTTGTTGGAGCAAACAACACACTTTCCAAAAGTGATGCCAGGACACGTCCTAACAATGTTCCCACATTCAAAGTTGCCACATTAGAATTCGTCACAAGAGTCCACTTTTACGTGAAAGCGTGAAGAAAATGTCTTCATATTGCAGCGAAAAGCGCGGTTCCCATCCAGCCAACGCCCCACACAGTACGTACAAGGAGCAACAGAGCAACAGGTGCCCTTCACAAACATGACGCTCCTTCCCGGCCTCGCTCGAAGTAAGAACACTTTTTTCCGACTGCAAAGATTGGTGAAATTAGCTAGCTTACCGACAGGATGAGTAACCAAAATATGTCCGCAGTAACACTAACTGTCTCGCTCCTGTCACATACCGTTTTTTTCTTGAAGGTCGCTGTGTAGTTTGCCTTTCTCCTCTACTACCAGCATTGCTGGCCATGAAAGTTCATATCGTGACCACCCTTTCAAAAACAATTTACATTGGACTGGCCGATATTTTCTGGGCGGTTAACTGGTTTCAACGAATCTTTGGGGTTTCAAGGGTTTTAACTGGTTTCAACGAATCACTTTCTTTTACTTCTTCTCGGCCAGTGCTTGCTCGACTTGAATGAGAACATTTAATTGCCCAGCTGAAGAATTTCTGCAGGATGGGGGTTACGCTTTTCTGTCTTCGGATCTGCTGATGGTGATTCTCTGCGGAGTTGATCTCGCGCATTTTTCGAATCCTAGTTGTGCGTTTGAGGCACTTCGGTCTCTTGAAATCCAGCGAACAGAAGTCCTGGATCGGGATTCCCCCCGCAAGGGTGTGTCTCGGGAGCTCCGTGCTTTCCTTTGGTTTCGACCTGGCAAAGCGAGTTCCTTTTGCGGATTTTCCGCTTGCGAGGTTTGATTTGAATGGGTACAACTAAAGAGACCATTCTGTTGTCCTCGCATTCCATTTGTGACTCTCTGACCACGTCAGAAGGAGACAAGTCTAGTTGGTTGGGGTCTGCATCCGCAGCTGCAGCACTTACAAATAAAACCTGCGTCAGCAGCGTGTCCTGCTCCTCTAGCGGTTCGCAGACTACAGGAAGCACAAGAGGCAAAGACTCATCCTGTGTACTAAGCTCGGGTAAAGCCACTAGAGTTTCTGAGTTTAGTAGCACAGGTGTGCCTTTGGTGCGTCGTACGAAATTCTCAGTGGAATTTACACCACCATTGGTTATGGCTGGACATGCCTCATGAGCTCTTATCTGCCGCAGTAGTTCTTCCCGCTAACCTCAAGTTCAGCAAGCTGCCATTCTTGGTCTGTCTTAAGTGCTGCTCTTTCAGCCTCTCGCTGCGCATCAAGCCTCTCGCTCCGCATCAAGTCCAGCATCCCTCAATCCTAGCTGTTTGCCGGCAGAGATAAGCTCTTGGAGCACCGTGATGCCATCCATCTCCGCCAATCTCGTGTGCTGGTCTCGTTACCTCTCGAGCTGTTATAGAGATGTCCTGTAGCGGAGGCCAATCATGAAAATGTCAGGGTTCGCTAGTGTGAACAACGTGACTTGCACACATGAGAGGCAAAGACAGCATAGCAACAAGAACACGGGAAAACGACATTAATGAAGAGAGAGACGGTGGGCTTTTCAACTACAGACATACAAACTAAGGACTAAGGTCCTACTGGCGCTGGTCCTACTAGCAGCCACAGTTACCAGCTAGACAAATGAGCCAAATAAACCCACGAGCTCACAGTTTATGCTGCATGGTCAGGCGTCTAGTCTCAGAGTCAGGCGTCAACTATCTAGAAGTGATGAAGACCGAAGGCGATGTCGTAGCAGGCGTCGTAGACATATGTGGCGCAATGCTGCCGTATCACCGCTGCCTTGATTGGCCGGGGAAATAAACGACGCGACAGTGTGTCAGGAACGGGACTCCAAAGAGGTCGTCGACTTCAAACAGGTCGCTCGAGACGAGGCTCCCCGGAGCATAGCACAGTGCTTCGATTTCTGGGAGGAGCAGATGGTCAGCCCGATGACGTGGCGGGCTCCGCAGGAGGGAACAATGACCAGGCTACCCGGGGCAAAGCTCGGGTTCCTGGAGATCGGGTGCCTCGGGTGCCCGGCCCTACGGCGCGGGCCCCGCTGTGCCGGCAGATAACGGACGTCCCAGCGCTGCTGCATGGTCGTAGCCCTCGGGTGAATGTCGCCTGTCTGAGGGCACCTGAACTCCAGCCTATCTTGCGTTCCCTCTTCCGACATCTTCCTCCTCTTATTTATTTATTTACTTATTATTTATTTATTTGACTATACTGCACGCCAAAAATTTGGCGCAAGCAGGAGAGGGTACCGCGCTAAATGCACGACACTATTCACATGAAGGTTACACAATCACAAGAATGAATAAAAATTGTCCCCAAAATTTAAAAAGAGAAATGTTTTTCTACCTCGGTGATGAAATTAGAACAAAGAAATAATTTTGCAGGGAGTGAATTCCAATCTGCAATTGTTTGAGGGAAGAAACTGTTGTAGCCAGAGGTCGGCGAACTAACTCATGAGTCCACTTACTCATGAGTCCACTTACTCAGACTCATTTGAACTCAAACTCACGCTTGAGTTTGAGTTTGAGTGAGCGCGAGGCTAGTGTGGCATGTTGAGTTCGAGCTTGAGTGAGTTTGAGCCGAGTGAGTCCGACTGAGTTTGAGTCCGATTGAGTTTGAGTAGGCCTGATACCTAGTGAATTCTGAGTCCAATTATGATTTCTGAGTACATTTTGAGTTTGAGTCCATTTTGAATTCTGAGTACATTTTGAGTTTGAGTCCATTTTGAGTTCAGAGTACATTTTTAGTTTGAGTCCATTTTGAGTTCTGAGTGGATTTTGAGTTTGAGTACATTTTGAGTTTGAGTACATATGAGTAGCCTAGCAGGCAGCTATGGTTGGCTGTTAAGTTTCATGCACCGCTGTGGGCTCGGAATTCAGGTACCTGCGGATACGGCATCATTCGCGATCCGCATGATCGGTTGGGAGGGAGGGGGTGTCTGATTTTTTTTAGTGTTTTGTTGTATTGGTATCTTTGTATCTGTTTGTTTTATGGCGCAAGGGCAACGATGGCCAAAGAGTGCCAACGCAATGGTTTATCATTTTGAATGATGTTTTAGTAAATTGGTGCTGTAAATGTGACGATATTAAAAGAGGTTAGTGTGAGGGAGTATACATCCCCTCATTTAAAACAACAATAAAATGGGGAAATGGGAATGGCAGGGTAAGAATGTAAAGAATAATGAGACACTCATAGCTTCCTCCCACTCTGAGGGGCCCTGAGGTTACACGTCGTATGATATGCGGTTTAAAAAGCCAATGTCTCCCAGGTAAGCAAAAAGGCATTGATCAGCTAAGGGTTGATCAGCTAAGGGCTGATCACTAAAAACATCGAGGGATGAAGTGGAATCATGTGAGTGTAGAGTTCCCGGAAGTGCTTTTTCCTTGCCTTGTGGAAGTACCCACACTCAACTAAGACATGGGTGACGAATAGGCGATGTCCGCACCTGTCGCATTGGGGTTGTGGTTTTCCTGCAGAAGGTGCGAGTGAGTAGCGTGTGTATGGCCTATTCGTAATCTGCACATGTATACTTCCGTTGTTCTGTTGTGCTTTTCTGTGTAGTAGCTGCCTGATTGGGGTTTTATAGTGTGGAGTTTGTTATCTGTCTCAGTGTTCCAGTGTCGCTGCCAGCGTTGTCGGATTACCTTTCGAATGAATGGTTTCCAGTCAAGAATAGGGAAGCTGCTCAACGTCGACGCTACAGCGAAGTGCTGCCACAGTGGCGCTCTGGTCTGCGAGTTCATTGCCAAGAATGTCACTGTGTCCAGGCACCCAACACACGACTATGATCTGTTTTAAAGCGTAGGCTGCCTATTATCTCTTTGACTAACCTGTTCAGCACAATTTCCTACTTGGTTTCCCATAATGCAATGCTGTCACAACACTCAATGAGTCTGTGTATATAATGGATTGTTGTGTCTTTGTTTGTATTATGTGTTCTAGCGTAATTAATATAGCATGTGCCTCAGCCGTAAATATACTTGTGTTTCTATTTATTGTCCTTGTGCTGGCAAAGTTGGGACCGTGTGCAGCACATGCAACAGCAGTAGCAGTTTTGCAGGCATCTGTGTAAAAAGCCGTGTATGGGTATTTGTTTTGCAAGTGCAGGAAGTGTTGTCAGATGAGTTCTGTGGGTGAATGTTTTTTGTAAATTTCCTTGAACGACATGTCACAGGTGACAGGGCGAAGTTTCCAAGGTGGAATGAACTCAACGGAGTCGGTTTTGTAAGATTCAGATAAAATTACCCCAAGTTCCTCTGCCTCCACCTCACTCGGATAGAGAAAGGCAGAGGAAGCGACGGACGGCTCAAAAACAGCCTTTCGGACGATTTGTTTTCAAGAATAGCATTTAGCGGATGACTAGTTACGGATGTCGCCCTTACGGAGTACAAAAGTGCCTTGTATGTACGCCTGTGCTCTAAGCACCACCGATCAGTTTCGACGTAGAGGCTTTCAATAGGACTCGTCCGTAAAGCCCCGGACGCCAGGCGGAGCCCCAAGTGCAGCACTGCGTCTAGGATTTTTAGAGCTGTTTTAAATGCGGAGCATTTCTTAGGCTCGCGATGTCACTCGTCGATGTTGTCGGCGCCGTCCACACGCTCACTGCGCATGCGCGTCGCGTCGAGGCGCAGGTGCGCGTCTCTCCCCCGTACCGCAATAGGTGCGGCGGAGCGGGAGGAGCGCGTGTACCCCGTGCGCTCCGTCGCTCTCAACAACACGGGGGGAGCGCGTCTGTGCGCGCATGCGTCGTAGCTACCCGTGCGCTGCGTTGCGCTCAACAGTAACGGCGGCAGGGCGTGTACACATGATAACCGCGTGGTGGGTGCGTGGAAAGTTCGCGCGCTTGTGTACGGAAGTGTGCGCATGCGCGTCTCTCCCCCGTACTCCTCTCCCTCGAACGCGGGCGGTGTGTATATAAGCGGCGGAGCGCGCGTTCGC
This sequence comes from Haemaphysalis longicornis, assembly GCA_013339765.2. Classification (NCBI taxonomy): domain Eukaryota; kingdom Metazoa; phylum Arthropoda; class Arachnida; order Ixodida; family Ixodidae; genus Haemaphysalis; species Haemaphysalis longicornis. Next base: position 2,162,793 of record JABSTR010000988.1, on the reverse strand, counting down.
AGTTCAGTCAAGGGCGTCTTTGCTTGGCTTTTGCTTGACTTGACGCTTTACTTGACGGCACCAAGCAATAAAGACAGACTTTAACTTTACACTCCTTGCCTTCGCTTCTCCTTCATTCAATAAATAAGAATAATAAAGACGAAATAACAATTAAGCATTCCCAAACCATACCCAATTACGCAACATTCACGCGATACCCCCACCACTCTGCGACGCATTTACTCGAGTTCCCCCCGTGGGAAGATGCGGGCGGGTTTTTTTGAGGCAGACCCATACACTACACTTCCGTAGTCCATACGGGACCTGACAAGACTGTTAAAAACACGTAAAAGGCATGTTGTATCTGCACCGTATGACTGGCGAGAAAGGACTTTTAAGATGTTCATAGTCTTCATGCATTTCATTTTAAGTTGTTTAATATGTGGGATGAATGTAAGCTTATCATCTAAAACTACTCCAAGAAACTTGTGTTCTCTTTTTACGGGTATGTCAACTCCCTTAAGTTGTATGGTCGGTTGCAGATGGATCCCATGCTTCCTTGAAAAGAGAACACAAGTGCTTTTCTGCGGATTTAGGATAAAACCATTTTTGTCTGCCCACTTGGCTAGTCTGTTCACAGCAACTTGGATCTGCCGTTCACAGATAGAGGAGTTGCATGACCTGAAGCTGATGTGGACATCGTCTACATAGCTTGAATAAAAAATGGTGCGTGGCAGTGCTCTCCCTAACGTATGCATTTTTACAATGAAAAGTGCGCAGCTAAGTACTCCACCCTGGGGAACGCCATTTTCTTGTGTATACGTCCTGGATAATACTGCACCAACTCGTACCCGGAATGTTCTATCTGATCAGTAGCTTTCCAGTGTGTTTAACATGTTTCCACAAATTCTGACAGATTTAAGGTCATGCAGGATGCCATACCGCCAAACGGTGTCATAGGCCTTTTCAATGTCAAAAAATACAGATATACAGTGTTGTTTATGAGAAAAAGCATCTTTAACATAAGATTCAACAGCTACAAGATTGTCAGTTGTTGACCTGCCCACGCGAAAGCCTGCCTGGCAGCTATCAAGGACACCATGATATTCCAAGAAACAGATAAGCCGCCTATTGATAATCTTTTCAAAAAGCTTGCTCAAGCAGCTTGTCAAAGCTTGTCACAGAAGAGGCATCTTTTCCCTCTTTCCATATAGCTAACACAATTGCCTCTTTCCAAGCATGAGGAAAGTACCCAGCACACCATATCTTGTTGTGCAAGAAGAGAAGAGTATTGAGGGTATCTATGTGCAGGTGCCGAATCATTGTGTATGTTATTTTATCAACTCCTGGCGCCGAAGCACGGCATATCTTGAGGGCTACCATAAGTTCCTGCAGCGAAAAATTAGAGTTATACCCGTCATTAGATTTCTTGTTGTCACGAATAGGCTTTCTTTCAACAGATTCTTTGTATCGCCGGAATGTCTCGGTGTAGTGGGAGGAGCTGGAAATATGTTCAAAGTGTTGTCCCAGGGTGTTTGCTTGGTCTTCAAGTGTATCGCCAGTGGTGCTGACAAGAGGTGTGACATATGTTTTCTGCCCTGCAGTTTCCGTATCCTGTTCCAAACTTTGCGCGCATCTGTATAGGAATTTATTGATGATAGAAAAGACCTCCAACTATCTGTTTCTACCTGACGTCGGATTCGCCCTCCCATGGCTTTTGCGCGCTTGAAGGAAATTAGGTTTTCTATAGTAGGATACCTGCGGAGGACCCCCCAGGCCTTATCGTGAGCATTTCTGGCCTTCTTGCAATCGTCATTCCACCAGGGCCTCTGAAGATTAGGTGTGGTACCGGAGGTCTGGGGAATAGAAACGCTAGCAGCATCAAGTATGTGCTGTATGTGCTTCATCAATACCTAAGTGTGTTATTGATGTGTGATGACATCTCTTTAAAGGAGCACGCTTCTTTAAATCATGTGAAGTGTAATACATTTTTCTAAATTGACCAACCGAGCGGGCGCCGAGAAGTGCCGAACCCGAGCGTGTTATAGCCGAGATGCACTACAGGCTGTCGCGTGTGTAAGTAAGTTTCGACTAATACATTCCCCCACATCTCTTTCGACCGACAAACTCCCCGCTTTGCCGTTGCCCAGTCGGAGGATGGCACCAGCTCCCAACCTCTTTAGCTTTGGGAACTTGGCGAGCACCAGCTGGACGACCATGTGCTCAAAGGGCTGTCGAGTGTAACTGTAGGCCTCCTTCAAGCTTCAGCACAATCCCCCCTGTTTATTCTCTCTCTCTCTAAATATGTGAGGGTGACTGGGAAGTGGTCGCTTCCGTAGGGATTCGTATCCACTTCCATTCGATGGACGGAAAAAGAACGGGAGAGCCTATAGCCAGATCAATGTGCGAATATTTTTGGTGTGCTGTATTGTAGTATGTCGGCTTCTTTGTGTTAAAGAGACAAGCTCCGGATGACAAGAGAAAGTTTTCTATCAAGCGGCCCCGGGAATCTGTGCGCTCCGATCCCCATAGTGGGCTGTGCGCATTAAGGTCACCAACTAGTAAAAACGGTTCTGGCAGTTGGTCTATAAGGGACTCAAATTTGTAACTGGACAGACGATATTCATGGGGAATGTACAGTGAGCAAATTGTTGTTAACTTGTTGAAGATAACTGCCCGAACAGCAACTCCTCTAGGCCGGTGCGCAAATGAATAGATTGACAAGGGACAGCTTTTCGCATAACGATTGCCACGCCACCCGAGCAGTGCGAGCAGCTGTCTCTGTCTCTTCAAAATACTGAGTATTGGTTTAGGAAGTTGGTATCCTTAGGGTTCAAGTGAGTCTCTTGTAGACACAGGACGGTTGTTTGAGTTTTGTGTAGGATTTCATATATATCATCTAGGTTTTTAATTAATCCCCTACAGTTCCACTGCATAACTATTCGTGCTACCATAAATGTTTAAAGAGATTTTGCTGGCTGGTGAACGACTAGGGATGGATGTATCCCCTACCACACTAGGTATCATTTGGGCCAGTGACACGGGGGGCTACTGGCTTTTTTCCCCACCCCGCCAGGGAGCGCTGTTCTTTCACCGCCCTTGGCGCTGGCCGAGACGGTGTCATTTCCATGTCCTCGTCTGAGTGCTGGGACAGCGACGAGATGGAGTCCTTGTGGCCTCCGACCCGGAATATGTTCGAAGTGGAGAAAGGAATCCCTCCCACCAGTGTTTGTTGCGTGTTGGACGCAGAGGTGGTCGAAGGACCCGCCACATCTACATCCATGGCCACCTGAGGTCTGGTAGCCGGAGGAAGGGGACTGACGGCAGAGCCATCACTCCTGGCATTCGTGGCCGACGCAACACTTGCGGGTGCCACAGGTGTTGTGTCAGCTGGGTGGGCTGACTTAGACAGCACCTCGGGGGCTGGAGCGGCACCCAAGTCTGCTTCGCAGTACTGGGTGGCCGCAGTGACTAGACGCCGCTCCGCCCCCCGGTGAGCTACGTCGGCATACTTCGCAGAAGCAAAGGCATTGATCCTTTTACGCGCTTCTAGGTAAGAGATGTTCTCATTGATCTTAAGATTGATTATTTTCTTCTCAAGTTTGAATGTTTCATACGTCCTTGAGTACGCTGTGTGCGGGCCACCGCAGTTCGGACATTTGATGAAAGTGCTGTTGCAATTCTCTTTGGGGTAGTCGTGCTCTGAGCACTTTGCACACGTTAAACGCCCACGGCAGTTAGTATTGTGCCCATAACGTTGGCACTTAAAGCACCGACGCGGGTTGGGGACATATGGTCGGACGGTACAACGAAGAAAGCCTGCATTCACAAATTCAGGTAAGGTACTACGGTCAAAGGTGAGGACAACATGTTTGGTTTTAATTTCCTGATTTTCTCGACGCACAGTGATCCTCTCCTTACTGGAATGACGCCCTGGTCGCGCAGGCCCTCGAGGATGTCAGAGTCAGTTTCATTGTAGAGATCAGATTCGGATATGACACCTTGGGATGTATTTAGCGTTCGGTGGGGAGTGACTTGGATTTTCAGATCACCATTGAGGGTTTGTTCAAGGAGCTTTTTTGATTGTGCCGGGTTGTTTACTTCTAGAAGGATTTCTCCAGAGGTCAGTTTCTTGGCTTTGTAGTGTTTTCCTACAACATGTTCAATGCACTTAGCTATTAAGAAAACGGATGTAGATGTCACTGGCTTTGTACTGTCTTCGGATGCGATGATAAAGAACCGGGGAAAGTTGTCAGGTATTTGGAACGATAGGGCAGGCAATGGGGGAAAGTTCGCTTCGGTGCGGCCCCTTTTGGGGGGCCGATCAGTGGGTTTAAAAAATTTTGAAAGAACCATGCAGCATGGAAAAAAACCAGGGAACGGGGGTACTTCCTTCGCTCGGTTTACCCTGATGCCGAGAGAGGTCCCGGAACTCCCTGCCTGGTAAACAGACAGGGAGCCCATCCGCCGGAGCTTGACCACGGCTCCGACGGCCACCGTTTGTGGTTTCTACCCTTCACCTTAAAACTCCTAGCCACAGTAAAACTCCCTTAAAGCCGTTGACCATGTCAAGGACTGCACCCCGAATGGCCGGGAAAAGCCTCTTGTAAAATTCAGCAGCGATACCATTAGGCCCAGGCGCCGACGCACCGTTCAATTTTTTAACACAGTTATTCAACTCGTCGGCACCCATAGGAGCACACACTAACTCACGCATGGCAGCACCCCACATTATGCGCTAAGCTTGTCCTCAAATTGCTCTGCATCCCAAGACACGCTCTCGGTCGAGAAAAGGGTGGCTAAATGTCCTACGAATACCTCGGCTGTTTATTCAGCCCTCGTGCTAACAGACCCATCAGCGAGTGTACCTTTTGGAACAGTGGCTAACCCAACCTTGTCAAGCGTGCCAGCTATAATAGGCCGGAGTACAGAGGGGTCCTAGAGAAGCCTGCCCAAAGTCTGCGGCTCACGGCTCGCCGCTTGTGATGACAGCCGTAAGAGCAGGTTGACATAGTCCCGCATCGCGAAGGTTGAGGTGCCCCCTCTCTGTACGATGCGAAGTCTCCTCAACGTGTCGCTAAGCGCGGCCGTGATGCGCACCTTGCGCGCACGCCCCTCCTTAACTAAAAGCACTCGCCAGTGGTCCTTCAGCTCATCCCAATAGAGAGAACTGTACTCGCACAGAGCAGTCAACGAAGCCGAAAGTTCTGCAGAACTTCCCCTGTCGGTTAGCAGACGCTCGTCCATCCGTCACATCTGGTGGCTGGGCGTACCAAGGGTAAGCGTTGCTAACACAGGCCGGTGATCGGACACGCGACGAACTCCAGACGGGAAGGAGAGGACGTCACAGCATTCCACGTAGCAGCTTTGCTGTGGTGGACAAGAGAACTTATCTAGCCGACGGCGAGATTGTCCCCTTTCCCAAGTAGCAACAAATTTATCGCCGTGAAGCTGTCCTCACGCGTCGGAAAGATGGAATATAACGATTAGGTCCTTCAACGCCCGTGCATAGCTATAGGGCCGGCCTTGCCCACAATTAAAATCGCCCACCAAAAATGTTGGGTAAGGTTCGAGCATGAACGCGTCGAGGGATGCAAAAAAGAGGATGAGTCAGAATGCTCAGCAGGCGCGTACTCAACCAGCGACAAAAAAAAAATTCAAGGCAAGTACGCGCCCTCCTATCCCAAAGGTACAATGAGCCTTGCGGCGCAAGCTCTCGCGCAGAAATACGACGCCTACGCCCGAAGCCATTCTGTCTGACAAGGTAAAAAGCTTGCACACAAAAGCGCTCGCGAAGCAAAAGAACGTCGCGTGGAGTACGAAAATTGCACTCCCGCAAAAAGAGAAGCTCAACGTGTTGCGCCCGAGCATAGTACATCACCTCCCTTTCGTTGTCCAAGTCCCCAAAGCACTGAACATTCAAAGTAAGAAAACGTACCAGCATAAGGTGATAAGGGCACAACCCACATTAACCACCCATCTTCAAACTGACTGTCGTCTGAAGGCATGTCGACTTCGACACACAGTTTTTTGTTGTCGTCGGCATCATCGATGTCCGCTGACGACGACGGAAACGTCCGCTTGGACGCATCTAGGCGGCCCGGTGCAGAGGGTTGAGGAGGAAGCAAGTCGGGGACCTAGTTGATCGGGTTGACGAGGCGAGGGTCGGTCACGAGGGATGGGACAGCCGAGCGAGGCTCGTCAGTGCCGCCCGCATCACCTGTGGCCGCTGAGGAAGACAGACCTTGCTTGGTGGACGCTGCGAGCCGATACACGAGAGGTGGGGAACCTAAAAGATCGGCGGCCTGGCTGACAGGGTTGACCTTGGGTGTAGGAGCACCATTGGAACTGAGCGGACTGTGGCCAGCTACAGGCGACTTAAAGGGACAGACAACCGATTTTTGTCGCGTATATGTTCTCTAGCTCATATGAAAGCCGGCGTTTTATACAGGGTGTCCCAGCTATCATGCACCAAGATTTAAAAAAGAGTAAAGGCGTAACTCGAAAGAAACCAGGTGCATAATGTTTGCAGTACTGTGAAGAAGCGGACAGTATTTTTTTCTTTAATTGAACTTAATTAACTAATTGTAATGAATTATCTAACTCGAGAAATACTCTCCTAATCACTAAAGTGTCAATGAGGCACTTGAAGGTAACCACGAGGGGCATCTAACTGGGGTATTTTCAGCGGGAACTAATTGCGTACACTTTTATTCTGACTGAAAAGGGAAAACCCGCAAAAAATAGAAAAATACCACGTGACGGCCCTCCGCGCGCCTTTAAAGCAACGCCCTCAAACAGGCTCCCCGGGGTTAGCCAAAATGAAATAGACAAAAGAAAGAAAAAGAAATCGCGACCGAGTTTCCCCCTTTATCTGCACCGCGCCCCGGGGTCTTGCTGCTCCCTGCTCCCCCCCTGCATGCTATTATCAAGGTGTTTGGCTGTCTCTTCGGGGGTAACAGGGAAGAGTTGCTTTCAATCATTTGGGTTTGGGGGCTGCTTTAAATGCCGGGGAAGGGGCCGTCACGGGGTTTTTCATTTTTCCCGGGGGTTTCCCTTTTATCAGTAAAAATAAAGAGTACCAATTGTTGGCGCTAAAAAATAGCGCAGTTAATGCCCCTGTGCCCTACAAGTTCCTCATTGCATTTAAGTGATTACGACAGTATTTTCGATTTAGAAAATTTAAATTACAATTTTAATTAAGTCTCTTTAAGAAAAAAAATTACTCTCCGCTTTTTCCACAGTACTGAAAACAAGCACTGGGTTTTCTTCGATTTCCCCTTTTCGGGTTTTTTTAAATCTTGGTGCAGAACCCCTGGGACACCTAGCCCGGAACCAAAAGGGAAATTTTTTAAACAAACGTAAAAATAATTTTAATTTGGGAGAAACTTCCTGAAAACGGAAGGGGGGGGTTCGTAGTGTGAAATTTACACTACAATAGTGTCCCTGTCACGTGACCTGCAAACCCGCAGCTCCTGTAACTGTGAAATGTTTTTTTACGTATTGAAAAAACCCTTTTTTTAAAAATTTGTACAAGCTTTAAAAGTATATGTATTTCAAAAAAACTTTTAAAATTTTAAAAAAAAGGCCCCCCGCCGCTGGGTTGCTCCAGTGTGGCTAAAATGAGCCACCCTGCCCGAATCAACGGCAGCGTTCAGAAACAGACCCAGGAAAGGGGCTTTGACGATTCTGCCCGAGTCAGGGGCGTTTTTTCTGCCCCAAAAAATTTGTTTCAGTCTCCCAAAAACCCGGAACGGGAGGTTAAAAAAAAAAAAAAACGCGCCCGGGGAGAATCGAAATTCCCGCCCCCAAAATGAAACCAGATTCTACCCACGTATCCAAAAAGATGGGGCCCTTCGTGCAAAAGGGAAATTGCATTAAAAAAAAAACATAAAGGAAAAGGAAAGCCTGCCATTCAAAATTTTTTTGCTGGGAAAAAGTTTTTAAATGTTTTTTTTATTTCGCATACAGACCAAAAATAGTTGGGGAGTACTCTTGTCAGGTTGGGCCCGATTATTTTGGGGGGGACACATACGGCTTGTAGACAAAAAAATTCGATTTAAAAAATTCTAGAGCGTTATCAACAAAACCGTTTCTCGGCAAGGGGCTTTAAGTGATGCCCTTTTATTTGGGATAGAGGAAAATTACTGAAAAAACGGTTGTCTGCCCTTTAAGGCGTGATTAGACCGGCCCACCGCCGCCTTGCCGCTCGTGCTGGGCTTGCTGCGTGCCTTCCTGCGGCTGCGCGAGCCGCTCGAGGAACCAGGGAGAGCGATGCTTTTTTTCCAGTGCACGTCCTGGCCAGCGCTGAGGCTGGTCTGCAAGGTCACTGCACTAGGAAGAGCTGGGGCTCGTGAAGTGGGAGGTATCGGTCGAAGATGATGAAGTGGCTTCTTCCGCAGGTGGAATCTCTTCAACCGAACGTGACAGACAGCTCTCGAGTTCCATCTCATGGCGAGTCATCAATCGTCGCGTTGACGCCCAGAGCAGTACCTTCGCTCGACGCCTGGGAAGGCTGGCTCAAGGAGGCCCGGGGTAGCTCAGGAAAGTCTCTTGTACTCTCGAGAGCCTGCTGACTGGGGGGCGCGCGGGGCATCTCAGCGAAATTGCTCGCAGCGTCCGCATAGGAGCGGGGCCGTAGACAGTAGTCATGGGTATGGTTGCCCTTGCAGCGACGACACTGGGCGTTACAGTTGACATCGTCGTCGCCGTACGCAGAGCAGCGACCGCACCAGGGGGTCTTGCAGCCGCTAACTTGATGATCGGCCTGGCCACAGTGGGCGCATACCCGCCGCACACCTCGGCACTCGAACTGCGCCTTGAACCCTCGAACCTTCATAAAGTTGGGGACGGCCTTGGCCATCTCCATCTGCACAAGTCGCATGCCGGTCTTGATATGCTGGCAGCTCCTCCACGTCGGCTGGCTGACGTTGAGGACCTTTCCATACGCTCTCAGTGCTGCCGCGAGATCCGCGTTACTCAGTACGGTGTTCAGGCGGTACACCATAACGTAGACAACCTGAGGACCCATGCAGGCCACAGGGCACGAAACACGGTTCACAACGATGGCTCCTTTCTCGAAGATTTTGCAAGCAGCAGCAGCCGTAGACGCCACCGCGCAAAACTTAAAACCACCCTGATGCTTCAGGGTGTCCAGGCCATAAAGACCTACGATTTCCTCGAGGGCATTCACTAGGTCATCCATGGTGACGTCTTTCGGGGCCCTTAAAGTGGAATAAATGGGCCTTGGGCGGTGGATGAACAACCTCCTAAGAAGCCATGATGACGTCTTCTTGGTGTCCAGTATGGCGGTCCAGGGGTCAGTAGAGAGACGGTGTCCAGAAGGGAGGGGCTACCCCAACGTAAAACGTAGCACCGCCTTGCTGCAGTTACGGCGAAACCAAGAGAGCAGCTCACTGATGACGTGTCCCTACGGAGCACAGAGCCCCGCGGCGAAAACTCGATCTTGACTCTCTTCTTCACGGCTGGCGCAAAGTTCGGCGGCAGAACCCAGAAAAATGAGGCCGCCGCACCAGGTAAGTCTGCCTTGTCTTGCTTCGGCCGACCACCCTCGCTCAGGCCTAGCGTCAAAAGCCGGCAGGTACTTGAGCGTAACACAAATTATAGCCCGTCTACGAACAGCTTCAGCTTGTGCTTGACCATTGCTGAAGCGGACAGGGAACGTTACACAAACCTTCAAATCTTTTGTTTCTTTTGAACCGGTTTTATCCTGTATACGCTTTCTGTAAGCGTTACGTTGTACCCAGGGCGTTGGAAAACGAGTGTCCCGGTTTCTTAATACCGCGTTACCTTTTAGCGCGAGGTTTTGGAAAACGAGTATCCCGGTGTTTTAGTACCATGACCACATGGACATGCGACGACATGAGACGCCGACAGCCCGAGCCCCTAAAGGTCTTTGCTCCTAATATCTGTATGCAGGGTTGCAGTCCACTCTGGGATCGTTGGTAATGAGGTACCTGATGAAATGGCTACCGCTGCTGCCTTTGAAGACACAGTTGATGTAACAACAGTTCCGTACACTGACGGGAAACCACACGTCAGACAACACCTCGTAAAACATGACATGCAGACTGCCGTGAACGGAGAGACAACAAGCTACACGTAATTAAACCCCACTTGGGACCATACACCACCGACACACGCAACAGATACACAGAAGTCGCCTTGGCTAGACTACGGATGGAGCACACACATGCAACTCGTATCTGCTGACGGGATCTTCAAGGCCGCTGCGTGTCAAGTGGGGAGAGGCCCTACTCGTTGTCCACATCCTAATCACATGCACGGCACCCGACACAACACGGCATAAACACTTTTCCCAACTCTATAGACAACACATCGCACTCCAGCCATCGTTGTTTTTCAGTGGCGACGCCCTGGTTTTCATGAAAGGTGTTTTTCGGCATATATCAGGAGTAAAATTTTTAAACCTCCTTTCTTATCATGCATAATAAAAAGTTCAGGTGACATCTACGTTGGGTCTTAGATGTAAGATGCGATTAGATCGGTACTTGGACTCACGGGGAGCGTTTTCGAACGCAGTTTCTGTATTCGCGATCTGTGCTTCACGAGCACTGAAGGTCAGCGAAGAGAGAAACACCAGCACCGGGGGTTTTTAATCGCCGCGGCCCTGGAAGGACAAAGACCCTCTGCGCTTCTGCAGCTTGAGAAACGAGCTTCAAAGGTTGGCTCTGCGGAGAGTTGGTCAGTTTAAGCGAGGAGGTGTCAATGTCAGGGTTTCAAAGTGTTTTGTGATCTAATGTGTATGCCGGACTTAACCTTTTCGCTTTTTGTGAAGAGAGAGAGCGAGCGACAAAGAGAAGATCAGTGCTACAGAAAAAATAGTTGGAGATTAGGAAATGGGGTTAGGCGATGGTAGGGAGCTTAAGGGTGGAACCTGAATTCTAGGGCGCCGCATGCAGCAGCTCCTTCCTTCGCCCTCTCATCAGTCCACGCTGATTTTGAGGTAACGAGCTGGTAAAAGCTGCCTCCCACGTCTCGATTGAAGTGGAATATGTAATGCTTGAGTTGTTCTCCCTTGAGCATACCTTTGGACATCGCTGGGTTGCGTGGAAGAGAGTTGATGTTCCCCCGATTTTAGCAGAGTTTTAAGTTAATGCGTGATGTTCCCGCCGAACATATTAGCCCACATACAGTTGTAGATACTTGTGTTGGTTTACCCTCCACAGAGTTTGCGATTCTTCGGCAATGAGACCACCTTGAAACAAACAGAAAAATCGTGTTCCAAGGCGTAGGATGAGGAGGCGTTCTTGGTGTTTTCCTTGGAGGGGAGTGTGGTAGTCGTGGTAGCAAGGAGAACTGAATGTTGGTTAGCGTGCCTCTTGGTCGGTGGGTCGTTCTCTTCTAGACCCTTTTGTCCGTTCTCCAGGAGACGTAAATTTTCTTAATTGTGGAAGGGAGTACTTTACCGGAGCGTTTAGGTATATGGTGCTTGCATTAAACAGTCCAATGCCCTTTGATAATTATGTAATCATGTTTGAGCTTCTATTCGATACTTCCGCTTTACGGATTGCCTCAAGAAAATGTCTCGAACTTTCGTTTATTTGTTCCTGTACGGAGAAGGGCAATGTACGTGGAAGACCTAAGTAGTCAACTACGACGATTTCTGCCTCCTCGTACTTTCGTAGATGCCGGAGTTGGTGTATATTGTGGTCTCTTAATTTTGGAACTCTCATCGAATGAACTTGACCTTGCCATATCAGTTATTATTCGGATTTTGCTGGATCGATGACGTGTCTATCATGGGGTGTAGTCGTTCCTTTTCAGAGGGGTAGCCTGTCTTCCATACGATGGCCTGTCGGGGTTTGTTTTCCCAGCCCCTCTCTTGGTACTAGAAGGCTGGTTTCTCTGATTTTTTCAAAAGTGTTATAAACACAAAATTTGAGCACCTATTCTTCGTCATCATTATCAACATCCTATCTAGGTCGACTGCAGGATGAATGCTTCTCCAATTGACCTTCACCGCTCTTGTCCTCTGCTGCCCAGTCCATCATTTGTCCACGAATGTTATTTCATCCTTCTATTGAGCTAATGGACTTCCCCTTCTTCTAGATCCGTCTCTGGTTCTCCATTTTGTTTTTTTGTGGTCCAGCTATTGTCAGGTTGTCTCACGGTCAAACTTGTGACGTTGAGGACTGCCTTATATGCTGTCATCATGGCGGGTTTGTTTCTGATTTTTCTTCGGTGCGAGTAAATTTGTGGAACGCTAGGCTCTGCAATATCCGGCTCATGATCAGTGGCTGAATGAGTCTTACCGTTTCTTCTTTCGGTCCTGCTCTTCTCTTGGTTAGGTGTTTTGTAATGTGGCAATGGCTTAAATATTTTCTCTTTTTTTGGCATTGTGAGTTCGGCTCTGCTGCTTGAATCTAGAGCCACGCCGAGCATTCCTACGTGACTGTTCTCTGTAGGACATCCTTGCCCGTTTAGGATTGATTTTTAACTTGGCCGCATGGAGCCCCTCATCGTTTTCCAAGCGGAGCTTGCAGAGGAGACACAAGCACGATAACATTGAAAAGTAGTTTGAAAATTCATGTGAGTTTACCCTATATACTGGGTTTTCGCAGCTGATCCCTCCATCGAGTCCTTCGCTGACTCCTATTGCGTTGAGGGTTTATTGTCGAGGAGAGGGTGTATATAGGATGGTGAAAACGGAGAAAATTTGGGGGGAAATGGACGACTTAAGTAGCAGTCGATAAACGTGGTGGAGATCTGGGGGAGGCCTTGGTCCCGCAGAGGGCACAACCAGGCTGATAATGATGATGATGACTGGGTTTTACTTTACTTGGTTTCTGCTCGTAATCAATGCCTTCCTATATTTCTGAGACACTGGCGTTAATCCTTTGACCCTGTTTTAGTTGGGTGACCTAATGTTGGGGCCGGTATAACTGGGGTGGGAAACACGCCAGATTGGCTCAGTGGTTAAGGCATTGCGCTACTGAGCCCAAGGACGCGGGTTTGATTCCCGGGCGCGGCAGCCGTTTCCACGATGGACGCAGAAAACTGAAACGCCCGTGTGTCGAGATTTCGCGGCACGTTGAAGATCTCCAGGTAGTCGAAATTATTCCGCAGCCTTCCACTGCGCCACGCCTCGTAGCCCAGTTGCAGCTTCACCACGTGAATCACCATAAATATGTATTTTTTATCTTTTGGTGGAAAGACATATTTGTGTCATGGCATCAGTTGCGGGCACGGCTAGCGAACGTGTCTGTCGAGTATGCTATCACCGACTGGGTGGTGGACGAAATTCACTGCGCAGGCGCGGCACCAGCTGAAAATGGCCCCTTCAGTGGCCCCTGCTCTATACTACAGATTCAGGCCAAGCCCTCGATTCTTGCTGCCACAGTCGTAGCTTCCGGGTGGCAGCGGTGTCGTATTTCCGTGGACGCTTGATGAGCACGGCTGATAGCGGCAGCCACGGGGAAATAAAAAAAAATGAGCCTAATAACGCTATCGCGTTAAAACTGGCCACCATGTATACCGGCCATCACCATTCCTGTAATTGATTTTACTATTTGTAGGGGTTACCGGTTTTAGTACCTACTTTTATTGTTTGCTAACCACTTCTGTTAGCACTGTTTGCCCTAGGTGGCCTAGCGCCAAAAATCTAACAATCATCATCATCGTCATCATCATCCCCATGATGGCACTGACACTTGCAGCTGTCATGGAGTAGTCTACGGGGCAAAGTTGAAAAAGTTGCGGAATATTTTACAAAGCAATAGCGATCTCGAGCTGAGAATCTATTCACCAAAGGAAGCTTCCGAGAACGACATGGCCATTAGCTTCTGTTGTACAGAGAAGACCTTTAGCGCCATTATGTGTACCTCTGCTTAACAGCTGGGAAAGCAGGCTCAGAACAGGCACTGACTGAAAACGCTGTTTTTGAAACGCGTCAATTAGTTTCAAAATAACCGGAGTGTTTCCCGTGTGTATTTGTTATTTGAAATATACTAATTTGGCATAAACTGTGAATTTGGCTGCCTACTCTACTCACAAACGTGTTCAACAAGATATTCGTACAAGCAATACACTTACCTAAAACAAGGTCTTCTTTTAGCTCTCGACCAAATGCAGGCACCGGCGGGAAAAGACGGAGTGCCTCCTGCGTAGAAAAACTACCATCTTTCCGAGCTCTGTGCTAGAAACACTTTTCAAAACCTATCTTGTAGCAGTGGACTCTAACCATTATTACTGCACATTTAACTATTTCATTACTACTGTTTACTATGCATGCGCTGCTGGGCATAGACGGAGTTCCTCCAGCGTAGAAAAATTACAATCGTTCCGAGCTCTATGATAGAAACAGTTTTCAAAAGCTATCGTGTAGCAGTAGACTTTAACTATTATTACTGCATCTTGTAAGCTGCGCATGCGCGTACGAATCTGCCATGAGTATCAATGAAAGCGATTAGAGCATAACGTGAAAGTGGGGATGGCGTAGCTATTTAAGTAAGGATCTAGCACAAATAAGTGCATTTCCCCCTTCTATCCTGGCTGAACGACAATGTTAGCATGACATGTATTACTTGCTCTGGTTTTCTTGGTAGTTTAAGCACGAAGTTCCCACCAAACCGCACCTTGAGGCAGTGACAGTGATTGGCGACAACGCGGAACCCTACCCTCCCCCTCCCACTTATACCTATTGTGGTGAGAAGTTGAAATGTGGAAGGACATGAGCCGGCAACGTTGGTCGTCAAAGCCTTGGTTAGGCACCGGCGGACAGGCTTTCTTTCGATGTACAAATCAGGGAGCTGGAGGACGTCACTCGCTATCAGAATAAAGCCCGCGGGATCTCTATTAGAATCCCCTTCTTTATACAAGCCACCATGGTATTCTCGAAACACCATTTTTAAAACTCATCGGTAGCAGAAAAGGGCGCGCAACGAAGCTATTTTAACCAATTTTAAGTTAGGTTGCATTAACTCACGGATAGGCGCTCACAAAACCTAGAGCTTCCGTATTCAATGGTGACTGTTAACTTCATTTATCCATGTATGGGGAGAGGATATTGCATTTTAATTTCTCGGATGTACATAAATCGTCCGGATGAAGAGGAGGACCAACCAAGGGGGTAGCCTCAGTCGCCTGAAGAAGGAATTGACTGACTGTAGGGTTTAACGCGCCGACGCAAGGCAGGCGATGAGACACGCCGTAGTTCAGGGCTACGGATTAATTTTTTACCACCTGGGGATTTTTAACGTGCGCCGAAATCCCTCTGAAGAAAGAACAGAACACCGACGGGGATGATCGGAAGCCAAGGAAATTCGTAGCTGTCTAATGTACACAGAGCTGATCACTCCTTTTTATAGCCTTTGACTTAATTTTTAGGCACGTGGCGTCCACTGTGATCCGGCGCACAATACGTGTTTGGCAATATTTTTTACATCTGCTAGTTAAGTAGCACAATAAAAAATAGCGTGAGAACTTTGTTGCATGCCATTCGCGTAAAAAACCGCGTCCCTGTCGCTTGGTCAGTGCTATACTACTGCCCGAGGAGTGCCGTCATACAGACGTTGGCGCCACCGCGCGGCAGCGAATGGCACCATATGAAGATCGCCCATAGATTTACGAAGCAGTTTCGTGGCCAGTAAAGCTTTAAAGGAACTTTTTATATGCTTAATCGTCGCTCTTCTGCTGCTTCAGTCTCGACATGACACTTTAGAAAGGCACTACGCCATAAATTGGCGCGGGGTACATTGCCGCTCGTAGCCATCATCGACGACGCAATCGGCCGCGACTGCGTTCGAGTTAACTACGGGCTTGAAACCGTTACTGGTTGGGCGCTATAAAGCGCAACCATCAATATCCTGCTCAAGGGCGCCACGCTATTCCCTACCTATCATGCGAAATTTTGTCGGACACGCCCGTTTTGTATTTCTCCTTCCCCAGAACACTCCTGAGCTACGTGACAGCCGTTGATCGAGAGCAAACAAGGTAACCCCAAATAAAAGAACAATCTCGGAAGCGGAATTCCTTTTTGCAATAAGGATAAAGTCCTAGAGATCAGCACTTATAGTGGGCTGGCTATATTAAGCAGGAATAATTTACTAGTGGTTTCTTTGTATTTCATCGCCAAGACAACTTTAAAAACATGGTAGGCAGGGAATACTATACTACACCCGAAAGAAGGAATCGATGGAAAGCTCAGCTTTGTAACCTGCAACAAGGCATGTTTCCAAGCCCACAGCTTCGTTGAATACAACAGCGCCGTTTATGGGTGCGAGCAGCAATGCATCCAACGCCGGGGTGTAGCCTAGTGTTGTCATTGAACAACTGCCGCGCAGTCAGAGACGCCTGTGGACCGATCATTAAGCATAAGAGACAGGGCCGCGGAGATACTGTGCACGCGTCCCCCCAATGCCGCTCATTGCTTCCCGTCCAGTTTCCTTCGCGGCGCCTTGATGCAGTTTGGCCACCGCTTCCGGGCTTCATTCATTTCTACGCGCGCGTGAACAGCACGCCATGAAGCCAGAAAACGACACTTCCTTAAACTTTACACCTACTTTTTAACTGGAACTCCGCTATACCCTACACTATTCTTAGCAGATGAACCAAGGTTCACAAATAAACTACTTTTCACTTCTCTTGTATATATGGGAGTTTTAAAAACTCATCTAGTACGTCGAGTGACCTCCGACCCTCTAAAAAGAGAGGTATTGGTTACTCGTTTGTGTGCACAGGGCGCCCCTATCGCGTAAAATACCCTGTGGCTCAAGGTGCAGTTCCACCTCAACCATATTTATCTTCGTCCACTATTTTCACGTTTTGGTATAAGGGCCCCCTACACCGTACAATCAGAATTTTGAGGAAAACAATCTGAGACATATTTTAAGCAAAAACCTGACACTTTGAAGGAGCACAGAACAGGGTTTCGGCGTTCTTTGTTCGCAGATACCATTGCGTCATAACACCAACATACGACTACTAGTTATCAAAACGTTTTCTAACCTCTTGCTCCAAATAACGTTTATTACCAGCCACCATTTGGCAACAAATTTCTCTTTTTGACCCAGAGTGCTGCACTTTTGCATTAGAGCAATTCTTCACTGGCGCTGAACGTCTTCACGGTGATTACTCAAGGAGTTAGGACTGCTTTATAGACCAAAACCAGGCTTTTTACGTGTTCTGGCACTCTGCTCCAAGAAAGCAGGATTAAAGAGCATCGGGTGTAGAAGATAGGTTGTGTTCCATCTAACAGATACACACCACATTGCCCTTACGTTACCAGGCGGCCATCCTCACAGTTTTCACCGTCTTCGCGCACGAGGCAGCTTTCCAGGCAAAGGCGCTGTCCCACGGCGATTTCCTCGCGTGGAATTCGCTCGTTCGAAATGTCATAAATCCTCATAGATACCTCATAATCTGTTTCTGCTCTTCCACCAAACCTATATTCCTTATCTAAAAGCGCGGTCACATCCCAATCCACCCCCTACGGGAGCAGTGGGTGTGTTGCGCCTTCCTAGCAAATCCTGAGGAATACATTACGTGAAGGCGGCTGAAGCATGGTTCGTTGCGCTTTCCTGTCTGCAATATCAGTTCAGCTTATGTCGCAACTGGAAGTTACAACGCCCCATCTTCCGTTCCTGCGGTTACCGGGAGCCTTCGTGGCTGTTCTGGTCTTCATCCACGTCACAACTTTTCACACTAAAAGTACTGTTTTGCCGCGATTTATTCTGTGCGTATAATGCTCAACGGGAGTGCGAACAAGTGAAATATCCCCCATAACTCCCCAATTCTGTTCGTGAATATGTAACACTGTTCTTTACGGTTACAGCATTGACGAAAGCATAGCACAGTGATCCAGCGCAGAAGCCACTTGTAAGGGCTACTATTTATAATGCTGGAAGTAAATGTGCCCAAAACTAACTCCATAACATTTACAAAAGCTAGCATATCAGAGCCCCGTACAGCGTTGACCAAAGCATACCACAATGATCTAGCGCAGCAGCCACTGCCAAGGGCTACAATTTGCTATAATGGCAATAAATGAGCCCAAACTAACGCCATAATATTTACTAAAACAACCATGTCAGTTCTCCGTGACTATTTTCTTAATAGTATGCCTATGCAAGCCGTAACCATGGCAAAATACTTGAGGGTCCACGTAACGTCTGATCTAAACTGAAACCATCATATCGATGCAATAACAAGCCAAGCTTCTATATCACGCGTATTTATTAGGCGCAATTTAAATTGACTAGCGCAATCGTTAGATTGGGTCGTCAACATAATCTGTGCCAAGTATTACTCTTTTTACGCGCAGCGGAAAGCTCACACTTTTGTTGCAAAGTTTGTCGCTTTTTTCCATGGAGGAAAGAAAAGCTTAGGAGAGGCCCTGACGTCACACCCAGCGCAGCCGGAAACGCCATTTCTGTAAGTCGAATGGCGGACCATTGGCCCTCCATGCCATTGGCGGACTCTTTTTGCCTCTCTCTCTCGGTGCACCTTCTCCGCCTCCTCCGTCCTGTATCGCCTCTCTTGTCGTCTGCATCTGCCAGCGCCGAGCCGGCGGAAATCAGCTGATAGGCAGGTAGAAGGCCGTTTTGCAGCGCGTGACCGTGAACCTAAACGCGCGGTTACACCGTTACACGTCTTCAGTGTGGCCGCAGCAGGTTTGCGAAGCGGCTCGCTCTAACAATGCCGCAATGCTCGGTGCCAGGCTGCAAGTCGCGATCGGTACCCAAGGAATTGGGCGTCACTTTCCACCGGTTAGTGCATCATTCCGCTGACAAGTATTGCTGTACATTGGTGTGCATTCATCCTTTGTTTGCAATCGCCGCCGTTTATAGGTTCCCAAGCGATGGAGAACGCCGCAAACAGTGGGCGAACGCCGTGCGGCTACCGGACTGGAAAGTGCCCAAGTTTGCGTTGCAGTTTCACTGGCAATCCCAGAGATGACTAGTCAATTAAACGGCCGTTCTATATATATAGGTAAGCAGTACTTCATGCAGATTTCACGCTAAAAAATTGTGGAATGTTTTTACCGTTGTTCGCGTGCCTTCGATAGAATTTTTTGCGGAGGAGGAGGAGGAGGAGGAGGAGGAGGAGAGAAAACGTTTTATTGAGTAAAAAAAAATGAGAGGGTGGGTGGCGTCAATAAAGTTTTTTTCGCCAAGTTTCAACTTGTCTCAGTGTCAATAAATTCAAGGTGATATCAGTTGAAAACGTTCATCGTTGAAAAGCGAAATCCAGAGCGAGACCACAAAAAGATCCAGATTCCAGATCCAGCACTCTTCCAGTCAACAGACGGACACCTACTAAGGTAATAGGACGATGGAATTATATCAACTGGGAATCTACCTTGTAACAGTTGCAAAAGCACTGCCGCGCATTGCCGGCCTAGCAAACTATATATTGCAGCGGCGATAACCAAAAAATTGAGTTGCGAATCGTTCGGTTGCAAGTCGCCTACGTACTGCACACCGTGTATCACTTCCCGAAAATCTACCTGACGGGTGTCCGCGCGTATGACGGGACGGCGCGTTCACGATATCTGCACTTCAATAGGCGCGTCGTGATCGCGACCGGAGCAATAGCTTGACGCGGTACAAGGTGCACTTGCAAGTAGAAATTAAATGACATATTCACATCGGCGCAGCTGTCGCAACTCGCAGCATCCTTTTCGAGTTCCGCAAGACCACAGCGCAGCAAAGCGAAGCAGCAATCTTCGCAATCGGACGACAAGGCAGGCGCTGCCTTTCCTCCATGACTGGCGAACGGCGGGCGGGCTGTTGCTAGGACGCCGTTGCTAACGCGACTTCCAATGGCCGCCGAAAACACGTGACTTCCTCCACACTTTTGCCAATGCGCGGGGATAGCTGGGGGCCTCTCCTAAGCTTTTTTTTCCTCCATGGTGTTTTTGGACGCCGCCATCTTCACATGTCTACGTCATCGATTCCCAGATGTTCGTCATGAGCTAGACATCCTGCTATTGGGCGGCGTTTTCACGCACTTCCGGCAAAGAGATGAGTCGTCTGCTCAGCGTCGGCTCGCCGGCTGATCTCCCAGCGGAGTGCGTGGACATTTTACGACAAACGAAACAAGTGTAAACAAACGCTTAACCGTTTGTATTGAATGCAACAGAGCCATAACACGACATGGATATTCTATTACTTCAGTACGTTCCATAAAGAAAGCGTTGAAGCCCCGTGGCACTTCTTTCTTGCAATCGCAGAGAACGCCCTGAGCCGAATGCCTGGGTTGACGCATACATTTATTCAATTTCCCAAACAATCCAGAGATGCGTTTCGAACGAACACAACGTCACAACATGCGTTGCAAGTCCGAACCGCGATTGACAGACGATGGGTTGCCTCCTCCTGCCCCTCGTAAATTCGGCACTCACCTCGCGCGCGGTTTGCGGGGACGAACAGCAAGTCACTTAACTCTGGCGCACAAGCCGAGATGGCATTTAGCCACGCACACTGCACATACCCCATGCGAGGTTGAGTCGTACGCCGCTCGAGAAAGATAATCCAGACCATGGGAAGCACTATCCACCCGCAGAAGCACAACGTCGCATTTCATCGCGAAACAAAGGCGTCCACAACACACACACCATCGCCTCCTATAATGCCAAACGCATCTCGCACTTCCAAATGGGAGTGAGTAGTATGCCTGCAGTGCACGTATGCCGCGAGGTGGGGCCCCAAGCTGAACCGGGATCACGCAACTGTAACTGACTTCTAGAGCGGTTTGTGCCTTGTTGCCAGGGCAACCGATGTTTGAATTTTCAAAGAAATAGTGCTCGCTCCAGCGCTAGAAAGCTCAGAGCCGCGGCTGAGCATGTTTTGCCAACGTTGCCGCTCTCCACCACGCGTCGCCCCAAGCTGAACTGGCGTTTTGTGCACGGGTTCTGTATCGGTTTAAAATGTCTTTTTCACATGCCGCCGGCAGGAATTACCACCGCCACAAAATAAGACCCGGCACCAGCGGGGCCACATCTGATACGGCGCTTTTTGGATAAACAGTGCGCTGTGCATCCAAGGGAGCGAGCGCGCGATCCTCCCCGTGCGAGTGCGAGTTCGCCGCCGATAAAAAGTCACGTGCCGCCGATAGCAAAGTTCTGCAGCAACGTACACCGCGAAAGGGCAAGGCCAGGCCGCCGCAGACATGCGGCCAGATTTTTCGTTCGCTTTTCCAGCCTTGATCATAGTGCGGGATTCATGGTGTCAACAAAGCTTGCCCGTAGCAGACGGCAGTGTGAGCAGCGCAATAGCGGAAGTACGTCACCGCCGAGGAGCGCCGCATCATGGGAGGGAAGGCTCGCTCGCCGTCAACAGCGGAGAGTAAGTTGAAAGAAGGAGGAAACGCGGCGCGACGGTAATGCGCGGTTTTTGATTTACGATTTCTCAGCTAATACTCATCGCTTTAACAAAATTCTTGCGGGAGGAGATTGCTAATACATTGCTTTATTTGGTTACATGTACATCCACGCATGGGCGGAAGGTATTTCAGGACCCCTTTAAAATAACACGGCCACAAAGGTTCCGGCCTACCAAACACTACAATATGATACAATATGCAGCATTAACATAGAACCCACATCAGTCATGTCTCGTAAATAAACTTCCAGAACTGCAAAATAAAGCTGTTTGATTGATTCTCAGGAACTACTCACGAACATCATGCTTAACAGAAACGGAAAAATTCCTAAACTTACCACCTCTACAACCACGCCGGCTTCATTGTCTTTGATCGGTATTTCGTAGGTTGTACCACAACCTGTATGCTTTCGCTCTCTCGCGCATAATACGCGCTAATCGCGTTTGTTCTCGTCTAGATCATACATTTAAAGTGCAGCAATTTTTCGCAGGTGAAAACCTATTTTTCTCGCACCACTCTCACTTGCGATTCGTCACTGGAACCTGCTTCTATGTAACGTCATCGTCGTCCTTCGCCGTGACTCATTCATCAACGAGTTACAATTATTCTTCAATGTAAATTTGTAAATGTTTGTGTCATCTTTTAACGTGTACGTAAAGTTGTTAGAATTGGGTGTCTATTGCCCCCCTTTTTGTGTACCCTTATGATCCAACTATGCATTTCGACATGGATGTGTATGTATTTGTATTTCAATGAGTAATTCTTTTTTATGCTATAATTTATTTTTTTCACCCCAACCATAAAGTAACACCCGTGAGGCCCTTTGGGGTAAATGAATAAAAAGAGTTGCAACGAGGCCTGCGTTTAGGTCTTAAGCTGTAGGGAAATATAGCGTTACCTCGACGCCGAAGAAGCATTTTGGAACGGCGTTTCTGCGTTTACTATTTCTTCTTTCCATTCACTAAGGTCAGCCGTGAGTGCAAGGCAAGCCTCAACGCTTTTAAATCACCGTGGCACAGGACTGACAGGCGCTACCTACGCTTATGTGGCTTAAGATATGGGCGTGAAAGGTTTCGGCTGCTTGGTGTTGGTCCGTCTCAGTGAAGAGGCGGCACATTTAGTGGTTCACACAGTGCTTATTGCTTCATTTCGTAGCCTGTCTGAACATTCTAAATTTTGCTTAGATGGAAAGAATACCATTGTTCAGTGAGAAATAGTGGGAGTGTGTGCAGGGGGAGACCCTGCGTCCGGACCCCGGATGCAGCAGCTTGTTCCCAGAACCCTCAGGCTGATCTTGAGGTGAGGAGCTGGTCCAGGCTGCCTCCAATTTCTTGACAGAAATGGAATATGCAATGTCTGAGTTGTTCTCCCTTGCGCATGCCCTTGGAAATGAGTGAGTTGCGAGGAAGGTTTTGCATGCTTACTGCATTAGCACACTTTCCATTTTCCCTCTCATGTTTCCAACCAAACATCTTCACGTAGATTTGTGGATGTATAAATTAGTTTGCACCGAGCGCACAGTTTGCGATTCGTGAGCCTTTAGAGCCCTTGGTGGCATGCGAAGGATTGTGTTCGTAAGTATAGCAAAAGGAGACGTTCTCCGTATTTTTCGGGGAGAGGGGCGTGGCAGACATGGCCGCAAGAAACGTGGTACGTGAGTTCGCGTGCGTCCTGGTCAGCAACCTTGGTCCCTTCAAGACCCTGGCGTCCGGGAGTTCATGTAATTGAACATCTTTCATTAGAGATGGCAGAATCTTGTGGGAACGCTTAGGTAATCTGTTTGTAATGATGTTACAAATGCTGTAAAGACCGAATATAATGATATTCGTGCTTCTTTTGATGATTTCGACAGCTGGATTTCAAAGAGGATGGCTCCAATCTCCGCTTTTACGGTTCCTGTTTGTGGGGGAGAGTCATGCAGTAACGAAGATTACCATGGTAGTCCACTGCGGCGATTGTTTCATGGGTAGTTTATCACGTTCAAGGTAGTTGTACATTGTGTTTGCATGGTTTTGGGATTTTAATTGAAGACATTTGATTCTGGCTTCTGACCTGTCCTTGTTGATTTTGGTTGCGAAGTTTTTATGTGGACTCGCTTGATCGCTGAGATGTCTATCATGGCGTGCAGGGGGGGGAGGGGGGGGGGATGACTTGCAATCGACAGCCCGTCCCGACGTTGTTTTTCACAGCTGCTTACTTTGCTCTAGGATCGTTGCTTCCCTAATGTCTACAAAGGTGTTAGGAAGACCCGATTTTCGGGACATTTTAGGTAATCGTAAACACTGGGATGTTGAGGGCTGCCGTATATTCTGTGCTGATAAAGGCGTTAATTAGGTTTTGTCTAGTAAGGATAAGTTTGTAGTACGGAAGGTTGAAAGACATCCGGCTCATAATCAGTGCCTGCATGAGTCTTATGATTACCTCATTGACACTTGCTGTTCTCCTAGTCATGTGTTTTACAATGTGGCCTGATTCGTTTAGGATGTTTTGTATTTTGGCGATTGTGAGACCTGCTCTTACGCTTCGCTGTAGAGCCATGCCCTGAATTCTTGCTGTTGTGTTTTCTGGGAAGACATTCTGAAATATTTTGGGTGCTTTTTTCGTCTTCATCGCGCGGTGCCACCATTTCTTTGCTCCACACACCTTGCAGCGGCGACAGAGCAGCGAAAAATCCGAAAAGTAAATTAAATATAGCGTACTTAAAGCAGCCATGAAGACAAAATGCAAGTTCGGTTGATTACAAAGACTGCTCAGTCGCGATAACAATGACACCAATATCATCGAAATCTTCGAACAAATAACGGAGGTATTAAAGAAAACGTGTGAAGCAGTCGCCACCCCCTAGCCAATTTCCCGAAACTTTTCTATGACGTCACGGAACTTTGTGCGATTGGCGGCCGGCTAACTAACCTGTCGCGACGACACATGACTGGACGTCTGTAATGGAGCCTCTAGTTCAATTCGACCGCATCACTTTGTAGGGACGCAGCCCCTACGTGCGCCCGCGGAGGGTGATTACACTGCAGTGAGTGCCGGTCGAGCACCGATAGTGGCGTCAGTGCGTAATGTGCCCGTGCGCGCGTGTGCGATGAACAGTGAGCCGCAACGAACACGTGTAGTGCAACAGAACCCGGAGCATGCGCACAACCAACAGAGGCTTAAAAGCGGCGCTCACAGGAGCAGCTGGACAGTGCGCACAGGGGGACACGCGAGAGCAGCTGCGGCCGCGGGCGGCGGCGAGCCACGACCATGACGCCCGGACCGCGAGGAGCAACCAGCGTCCGCGGCGGACGCTCTTCACCCGACGTCGGCACAAGTGACTGAAGACGTCGTCGTGAGTGTACAGCACCATGCTGTACCTTTCTGGACAAGCAGTGTTTCAACCACCGCAATGTTTTCTTTACGTGCTTTCGGCGCTTGCTTGCTGTGTTCTCTTTTTATTGCCTACCAACCTGCTTTGTTTGTTTTTTCCTGTTTTGGTTTTCCCGGAATAAACCGGTGATTTGTTCTCGTGCGGATCGGCGTTACTTCGTCGGGCAGGTTCGGGCTCGCGAACCCTTTACGCTCGAAGGGGGATCCTTCAACTTGAATGCTAACATGCAGCTAACGCACCGAAAATTATGTTTGATTGTCGGCCCGTATGACGTCATTCTTGCTCATAACACGTCACTGTGGCGCAAATTTTGAAAGTTTTAAATACTTCTTGCTTTTTTTCGTTAAAAAAACTTTCCTGGCTGTAATGGAGCTAAGTGAGACACTAATCCTAGTTCTTTAAAATTAAACGAAGTGTTATTTTCTCTTCATGGCTCCTTTAAGGTCTGTGAACTGGGTTTTATTTCTTACTAGGAGAAATTTAGCTCGTTGCTGCTGAAATCTAGACCTTCGTTGATTTTTGTGAGGCTGCCGATAATCTACGGCACCTGCTTTGATTATGACACAATGTTGATGCCGGCATTAGTTGCAATGGGAGAGCCTCATTGGGGTTACGGTGTCAGTTACGCGCACGGTTGGTGGCGGTCTTCCAAGCCTTCCACCACTGACCGAGCGTAGAATTAACTTCACGGCGCAGACGTGGCGCCTGCTGAATTCGCGTACCTTTTCTTTGGTTCCGCCGTCATATCCTTGTCCTTCTTTCCACATTTCAGATGGTACTGCGCGTATCCACATTCAGGCGAGCCCTCACATCTGCCTGTCTCGGTCGTAGCTTCCGGATGTCAGCGATGACGTATTTCCGCGGACACTTGATGACCATGATTGACAGCGAGCGGCTAGCAGGTAAGGCAAAATCGAAAAGCGGAGCATAATAGCGCTATCGCGTTAAAATCGTCCGCGGTAGTAGCGCTCCATGTGTCACGTGAAAGTGTCTTCTCGATTGACACACACGTGTGCATCAAGGTAGATGTAAAGGTTTTCGTAGCCCCGCTGGCAGCTATAACACCGCGCGCGATCCCAAGCCGTCCCTATCGCCAGGTAAAACCGAGATTCCAGAATATCCCGCCCCCCTCGCTGCACTTGCATTGTGTTTGCACGAAGGCACGGCCCCATCTCTCCAAACATGGTGCCGCAGTGACTTCGCTCTAGCTGCCTGGCGCTTCCGGCCGTTACACAGGAACTCATAGAAGCGCACGTACCGCTCCTCCGAAATCCTCCAACTCTCCCCCACCTTGACCACACACCACATCCTACCCACCCTGCACATCAAAACCATCCACACGCTCCCCTGTACCCCAACACAGACGACGCCTGCCCATAATCAAACCCCTTCCTCGCAACATGAACCCTCTCCACCATGCAGGCCGCCGCATGGCCCGTGCCAAACACCACACCGTCTCCCACCTGCCCTCCCCCCTACAATCCATGTGGACGTGGCCCAATACCCAAACGATCACGCTTACCCTACTTCCATGCACGGCCCTCCAAACCCGACAACTATGTCGGTCCTCACCCCCTCCCGTACGGTGGCAGAAGAAGCCGCCATCGCCATCGCAATAGTTAAACGCCCCCAATCCACCGCCATCCTCTTCTACTACAAGCACGCCATCTCCAACTACATCAAGAGTCCTATCTCACCACAAGCTCTCCATATCATCCTCTAACGCCCTCCCCAACATCCTGTCGAGCTACTGTGGACTGCTGCCCACACTGGCTCAGTAGGCAATGAAGCAGCATATTCACATGCTAGAGAACTCGTTGCCCGAGGTCCTGCTTCTTTTGATTGTAACCACAGCATCCCCACCACCCTATACAGATAATCCAGTATAACACTCCCCCTCAGACTGAACCATCAGACCCCCTCTCCCTCCACCACATCACCAGAGGAGTCCGTAATGTGGCGCGTCATCCAAGTGCACACCACCCAACCGCTACAATCCTACAGCCCCAGCACTCCCACCCCCACCTGTTTCCCTCACCCCAATGCCCGAACTGCGGGGCACTGGACCCGCATTTTCATTCTCTCTGCCAGTTCCCCGAGGATCCCTATCCACCCGTTCCCACACCCCAAGCCTGGGAGCATGTCTTCCGGAGCTCCGAGTTTTCGGACCAAGTGCTAGTCACCTTCCGATGCCTCCAGGTAGCGGCAGCCCTGTGGGAAACCGCTACCGCCCCATGAGAGAAGATTTTTCTAATAAATGTTATTTATCTGTCCTCTCTCTAAACTCCCATTATATCCAGCCACTAGCCGGGTTTCATTGCTAAGACAGGAGCGCAGCGAAATGAGTTTCACCCGCATCAATGCCAGGGAAACGGCATGCAGCGCCAGGATTATGCCCAAGAAGGGGGCTTTGCATGGGTCTCGGTACAACCCACTTTGATACAAGAATGGACCGAGACGCAATTGCTGCGGTTTTTAATTATTACCGGGCGAAGTCCGAACAATAAGGGCGAGGTTCTGCAGGAGTAGCGGAGGAGTGAGGCATCTCCAAATTAACGTCATTGGCTGAGCGATAAAGACCCGCGGAACGTAGTTAGAGTGCCGAGGTGATGAATCAGAGGGAGGGGCAGAGCGGTACAGCCACTAAGAAAACAGGCGAGAGGTTACTGGCAATTGTTAGACGGATGCTGCTTATATCAAGAATTCGAGGTTTGCTGCCAGTCACCAATGCGCATCATACGGGAGGGTGCTGGCATCAAAACTTTCATCACTTTGTGTCTGACGAGACAAGGGGTCATCACGGATACAATCCCCCCTCCATTCATTACTACCCAACCGGTAGGCCGCCCACAGTTTCGTAAAGGAGATTCTGTGAAGGTTTTTCGGCATAGGTCATAGATGCAGCGTCACCTCAAGGAACTGCACTCATCACTTTTTGTAACAGGACCGCCTATGTAGATATCGGGACGGCGGTGGACCGACCTTTGTGGTGGCGGCGAACGTCTAGGCGTGAACATCGAAGCAGTGGCGTTTGTAACGTCTGAATCGTGGCGACATGAAATTGGTCGCAGTCACCAGAGAAAGTAAATCGGCGTGGTCGAAAGGGCTAACGTGTTTGGCAAGAAGGACAAAGGTGTCACGGCCAATGTTGGGTAAAGATTGAGTGATGGGCGGCAATCGCAGCCACGAGCGCCAAGCTATCTGGCAATGCCTACTTTGTCTTCCCGTCGCGGAGCTAACGGCTCTGCTCGTTTCGGTCATTCTCTCTTGTAACACCATAACCCTGTCAGAGTGCAGCGAGGGGGAGCAAAGAATTCCATAAAAAGTTAAGAACCTTTCATATATGACGACGATGGTTGAAACGCGAAGCTTTCTTGCATGCGAAAATAATTGGCGAAGTGCCAATGTGAAAGACCCTGCAAACAGTCAAAGCGTCAACGATCCAAACGCAAATCGCATCATAGTCAAAGTCTAAGGATCAACGATCACAGTGAAAACAACCGTAGAGTCAAAGTGCAAACTCAGATGACAGCAAACGGATCCCTCACGACAAATCTGAGCACCCCCACCCCATTCTCGTCGTTCGAACATCATCGTCGTTACAGGGAGCGGATTTGAACTTTGACGAGAGAATACTTGTCAATGCGTAAATGTGGGCTAGTTGGTTCGAACTGTGAAACATGGTTAAGAGCGCGGTAAGGACGGGTCAAAAGTAGAGACCACACAGGACTAGCGCTAGTTTAGACGCAGATGGGTTGGCACATAAAACAGGAGGAAGAACAGGGCCCAATGTACTAGAAAGAATACTTGTCAATGCGTAAATGTGGGCTAGTTGGTTCGAACTGTGAAACATGGTTAAGTAGCGCAGTACGGACTGGACAAAAGTAGAGGCCACACAGGACTAGTGCTAGCCTTGGTCTCTACTTATGTCCCGTCCTTACCGCGCTACTTAATCATTGTTTGACGAGAGATTTCGCTGAGGTGTATTTTGAATGAAGAGGCGGCACGTTTTCAAGGACTTGCTCTTGATTGCTTTCAACTGAGCCAAAGTCCGTAGCCAACGTCCGCGGAACGAACCCAAAGGAAGTGCTTAGCGAACCGAATGCGGTGATGGTGCAACCGGATAGCTTCATACCTCGAGGGACCCAGCTAAGGTTCCCACCACAGGAAGCGTCTTTTTCTTGTTTGATTGCCATCATCACATGTCCTCCCATTCTGTAGAGTTGGCTTGCCTACAGTGCGTTTTGGTTACGACGCCGCCATCGCTGGGACCAAAAGAATCTTCGCTTTAATATCGGTTTCACTGGCTCCCAATAAGGAACGTCCGCAGGAACCAGTCGGATTTCCGTATTTAGAGATTCGTACAAGCCGAAGCTTACAATGATGCATGCTGTCATTGGACCAGCTGTACATGTTTAACGTGCACAGAAAGCCCGACAAACGGGCGCTTTTATTTTTTTCGTGCATGAGAAAAACCGCCGCTACGGCAGGGATCGAATCCGCCTTCTCAGGCCCAAGCAGCACTACTCCTTCGCGACGCAGCCACGATGGCGCGCACCAGGAAATCGCGGTGTGGCAAACCACGACCTGAGCGAAGACACGTACCGCCGCGGACGTCCCTGGTGGGCATAGGTAGCGAAATTGAGGCGTTGTAACTTTCAGGCTTCGCCACTGCGACAGGCCACAAGCTTAAATGCGCTCCAGTGTAAATGCTAGCGAATCGCAGTAGCCTCTACACTAGGCAGCTGCAATGTGCTTCAGTCACAGCTATGTACAAAAGGCTAATGGAGATGGTTTCCACAAAGGCGCAATCATATCTCCATCTACCCCTGACGGTTCAGTGACTGCACTGCGCCTTGCTGGGGAATGAATGAAGCCTGGTCTCCACGTGACGTGGATGTGCATTACAGCTTCCTGCTGGGGATAGTGGGAAGAGCTACGTCGATAAGCACTGTGCCCCGTCATCGGTGTAATGGACATTCTCTATCTGGAAAACACGACCTGCCTTGCTCTTCTCCCACACTGGCCGAATATTTTCGATGCTTCGAACTCCTGTTTCTGTCTACTTCTGCACTGTTCGGGCGCTGCATTCCGTTATCACTAACCTGAAGCCGGTTTCTCATATTCCTACTTTTTTTCAAATAATAAAAAGCCTCCTCAATACTCCACTAAATACAATTTTATGTACTATTAACCACACTTTAACCCTTACTAAACTGCCTTTTACCCTCATCTTTGCATACACGACTGCCTGTGGCTGCGTCCGCATGTTATCAATAGCCGAGAAACAAGTCGTGACCCACCAAGATACGTCTCTGCCGTCGACATCATTCATGCCTTAAGCCGAGTCGCCCAAAATTCGATTCCACAAGAATTAGGTGAAGCGTATAGACACCAATTCATGGGAGAGGCCTTTGCCCTGCAGTGGGCGTGGACAGGATGATGACGATGGTAATAACGATGATAATAGCCAGCAAATAAAAGAGGATTTGTTGGTGTACCGTTAGAAATGTGTGATCATCTCGCCGATTCCGTTATTCATTCATTTCTCCAGAGTCACCGCCGAACACATTCCGTCATCTGCTGAAGTCTACTAGGCCATGCCGTATCCGCAAACTTCATTTAACAATATGCATCAAAGGCGACAAATGACGACCTTAGGAACGCCTACTTCGGCCGGATATCCGTGGTGTAGGTTAAGCCGGCGGAAACTGCCCAAACCCGGAGACGTTGAAAGGCTCGCTACTCAGGATGAGCAGGAAAGAGGTTCAGAAGACACGTCTACTTCGTGACGCTTCCCTCCCACGGAATAAGACCGGATTGAGTACTACAGACTACAGACAGTACTACCTCCCTCCAGAATAGACCAATCAGATTTAATCGTACCCGTCCGGGCTCACCGACTACCTGAAAAGAGGAGCAACTCAAGGATCTATCCTTGTAGAAGTCCTCTTGCATCGGGCGATCACATTCATGGTACGTCGCTCATAATATTTTCGCGAGCTGGAGACAAATACACCTTTGGTGGAGTGTGCGGGTTCATCCCCATCCTTGCTTCAGCATCGCGTAGTCTCGGCCTGGTCCAAATCTTTGAGGGTCCATGGGTGCCACCGGGCAGCACCAGCCATGCGGAGACCACCATTCGACCCTGTCCACAGCACCGTGCCTCTAGCCAGTTACCAGCTCAAAACCAGCCGTTACAATCCGAGACCAAACCGCCAGTTACCAGCTCAAAACCAGCCGTTACAAGCCGAGACCAAACCAACAGAAGATGACATGCCCCCAGCCCTCTCGTCCGACGTGGTTCGATTACTTTCGTTGGTTCACCGCTGCCTACAAAAAATCGCTATTGTGGGGCCAGACATAATCAGAAACATCTGCGTGATCTCTGACTGCAAGAACTACTCCATTGTCTATTGCCATCTCATCTGTCGCTCTCACTGAACTCACGGGACCACTGCGATTCGGCCGGGACGGTAGCTCTTGACGTGGGGGCAATGCCACGAGATCACGACAGAGACAAACCTTAGTTACAGGTGTGGTCTGCTTTATTGACGAAGAAGCGTGTGATGTGAGACCTGGTTCGGGTTCGCTGATGGCCGAGATGTAACTATTGTTAGCAGATTAGTCATCATTCTCAACCTTGTATGGGTCATCTGTCCCGCCGCCACGAAACAATATTACAATGTCGATACGAGATCATGACCTTGACAACACGGACACTAATACTACTGAACTTCAAGCCCCGGTTTCAAGCCTTGAGAATACCCTGCGTATAGTGGAGAACGTGCCATGAGAACACACGTATAGAGAACATGCCTTGAGAATATTCTGCGGAAATTTGGGGTTGACATGGGGCCTAAAACGACCGACCTCCTTTATGTTCGTGGTGTAAAGTCCGCTCCTTTCAGGAAGCCAACTACCATGCACTTCGCAAATACCCTTATCACTGCCCCTTCCATCTACATACAGCTGCTTCCCTCCCGGTAAACAGTCGTAGCATTCACAAGACCTAGCTAACCACCTTCAAGAAACAATTCATACCAATTCTACATCTGATTACCGTCGGTATAACAAGTGCAGAAGCCCACGACCATGTTTAATGCTTGCCGTGCCTCTCGCTGCGGCCATAGCCACCCTTGCATATAGGTTCCCTGTGTATCACTTCAGGAAGACCTATTAAACGTTCTCGCGCACGCGTTATAAAGCCACACCAAGAACTATCGCTGGCGTT
Source organism: Haemaphysalis longicornis (assembly GCA_013339765.2). Lineage (NCBI taxonomy): Eukaryota > Metazoa > Arthropoda > Arachnida > Ixodida > Ixodidae > Haemaphysalis > Haemaphysalis longicornis. Next base: position 2,130,841 of record JABSTR010000988.1, on the reverse strand, counting down.
CAGCACATACCAGAATGATCGTATTTGAACAAACCTCGAAGAATCTCAAACGCAAGCTATCGTTAAACAGACTCTGACCTAGCGCGCTATTCCAGAAGGTCCGAGTTTCGTCTACTCCCGAGTTTCGAGCTGTTTGGGTTATGAAAGTAGAGATAATGAGCATTCGTACACCTCGAGCGAAACCGCCGGAATAGCGCGCAGCACGGCTGGCATATTGAGCGCGCTGTATTGGGGCCCCTTACGCTGATAAAGTAGGGCTTGTGGTGTCTCCCGCATACAGCACCATCTGGAATCGAACTGCAATACTCACTCTCTTGCATAAACTAGATAACCCCACTGCTACTTTTAAATCCCCAGCTTGGCTGTTGGCCACGGCGTGCCCAGCGCGGGGCGGTCCGTTTTTCTTAGTGTTCTGCTCCTCAAATGGATTATGTTTTCTACTTGGCTTTAGAATAGTCCCAGTGCAGCTCTGCGCAAGCACAAACCAAGTAATCAAAGGGTTCTACTGCAGCGAACGGAACCTGCTCCCAACAATCAAAGATGCCTTTTGTTTACTGCTTGCTTGAGTGTGCACGGCGGAAGCTTATCAGAAATATTCCCTTGACAAGAGCGTGTTTGAGCATTGGCGAGTGCGTTTTTGACGTTGAAGTTGAGTCGTTTGTCATAGAGCGTGTTTTCACGCTGTATGAAGAAGGCTCCCGCGCTAAAATCGTGTCGTCTTGGCCTCTCCTATAGGATCGTACAATGGTGAACTCCAGTTCGCACCGAACACGCGCGCGACTGTGGCACCATTGGCTGACGGTGGCCTGGGGACTTCATTTTTGTTTTGTGGAAAGTTCTTGTCGCTGCTAGCAGGCATCAAATGACAACTTCGTGGCTACGATGCTACGCCCCCACAAAGTCGACGCCACACAGAAAACACAAGTTAGCCTGAATGGAAGTTTCTTGGCTGGAATAAGTCTTTTAAACTCGTCACGGCAGGTGGCCTGATCCCACGTGTGGTAGTATGATGGTGGAAAAACTGCCAGTTTACACCGGGGGCCACCAGCCGTCGTAAATAAGCGCATTTACCACGATTGTACCTCTTCACAAAACGCAGTATCTAGCTGTGATTACTGCGTTTGTCCTAATGGGACTATTAAAAACTCCCACGCCTCCTCCATTTCCTTCTCCTCCTCCTTCACCCCTTCCTCCTCTACGCCTCCTTACAAAATGGCTGCCACTTGGGTCGTGTGTCGTGTGAGCTCCAGCGTCCCGGAAAATTTATTGCCGGTGTGAACTTCCGGCCGCACGAACGGATGTGAAGTGCTTCCCAACAACCGAAGCTCGTTGCGAACATTGTGGAACCAGCCTGGACTGACGTGCGACGGACTGCAACGTCGCCTCCGTGTCACCGACCTTCGAGCCGACGGAATACGCCAGCGAGCCGACGCGAGGCCTAAATGCAGTGATCGCTGAGAGTGGCTCGCTAAAAACAACGCGGTTGTGCCTCTGCGAGGTGGTTCAAGGTACGATTGTCACGTTTTTTATTGTACGCAACATTTTGGGAGACTTGTGCCCCTTCTAGTGTCAAATAAACTTAGCGTGTTTCCCGCGCCACTGCACGGGTGATTCTCCGCCACTGGAGGTGAGCGTTGTGCGTGAAAGACGGCGCCATGCCCCGAACGTCATTGGGGAGGCCGAACGGTGTGAGAGCAACGCGTATTTGCGCGGTTCTCGAGCAGAACAATCACTCATTCACACTCGCGAGCAGAATGAAAACTGTCCGAACTCTGAACGGCTGTTAGGTGTTTTTGTTAGGCTGTGTCTGTGGCTTACTGGCAGGCGATGGTGAAGTTAGCTGGTCAAACGTCACAGGGCGGCCGCTTTTCTTGAGAAGTACGTGTGGTGCCAGCCGCGCCTGCTACGAGGAGGGTGGCTGCCGCGTGCCGCCGGCGATTAATTGCTTTCACTGGAAAGGGAGAAGGTCGGGGCCCCGTGGGAGCTCTCCGTACGCTAGGCGCGTGTAACTATAACCAGCAAATGCCATTCGAGGGAGCATTCTGTAGAGTCTACAGACGACTGCTTATTATTTTTTTTTTGAAGGGGGGCAGGTGCAGGCGTCACACCGACCAAAATTTTTCCTTAACTTTCGGTGAGGGGAGAGCGGGGCAGTGCGGGTGGTAAAATCTGAAGCTGGTTCCCAGAACACTACACGCAAGAAAAGAGGGAAAGGAAGCATTTTGAGAAGTTGGTCGCCACAATGGTCGCGCACCCTTTTGAACAGCAGAGCACTTCGTTTTGACGAACTAGTGAGCGCAGGTGTCTCGGACGGAAGTGCAATTTTGCATAGCTTTAAATAAACATTCCGACATTACGGAAAGTTGGATACAAGAGTGACAAGTTCAGCGTCTTTACAGTGCCGTTTTTTTTTTTTCAGGTCAGATGCCAAATGTGCTTCTGTATATGTTACCGCAGATTTAGAGCGTTTTGCTATCCATCTTATGAATGTGGTGCTGTGGCTTCCAGGGGAAAGTGCCAGGGGGTGCGGCAACATCAGCGATTGGAAGGCAGGTGCAAGCAAACAGCGCACCGACGACATGCTGACCTCATTGTTTGCAAATGGCTTAAATTTTTTTTTCGTTGAGGAGTGTTGTAGTAGATAAAACTCTTACCAAGATACCTTGTGTTCTCGATGTAGGTGTTTTGTTGATTCAGTGTTTATATTGTCTTATTAACGTGTTCACACGTATATCGTATTCATGTAATTTTTATGCAATAAATTGACTGTGCAGAAAACAAACTTTTCACGTTTCGGCCATTCAACGTTTGAAGCGGAAAAAGACTAGAAATTGCGTGATCCCCAACGAAAAATAACAATGCGCCTGAGCCCTCATTAAGAACCTCCAAATACAGTAATAAATTCCACTGCAACGCATATATATGAAGCGCACAAAAACACACACAAAAAAAACCTCGAAGGCAGGTCAACACTGCTCCCAACGCGCCCCTGGAAAACTCCCAGTTGGAGGAAACAATACACTCCCAATGGTACCCCTGGAAACTCCCATTGTAGTGGCAGTAAAATGAAACTCCCATATGCTACTGAAAAAAACTGCCGAAATAATGGGAGTAAGGCGAAACTCTCATTGGAAGGAGTTTTGAAAACTCCGAATTGGTACTGAGTTATGCAACAAGCCATTTACTCCCATTCCGGCTTATTTGTGTTCTGTGTGCATGGGGGGTGTGGCTTCGGTTCTTACGCCGCGCCCATGAATGGGCTGTGTGTCTTTGACTGGCATTAGAACTCGGAGCAAACTCGGGCATGGTTTTGGACGGCCGAGTTGAACTCGGGACGCCCATGGTGGCCGCTGCTGCGGAGGGGTTTATTTTTATGGTCGCCATAGCAGGCATATTTTGTGGTCTCTCTACCTCACAATATGCATAACGCTAGCTTTGCACAAGGCAGGCATTCATGCACACCGCGAGGAACCACCGCGGGTTCGAGCTATTTGAGCACGCTCACGTTGACACTGAAACGCCGTCGCGCCAACTTAACACCGCCTCTGTTGGGCAGGTGGAGAAGCGGGCGACAAAGGAATATGCCCAGGGTACGGAGGGAAGACGTTTATTTTATACTAACATTCTAGTCACATATTTTACAGACCCAATTACATAATTTACAGTACCGGTACGTACTTCCCGTTAGGTGAAAGGGGCGATGGGGCGCCACGCGCAAGTGCGCACGTTTCGTCGGCGCAGAGCCAGTGGGCTCTTCTGTCAGGGCAAATTCCGGGGTGCGCGCACGTTGTGCGCGCGCGCATCGCCGTGCTGGCCAGATCGGCTCGCAGCAGCGAGGGAGACGGGGCCCATTCGCTCACAGGCGCGTACTGCACGGCGTGATCGTCGAGTGGTAGGTACGGCCTTACTATACGCGAGCGTAGGGGCAGGAGCAGCCTTAGGCACGGGCCGCAGCCGGAAGGGCTGGTGGGCTTTCGCCGGCGCAACAGAGTTGTAGCCGGCTGGTAAAGAAAGCGTCACATACCTTCGGCCAACGCCTTCGGCGTCCTGGAAGCGTCTCTCCGAACGGACCCCCGCGCAGGGCGCGCGTTCGCGTCCCCGGCGAGAGTCGGGTTCGGGCATCGTTCAAACGGACCAATGAGGTGAGGTTAGCTCCGCTACCAGGGCGGAGCGCCCGCTGCGTGACAGTGTTTTATCGCCGCAACGGTCTCTGCAGGCTTCACCTCACGCAAGAGTTTGAGAGACGGCTCGGCTCTACGCAGTGGCGCCAAGACGAGCCGGAATTTTGGAGGAGAGAGGGGAAGAGCGCCGCGTAATGACACAAACCCAGTGATCGCGCAATGGCTAGGGCGTCAGGATCCCCACAATTTCTACCCCGACAGGTCTTTGAAACGAAGGAGGAGTCTCGAGCTCTACAAAAGTGCTGTCCATTGGTTTTGCAGTCGTCTGTCGAGAGACCCCCGTTTACGACGACTTAGAGGCGGCTTTCGCTCCATGACTGTAGAGGAGCAAGTGTAGTGTGCGCTGGGGTTTACGCGACGGGCAGCTTCTACGGAAGCGTTGGTGACGACCGCACCATCGACCGCCACCAGTCAACCGTCAACCGGTGTGTGCGCAGTACGATCAGTGGAGACGTGCTTCCGAGGCCTCGCCTTTTTCGGGTGATTTGGGGGACATGGCTTCCGCAGCTTCATACCGTCTGAAGCCTGAGCGTGGGCTTCAGTTACCGTCTGCCCACAAAACAGTTTCGAACGGAGCGTTGCATGCTGTGCGTTTTACTTATCATCAGCGCAGCAGACAGACTCCCTCGATCGGTTGCGTGACGCGCATTTCTTGTGAAAAGATTACTGGCAGGACAGCTTATACGTATTACATGTACTGTCAAGGAGAGAGTCGACGCACCGGCAGCCTGTTTAGGTGGTTTATTCGCAGGGGTGAAGCCGATAGGAACGCAAGTCTGAGCGTTGAGATAACCTAGCTCGTTTCTCGCGCATGCACCCTATGTGGTTCATTTTCTTCCTCTGACACGCCTTTGGCGCATATCATCGCGTCTGGGTGGGACATATTCCTACCTTTCTCTTCTACATGGTTGATGGTGGTACGGCTCATACCCAGATAGCTTGATGGCCTTTTGCATCTGTTCATTATCCTCGCTGTAGAATCAACTGTGCGTGCCTATTGTCAGAGGCGATCTTTACACATTTCAACGGGTTTTTTTCAGCGTCACCCTCGTATGGCAGGAAGCAGAGCATGGAAAGCGAGTAAAGGGGAGAGCTAAGAATTAAAGTAACCGCGTGACACCACATGGAGGGTAAGCGGGAGTGGGAAGGGCATGAAGAAAAGAGGGTTATGAGGGGATTGAACTCTATGACAAAAACGACTGTGGAGAGCTTGTTCAAACAAAAGCGGTGAAGAGGAAGATAAAATAAAGCAAAGAACCCTGAAATGTTCTTGTCCTTGTTGCTATTCCTTCTTTTGTAACACATGGACACTTGGGGGATTGGGCCGCAATTGGGAGCTTTCAGGAACTAACGTGCCCCTTTGGCAAAATTCATAACACCGTGAATTTGAAAAGTAACAGTTTTAAAATAGTGCATGAAGGTTGAAGCCTGAACGTGATGTCACTGGAGTAGGACTGGTGAACACCACTCTCACAGAACCCGATTCTAGGGAGGCTGTGGCGTGTTCCAGCCTGCTTGCGCACTAAGACAAACAACTGAAAGAGAAGAAACTGACGCAAACACGAAATAGCAGAAAAGAAGCCGTTTAAATTATTCCGTGCCAAAAGACCAAGAAACGATACCGAGGAAAAAAGCGCAAGTACAATGTATTCGAAAAGATGTTGATAATACGTATCGCCAGGCTTTCGCTTTAAAAGAACGTAGGCAGACTGGACCGCGCCGAAGAAATTTACTATCGGAAAGCGGAGGGTTTCGATAACGTAATACGAACAGCAACTGTTTTGAATGTGGTGCGCTTCTATCACCCGCTTTCTTTTTCTGCCAGTCGGCCATAGTCACATGATTCCACTGTCTGGCACCGACGGCAGAAACTACTTCTTAGGAGGAAGAATTTCAAACAAAAGCTCATATGAACGCCTGGAATAAAAAATAAAATGGACTTTGTAATGAAATACAGATTAACAAAGTAAAAGTAAAATAAAATAAAGTAGTTAGATTTTCTTGCCCCGCTAACCCCCAGTGCAGCAGTGGAACGAGAGAACGCACTGAAAGATGTGCCATGCCCTAGTCGCGCTTCCTTGGAGCCCGCTGCCCTGGACTGATTACTTCAGTTGAATAATCAGCCAATAGCATGAATCGAATTTTTAAAGCGAACCCTGCTCCGAAATATTATTATGAGCTTAATATTATCACTATAGCTCCGCCTTGCCCGAGTTTAGCTCAAACTCGGGCCTTCTGGAATAGCACCCTTCAAGGATAGCACTCTCGGATAGGCAGGACCAATCTGCCATCCAGGTGCATAATTATTCACGTTCCGTAGCCCCATGAGCCCTTCCAGACAGTTTACCCTCGGCACATTCGAAAAACACCCGTGAAGCCCATTCCGCAGGGTAAACAACGCATCCAGGAGCTCAAACTTCCCGCTTACCCGGAGAAGTATAGGGACTCACGGTTGCAGTGTGGCGCAGCGCACCGTTGGTAAGACCTGGCACAGTACGGACAAGCCTCATCTTAGAGGCACAGTTACACTAAACGTATTCCACTATACGCCGTTGGAAGCTGAGATCCGTACCACATCGGTGCCCATTCGCTTTATCACCTAAGATTACCCCATCTCGCACTCGCATTCTCACGAACTGCTTCGGCATCATTCAAAAAGTCGCCCGCCCATCAGCCCCACAGCAAATGCTGACCCATGTTTTCCTGCTTCGACGCCACGCGGATGTGTGTACAGAATAATTCGGTTTCCCGTGCAAGGCTGCTTCCACAGGGAACCAGGCTGCTGAATCTGCACGAGGCAGCACACGAGTTGGCACGCTGGCATAGCGATGCGTGCCAGCTGGTGGTCGGGGCCACCAGCTTTTGGAGCGCTCCTCCGCACGCTCCTCGCCAGTGTCACCTACACCCGGCACATTATCCGAAAATCCGAAATAAACGAAACTGCTATTCAGCCCAGACTAGTGTGCTGCCGGCCCTCCAAAATTACGGGTTCTGTGAGGGGCGGCCCACGTTTACTCGTGCCCTGTCTCTGGGTGCCCAAGTGTTGGAGGAACACGCAGTAGGTCATGCAGGCACTTATATTGCCAACGAGGTCGGTGTTCTGTTGTTCTGTAGTTTGAAATCCACCATCGCGTTACGTTCAGAACTGCCTGGACAAATTCATCCGCTGTGGAGAGGTGTGATTGTTGTTGTATTGTATGCGCGCTCACGGACCTACTCGAAACAGCGCGAATTCACTTGTAAAGCGTTCTGGTGCATCGTGGTGCATCGGCGAGTATCGAATCGACAAGCACGTAATGCATCAGACACTGGTCTCTACACCTAAAGCGCTAAACCTAGACACAACTTAAATTAAATTGCTACCACAGCTTAGTTGAATAGCAGGAACCAAAGGTTTCATGGTCTCTGTAGCGCCGTACATCCTGCCTTTCTCAATTACACTTTCCCAAATTATGCATTATAAGTGCAGCATACGCATATGACCACTGGTTTGGTCAATTTATCGAATTTGTGGAGTGTCGAGCTGCAAAGTACTCTTCTGTTGGAAAGTGGAGATGGTTATAACACATCCTGTATTCCGGGACATGGTGCCCGCATTGTATATATTTGCAGCACAGAACCACTTCTTATTCAAATCATGTGCTAGGCATCGTAGTTGGTCGAACATGCTCCAACGAAGCCCGAGAGTACGTTTTCTCGAACGCACCCGCATTCAAGTACGCCAGATTGTAGGGTTTAACGCGCCGACGCAACGCGGGCGATGAGGCGAGCCGTAGTGGAGGGCTCCGGATTATTCTGTCAATCTGGGGATCTTTAACGTGCGCCGAAATCTCGTACATCCCGGCGCTTTTAGCTTTCCGCCTCCATCAGAAAAGCGGCTGCCATGGCCGGGAATCGAACCCGCGTCCTCATGCTCAGCAGCATAACACCTTAGCCACTGAGCTACTGCGGTGGGTCTTAAGTTATCACTACCACTCTATAAGACTTCACAGTGACCTGCGTCTGTAATATCAAAACTCAAGCTTGTTGTTCCCCCGTGACGCATTTCCCTATAAATATTTTATCTAAACTGATATCTATGGGAAATCTTGGCTTATCTTCTTCTTGTTATCAAGAACAGTTTCTCTTTGAGACCAAAAGAACGTGTCATTATAAGCGAAAACACGTATCCGGATTTAAATGGGCGAAATGGACCAATGTATCTCCGAATACGCACATGCATTTGGGCTATAAACCGCAACTTTATTCTCGGTGTAAGCACATATCTCGTAAGAAAACCGCAATCGATTGTCGTCTTCAATCCCGATGTGAACGTTATTATTCCCAAAACAGAGCATTGCCTCTGCTTGTTCACCAAAATACACGTAAAAAACGCAACGGCCGCAGTTTTCGCTATATTTATGCTAACTTATCTAGTATTTAAATGCTGCCTAAATACAGGGGACTTTATAATATACGTGAATTTTACCCTTTACTGAACATTTTTCGACTCGTAGCTTGTGGCTATTATGGACGCCCTTTTAATTCATACACCTGCCTTGAAACTGGCGTCCATGTACGGCAGCTTCGCAAGGTCCGCGGACGTGTACTCGCGCTCCACTCCGGGTCCGAAGGCGTCGTCCAGCTCCTTCTGTAGCTTAGCCTGCTTGCCCGGGTGGAGGCCGAGGAGGTAAATTGCCCAACTGATTGCTATTTTCGAAGTGTCGCCAGCCTGAAATGATTTGCGAAAACAAATGTTACGCACAAATACAGCAATATTTGGGGAAATTAATAAGGTCATCGTGGCATCACCGCCTTTGATAACATTCCCCAAAACTTCAAGACATTTTAGGCATACCAATTGTGAACGTATGGGAGCCGTCCTATCCCATCGTTACACTGACGCGGAAGGTCGCCTTTAACGGAACACTTTATTCAACAGACATGCTATCAATTAGGCTCATGCTAATGAGGCACGCTTCGTATGTCTTTAGTGAATGGTTCTTGGTGTCTGCATGATTCCCATTCTGCTATGGCGGGTTTCCCCACGTGGAGTTTGTTGTTCCTTTCACTATTACACGAGGAGAGCCATTTTGATGTCACTTTATTCTGTAAAAGGTTCACGCAATCAGTGTTTACTTTTAGGGGCGAAGCTCCTAAAGCCATGGGTCTGTCCATCCCTTGTGTCTCGTGGTACGTGACCGCCGCATGCTTTCGGAGATGTCGCAAAGTGGGCCGCGTTGCACGCGCAAGAACCGGCTGCAACCGGCAGCGCAAACTCGGCACCGGGAGCGCGAGCTTGTCTGTGCTCGCCAACGGAGGCGCGAGCGCACGTGCACTGCGAGGGGGAGATCACGCAAGAGATCACGCCACGAACGCAGGCAGTCGTTCTCGGAGACCGAACGAGACGCAAGGACCTTTGCTCGTTTCCTCTCGTCTTGTTCGGGCACAAGTTCGCCCTAAATAAAAGTTCTTTCTTTAGCGTTGTGTCCCATCATACGTGACAAATTGTGGTGGAGGTGCGGGGTAGTCCTCGATGGCGCGGGGTCTTTCACCAGGTCTGGGCCTGGGAGCATTGACTCCGAAAATAAAAGTTGATTTGTACAACGTACGCACACAGTCTTACGTCTTTCTTAATGATGTAATGGGCGAACTTTCACGGGAGAGTTACGGTTACCGATGATCTCCCCCTCTCGAGCTTCGCCCCACTTATCATCATTCATTCCGTGGATATGGCGTGATTTTTTGTATCAATGTTTACTTTTTCAATCATTGTATCAATACATGTTTACTTTTTTATTGATCTGTTACTGGCCTCTGCTACGCATATGTCAGCTCTGTCTCATTTCTATTGATTCCCACATGGCTAGGAGCCCATCACAACTTATTTTGTGTCCTTGTGTTTGGGCTATTAGTACATTGTACATTACAGAAGCAAGTTTTAAATGGAAAAACTGTGGTCACGCACCTCTCACCCGGCTCATTTTCTTCCCATTTCGAATAAAGTCATATAGGGTCCGATAGTTAGACGCTTTACGGATCAGGTAAAATGTCGCCCCTGCGGAGTTCAAATGCGTGGAACGCAAGCAAAGCTTTACACTGGTATTGAATTGTCACGAAGCCAGGGACGACGCAGTTGTTTTGGAAAGGAAACAAGTTTATTAGAGCGAACTTGTGCTCCCCTAACAACTCAAACGAAGACAGAGGCGGCGAAGCAGCGGTCAACAAAGTGACGTCCGTCGGCGAGCGTCGCAGAATCGAATGCCCCGGCGTCTGCTCTGCAGGCTTTTTATCTTTCGGCGCACGTGGTTCTCGAACCGTCATTTCGCATCGAGAACATTGTAGATCCACGAAGATTATTCCGGGCTGTTCACGTTAGATCGGAATGCTCTCCCTATCAGAACAGATAACACATGCGGCACAGAAAGAAAGTATGGAACACGCGCTTCCCTTGGCACACAGATAACAGAGACCGGCGCAGCCGGGCGGTAAAAGCAAAACACAAATAAACGAACCCAATGCATGGTTCGCGGCATTACCCCCCCCCCCTCTAAGAGTGCATGGAACCGGTGCTAACATAAGCGACAGTCCGAAAATAAAAATAAAAGTTCGTCATCGTCCGTAAAAAGGTTTTAAGCGAACCACGTGGACGACTTCGGGCCGCGTACCTCGTCGTGATGTGCCGGAGTCACCATCGGGGATCACTTCGTAGGTAAGTTGGCCAACACGTCGTAGAATCTGGTAGGGTCCGAAATACCGTCGCAGAAGGTTCTCACTCAGTCCGCGTCGGCGAATGGGAGTCCAAACCCACACACGATCCCCAGGATGGTACTCGGCGTCTCGGCGACGGAGAGTGTGGCGTCTGGCATCCACCAGCTGCTGGTCCGTTATGCGGACTCGAGCGAGCTCGCGGGCCTCCTCCGCACCTTGAAGATATCCTTGGACGTCGGCGTTGAGGTCGTCGTCTTATACGTGCGGAAGCATGGCGTCGAACATCGTAGTCGGCCGTCTTCCGCAGACAAGCTCGAACGGTGTCATCTGCGTAGTTTCCTGGGTCGCTGTGATGTACGCAAACGTGACATACGGGAGGACTTCGTCCCAAGTCTTATGTTAAACGTCGACGTACATAGACAGCATATCCGCGATCGTCTTGTTCAGACGTTCCGTAAGTCCGTTCGTTTGGGGGTGGTACACCGTCGTTCTTCTGTGATCCGTGTTGCTGTAGCGTAAGATTCTTTGCATAAGCTCCGGAGGGAAGGCCGTTCCGCGGTCCGTGATTAGAACTTCAGGGCTCACCAGAGGGGTCCTTCAAATTGGCGAGCCAACAGAGCGCATGGTGGTCTGTCACAACCTTGAATGGTCTGCCTGTCACAACCTTGAATGGCCCATATAATTGCGAGGCACTCTTTCTCAGAGGCTGAGTAATTTTTCTCCTCATTCGACAGACCACGGCTGGCAAGGCGATTACTTTTTCGCAACGCTTTGCTTTTGGACGAGAACGGTACCCAAGCCTAATTGCTGGCGTCGGTGTGCATTTCCGTTTCGGCGTTTTCGTCGAAATGAGCGAGCACGGGCGGGTTTTGCAGGCGTTGTTGCAGCTCGCAAATGCTTTTTCTTGGGCGTTTTCCCATGCGAAAGGGGTGCTATATTGTCAGGCGCGTGAGTGGTTCTGCAATGCGTCCGAAGTTTGAGATGAAGCGCCTGTAGTATGCGCACAGTCCGAGTATGCGAGTATGTAGTATGCGCACAGCTCCATGTCGCAGCACAACTTGGTTAATAAAGAACTTGGCGACTTCTTCTGCAGTCCCCCTCGGAAGAGCGGTGGTCTCTGCGTAGCGCGTCATGTAGTCTGTCGCTACGACAATCCACTTGTTCTTAGGGAACGGCCCGAGACGTAGGGAACGGCCCGAGAAGGTCCATTCTAATCTGTTGGAAGGGCCTCGATGGGACGGCGATCGGCTGCAGAAGTCCGGCGGGTCTCGTCGGTGGCGTTTTTCGTCGCTGACAGTCACGGCAGCTCCGGACGTAGTGGGTGACGTCGGATGTAAGGCGGGGCCAGTAGTACTTCGCCTTGATTTTTCCAATTTTGCGGGCTGTGCCGAGATGTCCGGAAGACGCGTCGTCGTGGCACGCTTCCAAAAGTTCGTCACGAAAGTCTGCGGGGATGACAAGGAGGTAATTTGTTCTCGTTCCGGGGCTGAAATTCTTCTTCACGAGGACGAAGTTTCTGAGGCTGAATGCTGGTAAGCTGGGTTTGAAGGTTCTATGTACGGCGACGTTGCATCCCTCGAGGCAGTCGATTATGACGCGTAAGTCGGGGTCGGCACGCTGCTGCGCGGCTAGGTCGCTCTCCGTCACGATTCCGAAGAAAGCGCTGTGTTCATCAGTTTTGTGGTGGTGGGTCCACGGGGGCACGGGACAGACAGTCGGCGTCGGAGTGTTTGCTGCCGGATTTATAGACGACTGTTACGTCGAACTCCTGCAGGTGCAAGCTCCACCGCCCAAGACGGTCAGAGGGGTGCTTCAAATTGGCGAGCCAACACAGCACGTGGTGGTCTGTCACAACGTTGAATGGTCTTCCACACACGTATGGGAGAAATTTTGAAATCGCCCATATAATTGCCAGGCACTCTTTCTCAGAGGCACAGTAGTTTTTCTCTTCCTTCGACAGACCACGGCTGGCACCCCCGCTTTGTTTTTGGACGAGGACGGCACCCAAGCCGATATCACTGGCGTCCGTGTGTATTTCCTTTCGGCGTTTTCGGTCGAAATAAGCGAGCACGGGCGGACTTTGCAGGCGTCTTTGCAGCTCGCAGAATGCTTTTTCTTGGTCGTTTTCCCAGCTGAAAGGGGTGCTATCTTCGTAACCTCGAGCACAGTGCCTTCGCCCTAAACACCAGGCCGGCGCGAAGGGAAAAGAGCAGTACGCATCTGGTGCTGAGGTTTTAAGCAAGGTGTTCCACGGATGTTAACTGTGCAGCGACTACACTTATCTTATCCAAACAGTGTCTGACAATTAAAGCCTAGAGCGCTCCTTTTGAAAGTGGGGAAAAGTGTAGTAAAATGGAGTGGAGGAATGAGCCGGATGATATGCCTGTAACAGCAGTTGTTGTTTAAAACTTCCTTCAAAATTCGATATAATGCATCATGTAGTAAACGCCGGAACACAAGGACACAAAATAAGTTCTGCTTGGTTCCTAGTCTCATGGGAATCAATGGAAATGAGAGAGCTGATAGGTGTGCTGCACAAGCCAATAACAGAAAACCAAAACAAGTAAAGCTTCGTCCCAGTGATTTCAATGATCTTTTACAGAATAAATTGGCAGCAAAATGGCCGTCCTAACAGGGTAATTACACAAATAACAAATGCCCCTTGTTATAGCGACTAAACAGGAGTGGGAATCATGCAGACAGCAGGAATACCTCACAAAAGGCGTTTTATGTCTCCTCCGCATTGGATATACAGATATGAAAAGGCCTGGAAGCACAAAACGACAGCGGCATCCTCAAACACTTTATGAATACACAACGCGAGCATTGAAGGGTAGCGGAAAGGAAGGTGGCTTACCTTTTAGTGTAAGCATAAGGTCGTTCACAACCTCAAGAAACTACGTAATAACGAATGTGTGCTCGCTACCTTTTTTGTGTTCGATACTAACCATGGCAAAGCTGCGAAAGAAGCCGGCACTGTCGGACCGCTTGCACAAAGAGGGACCCACAGGCTAAGCCTATGCTAAAATAACGTGCCAAAACTGTGACTCATAGGACAAGCACCTGATTGGAAATCCGCAGTCGGTTTGGGAAAAAGTCAATATGCATGCCGCCTCAAAATGGCTCTTAACAACTACAGGAACAAACTCATTTCCCTCTTTTATTTGATCCAACATCCCGAAACGCCAGAAAACACATCAAGTTAGTCTGCAATGTATAGTAAAAACTCACATGAAACTTCAAGTTCTAACCTTTCTAATGGTATTTCCAAGTAAGCTCATCCGGGTGAACAATAATTATATCAATAAATCCTTATGATTAGCCGACATCCACCGCTGAGCGTTATGCGTTGCGGTATTCCGCAGTGTGGGTGACATGTTCGGTATAACCTTTTACTAAAGCTGGCTACCTTCGACATTATCCCGTTTGGATGCAAGGAGCGGTTGCATATTGTATTCCAGTGACGCATATTCACAGGAGGCTGAAAGTGTGCCACCTCATTCAAGCAAGGTCTCTCAATTATTCTAGTTATTTTCTATTTTGATCTACTGACGGTCGACGAAACATATTAACAAAAAAAACGTACCGCAAACATAAGACTTTGTGCATCTTCCACGACTTCCTGTATTGTGTAGCTTGGGTCCTGAAAGTGCCTCTGCAGGGGGACCTTGATGCTGTATGACAAAGGTGTGTGATTTCCGCCTGTGTCACAGATTTCGCCCTCATCAGCGAGCTGCTGCTTCACAGCAAGTGCCCTCTTCTCGATGGCCTGAAACAGAGCGCACAAGGTTCTTCAATCAATGCGAAAAGACGTTAAAATAAATTTACATGCATCAGCTTACCCCACGAATCTCAATATTGTTCGTTTGATATCAGCACCACCCTCGCGGGGCTCATTCCATGCCATTATCCTTGTGGGTAGGGTCCGCGTTATGGCATAGCGTATTGCAAAATCTCTTGCAACGGCAACCCACTTGTTGGCAGAAGTGGATGTAGGAAAAGGCTCCAGGGGGTTGAGACCGACGCGGACAAACGGTTCGTGAGGAGTAGGAAGGGGCTGAAGGAGTCCAGCAGCCAGTTTTCTTGGAACGTTTCGCCATTGACACTGGTCACACGCTTGAACGTACTTCTCGACCAAAAGGTACAGGCAAGCTAAAAGGAACGGCGTTGTACGCGGGCGTATGTGCGCGTAACGCCAAGGTGACCAGCAAATGGATGATTATGAAGTTGTTCAAGGACGGTGGATCGCCTATGAGGGGTATGACAGTTCGGGGCCATCGTAAGGAATGTTATTATGGAATAAGACACTATCCTGAACTACTCAGTTCATGGAGGTTCGATCAGGGCAATTAGTGCGGAGGCGAGCGATTATTGAACGTAGGAAGGGGTCCCGGTATTGTTCGGCACCGACCTGCAGCAGTGTTGAGATGAAAAAAACACATGCGTCTGTGTCATTTCAAGGGGCGTCTGGAGGATACACGGGGTAACGAGATAAACAGTACGCATCGCGGTGCAACCGTCCCCATTTGTACACGACTGAAAACGAGTGTTCTCGTAAACGCGAAGCCCAGTGGCCAAGGCGGCCCGTGGGATCTTTTAGAGATTGCAGCCAGCATAGGGCGTGGTGATCCGTGACGACAGAAAACGGGCGTCCAAAACGATACGGACGGAAGTTCGCCACAGCCCAAACTAAGACTTTCGGTGATTAAATGGTTGTGCTTGGTGACAGAAAGGAGGCGGCTGGCTGACGTATGCAATCACGCGGACTTCACCAGTCTGGTGCTGTTCTAAGATTGCTCCAATTCCGTGGCCACTGGCGTCGGCGCGTGGAGCATAAATGTCGAAGTGTGCTAGAATAAGTGTGGTAGTAAGCTTCTTGATAATCGTGGGACAAGTCTTCAGCTTGTGCAGATCCCCACCGTAAAGGAAACGCCTTTCTTGAGGATGTTGGTCAAAGGGCTGGCAATATGGGCGAAATTTCGTATGAAGCGGCGGAAGTAAGAGCATAGCCCAAGAAAGCTTCTTATATATTTTGCGGTTTGCGGCTGGAAAAGATTCTTGACTGCGTGTATTTTAGCTGGATCGTGTTTAACGCCGCGGGCATCCACGACGTGACCGAGAATTTGAAGTTGACAGCGGGCGAATCGGGATTTGAATTAATTCAATTGAATACCTGCGCGGCGGAAACAGAAAGGACCGTTGTTAGACGTTTCAAATGCATTTTCAAAGGTCGGAGAGAAAACGATGACGTCATCAAGGTAGCAAGAGAAGGTGGTCCATATAAGGCCGTGAAGGAGAGTATCCATCAATCTTTGGAACGTGGCCGGCGCGTTACGTAGACCGAAAGGCAGTACCTTATGTTGGTAGAGACCATGTCACTCGTCGATGTTGTCGGCGCCGTCCACACGCTCACTGCGCATGCGCGTCGCGTCGAGGCGCAGGTGCGCGTCTCTCCCCCGTACCCTCTTCGCTTTCAACAACAGTTGCGGCGGTGCGGGAAGAGCGCGTGTACCCCGTGCGCTCCGTCGCTCTCAACAACAGCTGCGGCGGTGCGGGGGGAGCGCGTCTGTGCGCGCATGCGTCGTAGCTACCCGTGCGCTGCGTCGCGCTCAACAGTAACGGCGCCAGGCGTGTACACGTGATAACGGCGTGGTGGGTGCGTGGAAAGTTCGCGCGCTTGTGTACGGAAGTGTGCGCATGCGCGTCTCTCCCCCGTACTCCTCTCCCTCGAACGCGGGCGGTGTGTATATAGGCGGCGGAGCGCGCGTTCGGAATTCAGTCAAGGGCGTCTTTGCTTGGCTTTCGCTTGACTTGACGCTTTGCTTGACGGCACCAAGCAATAAAGACAGACTTTAACTTTACACTCCTTGCCTTCGCTTCTCCTTCATTCAATAAATAAGAATAATAAAGACGAAATAACAATTAAGCATTCCCAAACCATACCCAATTACGCAACATTCACGCGATACCCCCACCACTCTGCGACGCATTTACTCGAGTTCCCGCCGTGCGAAGATGCGGCCGGGTTTTTTTTTCTCTCTCCATTTCATCCACGGCGATTTGCCAATAGCCGGCACGTAGGTCGACGGAACAAAAATAGTTGGCCTAAGGAGGCGATCAAGTGCATCGTCAAAATGGGGAAGCGGCTAGCGGCTACACGTCCTTTTTTGTAATGTGGTTCAGGTGACGATAATCGATGCAGAATCTCCACGTATTGTCTTTCTTTTTAACCAGTACTACATGTGACGCCCAAGCGCTGGAAGAGGGCTCGATGATGTCCTTAGCCAGAATCTTGTCGGCCTCGTTTTATAGAATTCGACGTTCAGTGGCGGATTCGCGGTATGGCCTGCGGTGGACCGCGCGGCCGTAACCCGTGTGAATACGGTTCTCGACCACACTTGTCTCGCCAAGAGGACGAGTGCCAAAGTGGCGTGAATATAGGTCAAGTGGCGTGAATATTGCCGGCTGATCAACTGGACGACCGAGTCTCAGTGGCAAACCACCCTGGGCTTCCTCCGGTCAGCACAGCCAGACAAGACTCCGCGGTCTGGGAACCAAGTTCATGTCATCGGCGACGCTGCACTCCCCGACCACGCCCGCCGGGTGCTACAGCTCGGTCCAAAGTATGCCGTGGAACCGAAGAAAAGCGCCGCGGAGCTGCTGGGAATGGTGAGGGACATTTCGAGGTTGGCTTCTGACGACGAAGGCGATATGTGTGTATCACGAGGAGTGGATGTCCTGGCACACTCCGAGTGCTCCCAGGAAGGTGTGTCTTTGGGGAAAGTGTCAACTTCGCTTGTGCAGCTCGGCCTGTCTGTTTTGCCTGCGGACAAGGAAGGGGGTTTTGCCGTATTGCCCAACGATGTTTTTAAGCGAAAAGCTTCCGAGGCCGTAGATGCGTTGTTCGCTCGTAACGACAAGGTTTCGTTGCGAATGGTTAAACGTAGGGCTAAGAACCTGTGCGAGCAATTGAATTTAACAAGCCTTACTCATAGCGTAAGCAACTAAAAAAAATGCAGCCTGGATTTGCTTTTTGCAGCCAAAACACACAAAGTGGGAACGCCCCTCCGAGTA
Organism: Haemaphysalis longicornis; assembly: GCA_013339765.2. Lineage (NCBI taxonomy): Eukaryota > Metazoa > Arthropoda > Arachnida > Ixodida > Ixodidae > Haemaphysalis > Haemaphysalis longicornis. Next base: position 2,112,896 of record JABSTR010000988.1, on the reverse strand, counting down.
ATAGTATCAGAGACGGGTGCTTGGCAAAAGTCAGTAGCGCTCTTTTTACAGGAGAGGCTCAACAAACTAAGTTGCGAAGATCCGTACATGATTAGAAATTCTGAAGAAGTGATTGATGCTTTAAAATGTAATGAGAAGAAAAGTTTATCTGCTTTTTCAGTCGATATTAAGGACCTATTTTACTCGTTGCCTCATGCTGGCATTCTTCGTTGTGTTGAAGATGCCATTACAGGATGGCGATGTTGCCTTCCAAAATGCCTCTGGGATCAGTGTAGCTGGTTTTTAAAGCAAAGCTTTCTACCTCTACCCCCCAAGGGTTCTTTCGCGATCGTTGGTGTCACCAGAAAACTCCAGCGAACAAATAAAAAAATTTACTGGAACCGCCGGGAATCGAACCTGCAACTAATAGACTAACAAAGCGAGAGCCTTTTGTCTTACCGATTCAAAATTCATGCTGAATTTTTGCGCAGCGTAGGACTAGGACAGATAGAACAAGGGACACGAAGACCAGCGCAGACTAACAACTGAAATTTATTTCTTAAACAACACATATATATACACTATCTAACAACCCTTGATCACCGCGCATGAGCAGGTTAGTACACTCTCCATCAAAATGCAAAGCACGATAACCGTACAATCAAACTGACTTGATAAGGCGAAATGCCGCCTAACGGTGTTATTACCGATTCAGCTACGAGCCCACGTGAACACGGGAAGACAAATGGTGTACTCACCAAGCCCATCTAGCGGGTTTACCCCCTACCTTCTCGCTGAATACCACGTTAAAGCGTCACAAGACCATTCACGCCCGTCTAGCGGCCCTGTGCGCACCTTGCTCATGTACTAAGAGTTACAAAAATTAAAGGAAGCTCACACCAATCCATGGCATCTCTCTTCTAGTACGCCAATGTGCTAAAGCCTGTGGCCTCCAGTGTTCACGTAAAAAATCACAGCTCCTTGTCGTCCGCCCTCACGTCAAATCAAGGAATACATTCAAATACTCCTTGATGACCAGGCCATCACTCCAAACCCCAGCATCAAGATCCTGGGCCTACATTTCCAGGCCAACACCAAGAGTGACGTCTCCTTGCAGCGCCTCAAAAACAGCATTAAGCTAATCATACACATGATCAGGCGAGTTGCCACCAAGAAGCGAGGACTAAAAGAATCCAGTACCTTTCGATTAATTGAAGCTTTTGTCCTCTCGAGTGTTACTTACGACAAACCCCTATCTTCTTCTCGACGAGGAAGACATAGAGATGCTTATATAATGATTAGAAAGGCGGTTGAGCAGGCCATTGGTCTTCTCATGAATGCGTCCACACTGAGGCTGCTTAGCAAGGGCTCCAAAACACGGTGGAAGAGCTGATAGAAGGCCATCTTTCTAACCAGAAGGTCCTACTCAGAACTGCGGTGGGTAACCGCATGCTTCACCAGATTGGCTGGGCAGCCCAGAATGTCACGCCGCTGGACGTACTCCCAGACTCTTGGCGACTAAAACTAAAGATGCTCCCTTTGCTTAGAAATATGAACCCCTCACATGACCAGGGTCAACGACAAGCACGGTCTCAAGCGCTAAACACCACCCTCGATGGGGCTCATACAGTTATCTACACAGACTTCTCCTAACATCGAGGGCAGCAACACGCCATCATCGTGGCTACCTCCAGAACCAACCTCCTTGTGTGTACCTTGCTTAGGACCCAACAAATGACGGCAGCAGAAGAGGCAGCCATCACCTTGGCTCTCACTCAACCAGGGGTTCGGAGGGTAGTCACCGATTCCCAGCAAGCCTACTGGAATTACCAGTCGGGTTGGGTGTCCTGACCTGCACTGTGCGTGCTAAAAAACCACTCCCCAAACGGTTCCATTCAGCTCATCTGGACACCGCCTCACGCTTCAATGGAGGGCAACAAATACGCCCACCCAACAAGCCTGCGCTTTTACCTCCCGTACTATGGAGCTGCACGAGGACAGTCACCGGCTTATCATGTCCAGGGAGATAATCCAGCATTATCGCCTTCTGAAGCAGACCGTACCTTCGCCTTACCCTGACCTTTCCGAGAAGAACAAACTACCCTACGGCTCATACAATCCGGGCTCCTTCCCACAGCCTACGCCTCTTCACGTAATGCATCCGAATCGCTACGACGCTGAATGTAAATTTTTCTCAGAAGTAGAAATACTCCGCCCCGTAATCGGTGTGTGCGACTTTAGCCCTGAGCACCCTCCTCCCTTTCCGTCAACTCCCCAACAAGAGAAATGGGAGATGCTGCTGTCCAGGCCCTCTCTACCTACCCAGCTTCAGTGGGTGGACAGAACACAGGCCGCGCGTACTGCATATGGGCCCCACAGAAGAAGGAACCACTCCCCAAGGCTGCACTCCTGGGCCGTTCAGAAATCTGAACAGAAGTATTTCTTCCTCCTCCTTCTCAGCCGCAAGTCTCGTCGCCTCCGTCCGCGGCGCAGAGACGGAGAAGTCAGATCGTCTAACACCGGGTAGGAGCTTACTTAGATTTTATAAAAAAAAGTTTCCACTCTTGCTACACCAATACAACTCAACCAAACACCGTTCAAGCATCATGCATTGATGTAACCTTACCAAGAATATCTCTTTGAAGTAATAAATGGTGTGGTTAAGTGCATTTCACTTCTCTCTGGTTTTCCTATTTGTAGAGCGATGTGAGTGATTTTAAGTGACGTCGCATGAGTAATCGTTATGGGTGCCGCTTACAGCTTTGCTTTCCAACCACATTCACGGGGTGGATTGGCGCGATTTTTTTAGAACTGTTAGATGTCTATCTTAATAGCACCTACGCGGAATGGGACGATGGCACCTACCTGCAAAGAAAAGGCATTTGTATAGGTTCTTGCATTGCCCCTGTCATTAGCGACCTGTACCTTGGATCATGTGGCAACGCTATGTCCAAAGACTTGGGTGATCCTCGAATTGTTTATGTTTTTAGATATGTCGACGACTTTTTAGTACTGATTGACGCAGCCGACGGGCAAGTTGAAAGATTTTTAATACCATTTTATCAGTTTTTAGTCAGTATCTTAGCCCTCTCACTTTAACGCACGAGTTTCCCTAAGAAAACAGTATAAAATTTCTAGATCTTAGGATCCGTTTTAAAGCAAAGCTTTCTACCTCTACCCCCCAAGGGTTCTTTCGCGACCGTTGGTGTCACCAGAAAACTCCAGCTAACAAATAAAAGAATTTACGGGCACCGCCGGGAATCGAACCTGGAACTAACAGACTAACAAAGCGAAAGCCCGTATCTTACCGATTTAGCTACGTGCCCACACGAACACGGGAAGACAAATGGTGTACTGACCTAGCACATCTACGGGTTTACCCCCTGCCTTCTCGCTGAATGCCACGTGAAAGCGTCACACGACCACTCACGCCCGTCTAGCGGCCTGTGGCACCTTGCTCATGTGCTAAGAGTTACAAAAATTAAAGGAAGCTCACACCAATCCATGGAATCTCACTTTTAGTACGCCAATGTGCTAAAGCCTGTGGGCCTCCAGCGTCACGTAAAAAATTACAAGCTCCTTGTCGTCCGCCCTCACGCCAAATCAAGGAATACATTAAATAGTCCTTGATGACAGGCCATCACTCAACCTCAGCATCAGATTCTGGGCCTACATTTCCAGGCCAACCACCAAGAGTGACGTCTCCTTGCACCGCCTCAAAAACAATATTAATCTAATCATAGACAGATCAGGCGAGTTGCCACCAAGAAGCGAGGCCTAAAAGAATCCGGTACCTTTCGATTAATTGAAGCTTTTGTCCTCTCGAGAGTTACTTACGACAAACCCTATCTTCTTTCTCGACGAGGAAGAACATAGAGATGCTCTATATAATGATTAGAAAGGCGGTTGAGGCAGGCCATTGGTGTTCTCAATGAGTGCGTCCACACTGAGGCTGCTTATAACGGGCTCCACAACACCGGTGTGGAAGAGTGATAGAAGGCCATCTTTCTAACAGAAGGTCCTACTCAGAACTGCGGTGGGTAACCGCATGCTTCACCAGATTGGCTGGGCAGCCCAGAATGTCACTCCGCTTGACGTACTCCCAGACTTTGGCGACTAAAACTAAAGATGCTCCCTTTGCATAGAAATATGAACCCCTCACATGACGAGGGTCAACGAAAAGCACGGGCTCAAGCGCTAAACACCACCCTCGGTGGGCTCATGCAGTTATCTACACAGACTTCTCCAAACATCGAGGGCAGCAACACGCCATCATCGTGGCTACCCCCAGAACCAACCTCCTTGCGTGTACCTCGCTTAGGACCCAACAAATGACGGCAGCAGAAGAGGCAGCCATCACCTTGGCTCTCACTCAACCAGGGGTTCGGAGGGTAGTCACCGATTCCCAGCAAGCCTACTGGAATTACCAGTCGGGTTGGGTGTCCTGACCTGCACTGTGCGTGCTAAAAAACCACTCCCCAAACGGTTCCATTCAGCTCATCTGGACACCACCTCACGCTTCAATGGAGGGCAACAAATACGCCCACCCAACAAGCCTGCGCTTTTACCTCCCGTGCTATGGAGCTGCACGAGGACAGTCACCCGCTTGTCAAGTCCAGGGAGATAATCCAGCATTATCGCCTTCTGAAACAGACCGTACCTTCGCCTTACCCTGACCTTTACGTCTCGTCGCCTCCGTCCGAGGTGCAGAGACGGAGAAGTCAGATCGTCTAACACCGGGTTGGGGCTTACTTTGATTTTATAAAAAAAGTTTCCACTTGTGCTATACCAATACAACTCAACCAAACACCGTTCATGCATCATGCATTTATTTAACCTCACCAAGAATACCTCTTTGAAGTAATAAATGTGTGGTTAAGTGCATTTCACTTCTCTCTGGTTTTACTATTTGTAGAGCGATGTGAGTAATTTAAGTGACGTCGCATGAGTAATCGTTATGGGTGCCGTTTACAGCTTTGCTTTCCAACCACATTCACGGGGTGGATTGGCGCGATTTTTTTTACAAAGAGCGTGTTTGCTGGCTGTACGAACCGCGTGCCAAGGCCCTATTACCATTTAACTCTGCGCATTCGAAGCTTGTTAAGAGAGGTATTCTGCGGCTGTGCTTCAGCAACGCTCTAGAAAAGTCATGCGCTCACACCATAAAAGAAAGTTTTACTAAGCAAGAGGAACGTCTCTCTGCCTCGGGGTATCCAAAACCTTTACTTATCTCAGTGGGTGAAGGGTTGGCCGCAAAACTTAAACATGACGCTAAAAACCAAGGGCACGCACAAACGCTGACGAACCACGTAATAAGAGAGTGGCAACCCGCCGCGGCGGCTCAGTGGCTAAGGCGTTGCGCTGCTGAGCACGAGGTCGCGGGTTCGATTCCCGGCCGCGGCGGCCGCTTTTCTGATGGAGGCGAAAAGCAAAAACGCCCGTGTGTACGAGATTTCGGTGCACGTTAAAGATCCCCGGGTGGTCAAAATTAATCCGGAGCCCTCCACTACGGCGCGCCTCACCGCCTGCGTTGCGTCGGCGCGTTAAACCCCCACAATCAATCATTAATAAGAGAGTGGCAATACCATATTTGCACAGGATATCCCATAACATTAAAAAGATTGGGAAGCGCGCTAAGGTCGACGTTTTGTTTACCGCGCCAAATAAGCTATTGCTGCTCTGCAAACAGACGAATCCAGTTGGCCAAAAACCGAAAGGGTGCTCGATAAAGCACGAAAACCAGTTCGTACCATGCGCAGAAGGCGTGGTGTACTCCTTTCCGACTCGGTGTGGCAAGCAATACATAGGCCAAACCGGTCGATGCATAAACTGCAGGTTGAGGGAGCACAACTATAACCTGCGGCAGAAGCAGCGCCACATTGGGCAGCACTGTCGCGATTGTGGATGCGTGCCTTTGTTTTCAGAGTGCAAGATTTTGTTGAGAAGCAAGAACCAAACGACCAGGGAAATAGTGGAAGCGCTAGAAATCCACAAAGCCAGAGACGGATGCATTAGTCGAGCATCGATTGCTTTATCGGCAAAAGAGATTGCTTGTTTGGAAGCCCGTGGCTCGGGAAGGGGACGATAAGTTTGTGTAGTGGGGTATCAAAATTTTTTCTTGTTTCTGATATGTGTCGCGTAGGTTGTCTGTTATCATGTGCGCTGTTGTTATAAATGTATGTGATTCTTTCAATAAACAAGTAGTTGCAAGTTAGCGCTTCGTCCTCGTGCATTCTTTGTCCTTCGTCTTTTTTTGCGCTATACATCTGTTAATAAGGTTGCTCTGAACACGCACGACGGTGTGCGAATGTGCCACGTCTCGGGTTAGTAGAACATCAGTTAATGAGGCAAGAAAGTAGTCACCGTCGTGAACAGATTGCGACGTAGATAGTAGGACGTTAGTAGCAGCTCGCGTGGACAGGCGAATGAACTCAGTCGAATATACCCGGCATTGCACTTCCTCGGTCACATTTTGTGGTAAGATAGATCAAAGCTGATGGCTCGGTCCAAACAGTCGATAAGCGCAGAATGTTCAGAAAGACAATGAAGGCCAAGAATGAGGTCATCGGGGCAGTGGGGCAAAACAGTAAACAAAGCGGGAACTGGGTATACGGCGATGGTGACGAGAGCTTGCTCATACCGACAGCGGAAGTGGAAGTTCAGTCAGCAACAGGAAAGACACGGCATGGGGCAGGAGTAACCACTTTCTTGAGTCGGCTGCATAGCGTCGCATTTATGCCAGATATGTTCACTCCAGTGTTAATTAGCGCCTGGACAGGAACTCCATCAACAAGGACATCAAGTAGATTGCAATGTGCAGGTGAAGCGGGCAGAGAATTTTAGGTCGGGATCATCAATGCAGCCTCCCCTGAGAACTGTACAATCCATTTTTGGGGGAAGAGGCGGCCAGGGTGGAACGGCGACGTCGGACGCCGAGCTTCGGGGGATGGGGACTTCCGACGGCGAGGGGAAGACGAACGGCAAAGTCTGGGGAAAGAAGCCGCAGCGGCGGAGTTGTGGATATCACGGTATGAGGGATAATTGTCCGGCAGCATTCTCGGGTTGGCGGGAAGTATAGTAAGCAGCACGGGAAGCATCGTAAGGGCGATTGCGGCGGGAACGGGAAACATGTTCTATACGATAGCAACAAAAGCAAATCAGACAGTCGCCGGGGGTTCGCAGGGCAGCCGGATTGCGGAAACGACGAGGTGCGGTATGGTAGTCGGAGGTGGGACTTCGTAGAAGCGGCTGGACTTCGTGACGATTGATGGCAAAGCGAGCGAAGTCCCAAGTTCAGAGTTGTCAAGTTCTTGGCGGACGACAGCTTCAATCACAGATATAGATGGGCTGTCACCGCATTGTGCAGTGTGTTGGGCTGGTGTTATGACCTCAATTTCTCGACGAATAATTCCACTGAGCGCCTCAGGTGGGTCAGGTGGGACGACGTCGCGTACGGAACAGCACATGTTCGCAGGACGAAGTAGCAGCCGTTTTCGAAAGCCGGGTGAAGGTTTTAGCAATGCGGCGGCTTTTGGCTTGCTCCAAGCGTCGGCATTCTCCAATTATTTCATCCATGTTTGAGCTGTTCTTGATAACTAGTAAATTGAAAGCGTCGTCTGCAATGCCTTTTAATACGTGCACAAGCTTTCCTTCTTCGGGCATATCCCCATCAACCTTGACAGACAGAGGAACTACGTCGAGAATATATGGAATGTAGGATTCGGAAGAACTCTGGACACCAGTCGCGAGGTTGTTCTTGGCGGGAAGTTATTGGTGAAGAGAGTTTCCAAACGCGGCCCATAGCTCCTCCTTGAAGACGTCCAAACTGATCAATATCTCTTCGTTGGTGTCGTAGCAGGTCCGTACAATGCCTTTTCGGCAAAACATAGCATTGGCCAACATCAAGGTATGATCCCACCTGTTAAGGCTGCTCACCCGCTCGTACATACGGATCCACTCATCAGCGTCGACGTCATCGGTGCCGGTGAGCATTCCAGGTTCTCGAGGGTGTCATACGAACAAATCGGAATGGCATTAGAGAATCGCCGTTAAAAGAAAACGAAAAAAAATCGCGCCAATCCACCCCGTGAATGTGGTTGGAAAGCAAAGCTGTAAACGGCACCCATAACGATTACTCATGCGACGTCACTTAAAATTACTCACATCGCTCTACAAATAGTAAAACCAGAGAGAAGTGAAATGCACTTAACCACACCATTTATTACTTCAAAGAGGTATTCTTGGTGAGGTTAAATAAATGCATGATGCATGAACGGTGTTTGGTTGAGTTGTATTGGTATAGCACAACAGTGGAAACTTTTTTTTATAAAATCAAAGTAAGCCCCAACCCGGTGTTAGACGATCTGACTTCTCCGTCTCTGCACCTCGGACGGAGGCGACGAGACGTAAAGGTCAGGGTAAGGCGAAGGTACGGTCTGTTTCAGAAGGCGATAATGCTGGATTATCTCCCTGGACTTGACAAGCGGGTGACTGTCCTCGTGCAGCTCCATAGCACGGGAGGTAAAAGCGCAGGCTTGTTGGGTGGGCGTATTTGTTGCCCTCCATTGAAGCGTGAGGTGGTGTCCAGATGAGCTGAATGGAACCGTTTGGGGAGTGGTTTTTTAGCACGCACAGTGCAGGTCAGGACACCCAACCCGACTGGTAATTCCAGTAGGCTTGCTGGGAATCGGTAACTACCCTCCGAACCCCTGGTTGAGTGAGAGCCAAGGTGATGGCTGCCTCTTCTGCTGCCGTCATTTGTTGGGTCCTAAGCGAGGTACACGCAAGGAGGTTGGTTCTGATGGTAGCCACGATGATGGCGTGTTGCTGTCCTCGATCTTTGGAGAAGTCTGTGTAGATAACTGCATGAGCCGCACCGAGGGTGGTGTTTAGCGCTTGAGCCCGTGCTTTTCGTTGACCCTCGTCATGTGAGGGGTTCATATTTCTATGCAAAGGGAGCATCTTTAGTTTTAGTCGCCAATAGTCTGGGAGTACGTCAAGCGGAGTGACATTCTGGGCTGCCCAGCCAATCTGGTGAAGCATGCGGTTACCCACCGCAGTTCTGAGTCGGACCTTCTGGTTAGAAAGATGGCCTTCTATCAGCTCTTCCACCGTGTTGTGGAGCCCGTGATAAGCAGCCTCAGTGTGGACGCACTCATGAGAACACCAATGGCCTGCTCAACCGCCTTTCTAATCATTATATAGAGCATCTCTATGTCTTCCTCGTCGAGAAGAAGATAGGGGTTTGTCGTAAGTAACTCTCGAGAGGACAAAAGCTTCAATTAATCGAAAGGTACCGGATTCTTTTAGGCCTCGCTTCTTGGTGGCAACTCGCCTGATCATGTCTATGATTAGATTAATATTGTTTTTGAGGCGGTGCAAGGAGACGTCACTCTTGGTGTTGGCCTGGAAATGTAGGCCCAGAATCTTGATGCTGAGGTTTGGAGTGATGGCCTTGTCATCAAGGACTATTTTAATGTATTCCTTGATTTGGCGTGAGGGCGGACGACAAGGAGCTGTGATTTTTTACGTGAACGCTGGAGGCCACAGGCTTTAGCGCATTGGCGTACTAAAAGTGAGATTCCATGGATTGGTGTGAGCTTCCTTTAATTTTTGTAACTCTTAGCACATGAGCAAGGTGCGCACAGGGCCGCTAGACGGGCGTGAGTGGTCGTGTGACGCTTTCACGTGGCATTCAGCGAGAAGGCAGGGGGTAAACCCGTAGATGTGCTAGGTCAGTACACCATTTGTCTTCCCGTGTTCGTGTGGGCACGTAGCTAAATCGGTAAGATAACGGGCTTTCGCTTTGTTAGTCTGTTAGTTCCAGGTTCGATTCCCGGCGGTGCCCGTAAATTCTTTTATTTGTTAGCTGGAGTTTTCTGGTGACACCAACGGTCGCGAAAGAACCCTTGGGGGGTAGAGGTAGAAAGCTTTGCTTTAAAAAGAAACTACGAAGCAGGTAACAAGCGCCAGATGCAGCCGCCAAGTTCATTGACACCTGATAAGGCGCCGAGAGCTCCTGACCACGGCACGAGCTCGCGCCGGCAACCAGCCACTGAGAAGCTTCCAGCGACAGCGTCCAGCGGCAGGGAAGCGATCCCGAAAAAGAACTCCGAGGGAGAAGCGAGACTCACAAGAGTGGATAGTGACCGGGATGCGCGGCGGTCGGGCGATCGGACCCGTGGCGTGCCCCAAGAGATCCTCCACAGGCGCAACCTCCAGGACATCTCCTCCGCATGGAAGTGGTCTCGCCGGTGTTACGAATGAGCCCGCTGCTGGGCTTTGTTTCAATACTCCTTGGCTGTGCGGCGAAGCCTCCACTGCGTGCCTCTTTCAAGCAGGCACCTTTGTCAGTGACTCACGCTTGCAGCAAGCTCCGACGTGCCTGGTTCTCTGGCGCCTATGGGCGCGATTCCAACCGACGTTGGCAGACGAGGCACGCTCCAATTTCCCCAAGGACGCTGAATCCCCGCGTCCGCTGAGGGGACCTCCTCTCTCCCCTCTCTCGTACTCAGCGTGCGCCAATACTTCGGGCCGCTCACGAACTCTGGAAAGAGTGTGGTGTGCGTGTCTGTGCCGTTCGTATCGTGCGCACAATCTAGAGGGAACGCTTGTTTTCACCGCTAGCGCTTTGGGTATACATAAGACCCCTCCAAGCGCTGTAGTTCATTCCTGTTTGAGCAGTGAATCAAAACTCTGCTCAAGTCCCGTACTGTAGCCTCTCCCGTCGGGCATTGTTCTTTGGCTTCGGCTCATCTCTCGCTATGAAGTAAACGAGTTACGTTTTGCCTACGGCTTCGGGACGGACTTCTTCACGGCTGCAACATTGGCTGGCCGTTCGCTTCAAACCACGCTACCACACCTATTTCGGAGGCGACGGAGGTCGGCTCGGGTCGGCCTTCCCGTACACAACTGGTGGCAGCGGTGGGGTGACAACGTCGCAACAACTTGTTGGCAGCGGTCGGATGGCAACTTTGTAACACCTGAAGCCAGTGGTGCGAGATCCAACGGACGTCAAGGCGGCTTCCGACTTCGCAGAATTCACGGCGGTCAATGGTGAGTGAGGGACTTTTCTTCACTGAGTTTTACCAAGCTTCTGAGGATAGCTGGTAGGGCGTGTGTTTTTGTCGCGTTGGTTATTTGCGCAAAACAATTTTGGAGCAGTGGGAAAGCAGTACTCTAGACCGGCCATGAATTTGAAGGCGTTGAAAAAACCGCAGTTGTTGGAGCTTGCAAAAGAGTTGCGCTTGGATGTTTCGGACGCGCTGAGAAAGCCAGAGCTGATACAGGCTATACTTGCTGTTGAGGCTGACGATGATGAGCTGTCGGAATGCATTGAGCTGATCAATGGCAAGGAGACCGCTAAACGTCAGGCTGCAGAGGCTGAGCGCCAGCGTGAGAAAAGCGAGGAATTTCAATGCGAGAGCAGAAACTCAACCACGAGGAAAAGATGCGATTGTACGACCTCGAGATCGGCAAAATCCGAATGGAAAAAAAGTAGCTCGAAAAAGGGAGACCCTATAACGGGAGAACAAGAACCCAGAGCACGAAATTCAACCCGAGCAGGAAGAAGTGAAGCCATAGTTAGAATTGTTGCTCGAAAACGATCTCGTTTGCGAGGAAAGCCGCGTGCCAGCGCTGCCAGTAGCAGACGCTCGGGAGCGCGAGTCGGAAGCGACCGGTGCGGCCCAGCAGCGCGATAAGGTTGCTAAGAGAGATAACAAAGGCGCGTTAGCTCAGACTATCGGCGGAGGGCAGTGCGTGTCCACTGAGTGCGATAATGTGTCGGCGTTCGTTTTGGAGATCTCGGGAGAGTGTTCCCACGGTTCAAATTCGCGGGAGGCCTTGGGAACGGCTACCGGCTTGAACGTGAACACTTCGAGAGATAGCGACGTTTTGCAGGAATGCGTAAACGATGAGGTTACCGAGAGGCCGCACGAGTCCGCTGAAACGGAGGTTGTTCCATCGGACGATAGTGCAGAAACGAGTGACGTAGTGGCAAAGCGTGCAGCCGAGGCAGCGAACGGTTTGCACGGCTCAGTTGGGAGTTTACACCGTGGTTGGGAGTCATGAAAAGCTCGCCACTGAGCAAGCCGATTCCGTCCTGAAGCCAGCTCAGGTAACCGAGCTCGAGCAACGGTCAGCGGAGCTCGTTGAGATTCCGGTGACACGGGCGGCTGAGCCGTCTTTTGAGACAGGGCAGCTTGGATGAAGTGTAGTCCTGACAGTGAGAAAAAAGAGCGGGAACACGCTTCGGTCTTCGCGTACCGAGGCTGTCGCTGTAAGCGCGCTGGACGACGATGTAGTGAATGTTAGGAACTACACAGGGGTGTAAGAACTAGTCGTGCCCGTTTCACTCCCAGCTGATGCTCCCGACGATAGGCCAACATCGGCTAAGGTAGTTGAGGTTCCGGTGTCGCCTGTGGCTGAGCCGAAGTTTGGGAACCGACCAGCCTAGAGGAGAGAACAAAACGCGTTTTGGCGTTCGCTTGCCGAACGCGTTCGTAAAAAGAAGAGCAACGAGGATAGAGGAAAAACTTCCGCGCGTACATGTGGCGCGTGTTTCAATGCGGGCACGCCAAGGGGCAAAGCCGTGAGCTCGCTTCGCGCCAAGGGAACGCCGCCTCCAAGGACTGCGCCCCTCTCGTTCGAACGCTGGAAAATCTCGCTCGCTCCTCCGCGCGCTCGACCTTTGCGGAAAACAACAGCCGGTGTCCTTTCACGCGGTCGCAGCAGCTTGGAGAGAACGGGGGCACCTAATGTGCGATACAAAAAGGGGAAACTGAATGGCAATGCTGATGGCTTAAGGCGGAGCCCTTAATGCAAGAAATGGCCTGTAGACGCCTGACTTTCGCAATTGGAATTTTTTTCCTGAAGCAGGTTTCGTTCTTCACGATTACATTTCTTTTTGTGTGGGGCATTTCCAATCAGGCGAAATGTCACCTGTCAAGTTTGTGTGCTTTAGTACAGCTGGGCTAAAAGAAAACTGGTGTAGTTCGTTATTAGCGTATTTTATCGCTACTAAAAGCCTGGTAGAGCTTCAGTGTGGATTTGTCTTCGCACTTGCCGGCGATGCGGTTGTGTCTTCCTCTGTTGTTCTGTTGCTCGCCTGACCAAGCCAGAGACGTTCTTGGCAAGCCACTATTCGTCCAGTGACCGGCCCCGGTAAAACTTCAGCACAGTGTTGTACAGCCCAGGCCTCGAGTCGAGCATCTGGCGAGCACTTCTCTCCGAAAGCATCCCTCCGGACAATGATTGTGGACCCTTATCTATCGCGATCTCGGACCCCCGGCGGAGAAGCTGTTACGAATGAGCCCGCCGCTGGGTTTTGCTTCAATACTCCTGGGCTGTGCGGCGAAGCCTCCACTACATGCGCCTTTCAAGCAGGCCCCCTTTGACGGTGACTCACGCCTGCAGCAAGCTGCGACGTGCCTATATCTTTGGCGCCTATCTATCGCCGCGATTCAAACCGACGTTGGCAGACGAGGCACGCTTCAGCTTGCCCCAAGGACGCAGAAGCCCCGCGTCCGCTGAGGAGACCTCCTCTCTCACCTCTCTCGGACTCAGCGTGCGCCACTACTTCGGGCCGCTCACGAACTCTGGAAAGAGTGTGGTGTGCGTGTCTGTGCCGTTCGTATCGTGCGCACAATCTAGAGGGAACGCTTGTTTCGACCGTTAGCGCTTTGGGTATAAATAAGACCCCTCCAAGCGCTGTAGTTGATTCCTGTTTGAGCAGTGAATCAAAACTCTGCTCAAGTCCTGTACTGTAACCTCGCCCGTCGGGGCATTGTTCTTTGGCTTCAGCTCATGTCTCGCTATGAAGTAAACAAGTTACGTTTTGCCTACGGCTTCGGGACTTCTTCACGGCTGCAACATTGGCTGGTCGTTCGCTTCAAACCACGCGACCACACGTATGTCGGAGGCGACGGAGCTCGGGTCGGCCTTCCCGTACGCAACACCGGACATCGCTAGAGGACCACGACGCCCCAAGAAAGCTGCGTCTCCTACTACGCGACGGGATCTCGGAGCGCGCTCTACCGCTGGGCCACGACACGTCGCCTAGAACTCGCAACACCGCAACACCACGGCGCTGCTTCTCGGACGTGAGACGATCCCGTTTCAGCAGCGAACACGTATTGCGACTTTTTTCAATTCCCAACCTTGAATGTTTCGCGGATGTTCAAACTCACGACCGTTTTCTACATTGTTTTGTTACAATTCCCTATTGTTCATTATAGTTACCCGTTGTTCTTCAGCTCATAGTAGTTTGTTTGGGTTTTGGGTATATATGAACTAGCCTTGTTTCCAGTTTATTCTTCTAGTTATTATTGTCCCCCAAAATCTTCCAAGGGTGAGACATGACGAACGACGTGTGGAATGACAGTGCTGTAGCAGGATCGTTGTTGTTAGGCGTACTGGAAGTGAAATTTGACGACCGCGGCGGAGTTGCGTGGTCGATGGGAAAACCCCGCAAGCTGCACCAAGATGTTACGAGGCACAATCAAAGAAATACAATATATTGCACTATTTGCAATGCTGAACCGTGACAGCGAGAGAGCAGAGACCGGTAGCTGGAAGCGCTTGTCGTCCTCTCCTAAAATTGAATCCAAGCAGAAGATAGTTGTGGCGGTCCTCATCCTCTTCATTTTTTGTTCGTTACTCTCATGAGAAGAAACTTCCGATAGTTTGTTCCTGTTAGTGCCGCTACTCGACAATACAGAGCCGCATGAAGTTGCGAGGTGCAGTACCTCGTTCCTCAGTACTGTTGCGATGCTGTTACGCAACCCGGCATCAGCGCTCGGATTAACTACCAAAAACCTGTTGCCCTCGACTTTTCACGACCCGGCGTCTTCACAGTGGCGAACAATGCGGTTACTTGACAACAGCCTTTCAGCGACTTCGTGGAACCTCAAGCGCCAACCGGCCAGCGGCGGTGCTGACAACAGCATTGCTTGGCGCCCCGCACTGCGAGCTTCGGCGGCGTGCCCGCGCATCGTTGTCATGCCCCTTCGTGGCATGTTTGGCGACGCTGGAGACGTCTTCAACGATCCACTCGACGAATATTACGACAGAGGAATGCAAGACGTCTTCCCGGTGTGTGTGTGTGTGTGTGTGTGTGTGTGTGTGTGTGTGTGTGTGTGTGTGTGTGTGTGTGTGTGTGTGTGTGTGTGTGTGTGTGTGTGTGTGTGTGTGTGTGTGTGTGTGTGTGTGCGCGTGCGTGCGTGCGTGTGCGTGCGCGTGCGCGGGGGGGGGGGGCGCTACTATCACTGCCATGAATTTTGTGATTGCTGCATCCGGACGTCAGCCGAGAAAAAGAATGAAGGGGAACGGACCCAACGCGCCTATTTAATCTCTCGCGCGCAGGAGCGCACTGCCCGTTCTCTGATACCTAGATGTAAATACTTGTATATAAAGTTTTCTTCTCCTTCAACTTTGTCATCATGACTGACAAGGCACGACACCAACCCCGGTGCACTTCGACTACGCCATCCTGGTTCGCAACAGTACATATTACGATTTGTTCCAGAAATACACAGCCAGGGCAGCGCTATTCAACAAGGTGCCTCTCGCAGGCATTACCAGGTGCCCGCAAAGGTTCAGGAGCACCAAGGTATTGTCCTCTGATAACGGAATTGTGAGCAGTACTTGTTTTCGCCTTGCGAAAGCTCATCCGCGCCTAGGTATCTTCAGTTTCTGCCAAAGAGAACTGGGGAAAAGGCGGCAGCTGTCCTCCTTTAGTTGGTAAGTTGAAATCAATAGACATCAATTCCCCAATGATGGACCGATATTGATACTAGCAATATCATCTAAGTTGTCTGAAAAAAATTATTCATATGCGTTTTGTGAACTCTGAATCAAAGCATCCCCTTAATATCGACTCGCAGTTTGGTTTGAAAAGCACTGTTCCACAAAACTTGCATTACTGGAACAGACAAAGTTTATTTAAAGGAGCTTGACCGGAACACAATAGTCATTGTCGTCTACGTTGTGTTTACGAGGCGTTTGACCTTATTAACCTATGAACTACTGCTCCGCAATTTCGACCACTACCGCTTTTGTGGGCATGCTTCTGCACTTTGAAATCCCATCTTAAATACCGTAAGAAGGCAGTTGCTGTTAACGGATTTTTATCTGATATACGGCCCGTTCAATGCGGTGTCTCCCAAGGCAGCATTTTGGGCCCGTTTCTTTTCAACATGTTCATTAGTGACATTGGCCGCTCCATATCATTCTCAAAAAATTGTGTTACGCAAAAGACAAGAGACTATTTCTAGCTGGAGAAAATATGAGTGAGTTAACAGAACAAGCGAATTACGCGCTAGAGAAGCTTGATGAGCGGACACTAAAACGCATCAGAGATAACTAGCTTAGAAACAAAATTCGTCATGTTTGGAGGGAAAACCAAAACTCACATTAATAAAACGCGTATATTTCCAATGCATTCCCCTCGAACTAGTTCCATCGATCAAAGCATTCGTCGTTATGATAAATCAAATACTGTCCTGGGACAACCACGTAACCTAACTCGTAACCAAATTGTCCTAGATCATACGTGTATTTTAACGAAAAACATGACTTGCTACGCCCGATCGTGATGGCCCTAATCTCTCAGTCTTTGTTTTATACTCGCCTCAATTACTGTCACTTAGTCTGGGGCACCACAGCACAAGAAAACCTCCGAAAATTACACGCTGCTACAAATGAGCTTTCAAGTTGCGCATGATTGAAGACCTTCTTCGATTGCATACCACAACACAATTTTTTCGAAGCATAGCTTTCTGCCAGTAACTAAATCGCATGAGTATCGTCTGTGTCATTCTTTCAAGCACAAAATTAAATACAGCACATTTTGATTTCTCAAGATTCCGGGGTCTGCAAAAAACTCATTTGCGCAAACCGAAGCACGTGAGACAAAAACCATGTTAGAGAGGACTAATAAGTAAGCGGAGAGAAATTGTCTAGTAAGGGATCACGTGCATTTCCACAATAATGCAGATTTCGCGTACCTTCCAAATTCGGCCTTTACAATACAGTAAATGGAGGTATTGGTGGACCTCAATTTCGAAACACAAAAAAAATACGCAAACTTGTAATGTTATGCTAGCTTAGATGGAGATAATTGGTCGAACGAAATTTGGAAACCCTAAAAAAAAAGACATGTATAGAAATTGCTAAAAAAGGACGAACCGTGTAACGCCCTGCATTTCCACAATGCTGATTGCACCAAAACTCCAAATGTAATCGTTATAATAACGTAAAGAGAGATAGTGCTTCGGACAAGATTTAGCAAAATAAAAAATTTTGGCTGCAACAAACTCGCACCTAGGACTAGCCGCATAAGAATGCTCGGCATTAGTAGACAATTATTCGAATTTCTGCAGGATTATTATTGCGAAAGCAATATTGGCCTAGTCCAGCTAGTTTCGCTGTGTCAGAATTTGATTTTGCAATGATGCGACGTGGCTCACTGCGACCGCGGCGCGGGTGACTTGGCAGTGAAGCTGCAGAAGTGGGGAGAGCGACTGGCTTCCGAGGCGGAAAGAAACACGTCGCGTGACGACGAACGTTTGACGCGCTCGTCGATGGCTGGGGGCCCTATTCGCGACTTCATTAACTCACGGGGAATACACGCTGTTCTTTGCGTTCGCACACGTAAGTGACGTACCCATTTGCGCACAAAAGTGACGTGTGCAGGTATAGCTATGATCACATGAAGTGTAATTTGACGCTTAGCATACAAATATCAGATTCCAGCTACCAAATATTGCGCATAAAGGATATAAAACACTAGCATGTATTGCAAAAATAAGGACAGCAGCTAAGGTTGGCAAGAGACACATTTCTTCAGGGTAAATCGCCATCAGCACCATCAGGCGGTCAAGTAATATTGATCCAAAAACGAGCTAAAGGCGGGTGTTGAGCTAAAGAACATTAAATAATATTTTTACCGTATTTATTTACTTCTTTCGAATCGCTTTCAGTACCATACTTAAGCTCTCTGCTTCAGTGGAAGCTTTGTTGCGTTGTCACCTTCGTGGCGGTGACCGCCGTTACAATATCGTCGTTGCTGTATGTTGCAAGTTAATGGCATAACAAAAGAAACAGACGGCCACGACGATCGGTTCTGTCATGTTCTAAGGACCGCGAAACGCTAACCGGGATAACGGTAGAGCGTACTGATGTCGCTAATTCACTCATTCGTCAAGCTCAAAGTTCATCAGCGCATTAATAAAAAAAAACCCGTCATATTTATTTGTTATTTTTCTCGTGCAAAAAAATGCCATGCATTGGGTTCTCTTTCTCATAGAGCATAGAGTTATTACTACTTACTCTAGAGGAAAAGCTGTCCGCCCATCCCATGCTTTGAACCGTGCTAAACCCGAGCGCATCCATGATGCCACCTTTACAGCGCTTCCCGCTGTCTTTTTACCTACTAAACGTGGCGGCAGTAATGGGTATTCACCTAGCAACCAACAAATTGCATCATGGCAGCCTTCGTTGCACTGAATGTGAAGGGGCAACTTTCGTGTGTAAAAACGCTGCGTGGCGTTTTTCCAGCGGCAGGTAGCCAACTTTTGTGCCATACTAACGCGTTAGATGCAGTGTTGAACTCTTCGCAACTTAGAAGAGTTGCGCGTAGAGTACCGCGTACTTCGTACGCTCGGAGGTAACTTTGCGGCGGATGCGTAAGGGGAGTTCGGTCGTAGCTTCGGACTTGAGCGGACGTGTTTTTTCGCGCTCCTCCGCTTCGGAGGGACTTCGTTTCAGCGACACGTCGTCCGCGTGCGCGGTTGCCCTGGATTTGGATGTCGCCGGGCTTTCGCTCTGCTGGTGTCCGCAGTCAAGTGGCAGCTCCCGCGCCCCAGTACATGTTTGTCGGCAGCACTCGATTCCAGCAAACTCCGAAGTGGTCCGGCCGCCGCAGACTTCGCTCCTCGTCACAGCAAGCTCGCCTTTACGCTTCACCGTTCCTGTCGAGGCTTCTCGTCTCCCAGATGCAGCATGACGCCAGCCACCAGCGTTCGAGGTGTGTTGTGTGCGATGGAATCGACCACAGTGGAACTGCGCTTGTCTACTTCTTCCTGAACTCTATAATCTTTACTTTTCTCTATCATATCCTATTTCTCCCACTATTCCCGCCCCGGATTGGGTTAAATGCAGGTGAGCTCCAATAAGCGCTCAATGATATCCCCAGTCCACTTCTTTTCCTTCTTCCTTAAAAAAAACGCTTCCCCCTGATGGCTTATTTTCCCTGTTTTTTTCCGGATTGCTTCGTCCGTGTTCGCACAAGCAGTGTTTCTGTATTCCCTTTTTGTGTGAGCTAAAAGAATTCAGTTGATGTCCAGTGCTAGTTCTGTGTAGCCCGCTGTTTGTTGACCCGTCTCTACCACGCTATTTAACATGTATGACAAGCCTCCACCCAACCGCACCTCCCTCCCTCCCCCCCCCCCCCCCCCCCCCCCCCTCCCGAGGTGTTAGCGGACTGTCTCTTCGCGCTGCGTTGGATGCTGGTTAAAACCGCGTGATTTTCTAGCGAACAGAAGTTTGAACAGGAGTGCTACCAATAAATGCGTGTGCAACCTTTATACTCCAGTCACGTAGCTTCGCGTGGGATCGCTGTACCTATCACATGGTTGTCAAAGCTGGAAGGTCGCCGGTGGCGAAAAAGAGAAAAAAGCTTATGTGTTGCGCCAAAAAGCCCGATTCAGCGGACGCATGTCGGTCATTAGATGAATGCATGTACAATGCGCCAATTTTAATTGGCTGGGAAGGATTAGAAAACCGCGTTTATTTAAAGACCCCTTCAAAATAAGTGTTGCATTGAGCTGGAACAAGTACCATATTAGAATATAGTGTCGGGGCTGTTTTAGGAATACGCTCATTCTATTTTCAGTGTGCGTCGTGCAAAAAAAGAAAAGTCTCTGTACTGCATGCAGAAATAACCCAAGTTTTTGAGAGTGGTTTAGAAACTAACATCGGACCTAACAAATAGTGGCGGAACGAAACAAGTGTCAGTATTGTATGGAATATCATTGTAGAGTAGCCAGCACTGCTCAGAATTTTGCTTCTTTTGGTGGCAATACAAGAAGTAAAAAAGAACTCTTGTTTTACTTTTTGTTCTTCGAACTTCAGGAATATAGTAAATGTTATTGCACTTCAGGCTGAACAAATACGCTTATTCAGATAATGTAAATGCCTCTCCACGAGGCCCCTGCAAATTGTTTGTCAACTTTTTGTCTCCAATTGAAATGCCATATTGCTGTTGAAGCCATATTGTTGTTCAATAGCAAAGACAGTCCTGCGTTGTCATGTCCGCTGTTTTTCGTCTAATTTTCATCTCCGCCAAGAATTAGGCGCTTTTAGTAGAGAGAAATGAGTCGAACTTAAGGTCTTGTGCCAGCAAACGTCGTGAAACGTCGCAATGAGAAAACGCCCACAACCGCTTTGTCAACCGGAAACACATGACCGAAACTGAAAGCCATTCACAAAAGACTTCCGCCGAATTCACAGTTGACGGTGAATTTAACGGAGCATGCCGATGTCGAAAATTAACTCATTCGTCAAGCTCGACCTCAATCAGCGCAGTAATGAATAAAACAGACCGTTTTATTTGTTACTTTTTTCTTGAATTCCATCATGTGGCCCACCTGCGTACTAGGAGGAGCGTAAAGAAATGCCGTGCGGTGGGTTCCTTGTAATGGGGAGGCTTTTACTAGCCTCCTATGTTCGGTTACTCCAAACAAATAAGGGCTATAATATTGCCAAACCCAAAAACGAAATACTGGAAGTTTTTTATGCTCTGTTATCGCTTACTTGGAAACGTTCAAAACTATTATTTATTGCGCTAGAAAACCTTTTAAACCACCTGTCGTGTGGAACTGCGCCTGTTATTCGGCGCCGCTGAAGGTCGGTGAAATTTTTGGCCATATTTCACGGTGACGGCAGCGGCCATTTGCAAGCTGTTAGGTAACATCACGTCACTTTCAAGTAGATGGAAGTTGGCAGTGTGTGACGTGTACCTTTCTGCGAACTGTTTTGATACGTCACGTCGTCTCAGCCAGTCACTTAAAGGGCGTAACCTATAAGCCATATTTTGTTGAATAGCAATGACAGGCCTAAGTTATCATGTCCGCTGCAGTTCGTCTAGTTTTGCATTGCCGGTCAGGAATTATGTGCTTTTACTAAAGAGAAATAAGGAAAACTTTAAAAGTGGAGATAGTAATCGCTATGAAACGTCAAAGTGACGGAAGCACACAGCCGCTTTGTCAACCGGAAGCACGTTACCAAAAGTGAAAGCCAATCAGACAAAGCTTCCGGCGAATTCACAGTTCACGGAGTCAAAAAGAGGGCCCCTGGGGTCGTGATTTTCGACGCCGAGAATAGGCCCCTGGGGTCCTATTCTCGACTTCCTGAATTATCCGCGAATTCGCTTTTTTTTTTTGCGTAAGCAAACCGGTAGGAATCAGTTACGTGCGCACGTATAGCTCTGACGATATGCAGTGGAACTTAACGCTTAGCTTACAAAGATAACCCCAAAACTATCACATATTGTGCGTAAAAGGTATAACAAGACTTGGCATGTATTATAAAAATTCTGATGGCAGCTGCGGCTGGTAAGAAACACGTTTCTTAAGGTTAAAATTGGAGTCAACGACACAAGGCGATCAAGTAACAGTGATCCAGAAGCGGGGGACAGGCTTGTGTTAAGATAACATTACACAATCTTTTTTGCGGTAACCGTTTTTGTTTTCAATCGCTTGAGTAGCATAGCTGAGCTCTCTGCTTCACTGAACGCTTTGTTGCATTATTAAATTTCTCGGTCACCGCCGCCACACTATCGGCTGTTGCTATATATGTCGCAAGTTAATGGCATGACCAATTCCAATTCCAATTTCATGTCCCCCCCCTTCCCCGTCAGAAGAAAAAAGAAAAAATATGTGGGGAACGAGACCTGCTCCAGCTAGGCTATGGCAGGTTTAAAGTCAATATAAAATAAACAAAGATGGCGAAAAGCCAAACAAACATTTTTAGGAAAAAGCCAATTTGATGATTAAACAAAAAATTCCCCGACGTACGTAACAGCAGGACGTCCAAGCAAAGTTTACAAGGATAACTAAGCGCGAAGGGACATCAAACGAAGCATAGGGAAGAACGTTCTCAAGTCAGTTCGGCACAAAAGATCGCACAACGCAGCAGTTCTACTCTCAAGTGTGTGCAGCACCCTCAAAGAAAGCCCGAGTCAGAGCTAAGGCGGCATTATCAACTCTCACAGACACCAGGTAACACGCTGTAGCACAAGGACCTTGGGAACACAATATCGCGGAGGTGCAGTCCATGGGTGGCACGTATCTAGGTGTTAGTTCAACTAAAAAGGCGGCAAGCGGGGGTGAAGGTATAAACGAAACACCGAGAAAAAAAAGGCATTGAACACACGTAAGCGTCACACCTCGGGCATAATCGGGAAATAAAATCGGTGAGGTCCATGAGAATTTTCACGGCTGTTGAACTGTCCAAAAGGTGACGAAGCTTCGGCGGCTGTAACGCTGAACTCGACAGCGGACGAAGTCTCTGAATATACGCCTCGAGCGCGGCCTGTAGGGGCGCCACTGAAATCCTCCTAGCGGCCCGTTTCGAAACCAGGCGCGGGAGTCACCGTCCCGCTCCCCACTGTCGCCGCTGCTTTTGCGGCATGTTCACGACTGAGATTTATTGTTTGCAGGCGTTGGAAATCCACGTTTATGTGGTGCAGTCACTCTGTTCGCAAATGGGGTGTGTTTACGAGAGAGTAAATGTTTCTGACGCGATCTTAGTGTGATATTCGGTCTGTATAAGCGCCAGGTGTGTGTCACAGGCCAGAGCCGCGGAACGGGCGTAGGCATGGACCTGATTGTAGTTACACTGCCCTAAATTTACTAGCAGTGTCTCCGTAACCCCCAGTTCCTCAGATGTCCATGCTACGGGTATACACTACGATGTTAATCAGTTTTGTGCGCTTACATATTCAGCGGAACACTCATACCTGACAGCACGCCGGTTACGTTTGCCAATAGTATACCCCAGATATTGATCACCACCATTTACGTGAGCTCCCGCAAACATTCATCTGCTACATATCTCCTCTGCGAGCAGCGCGCAGTCGGGCTTAGAATATAATCGGCGTCCGCGACTAAACGCTTCTTCGAAATATCATCACATGGCATAGGTAGCCTGCAGAATAAAGGAGAAACTGAAATCAGGGGGCCTTATCACATACCACACTCTTCCAACGACACCTTTCATCACTTGTGAACTGCCTATCCTGTATACTTCCATAAATGCGACCGCCGAATGATCAGCTGTGCGTTGAAATCGAAAAACAAAACGACAGTGAACGCGAGATTTGTGTGTGTGATTACTAAAACGTTCATTGCTTGATTCCGCTCCGCATTTGTATACAGCGTCCCCCTCCCCCCCCCCCCCCCCCCCGCCCCCCACCTATGTCTCGCGAAATAGCAGTGCATTTCGCGTATGTTGGTCTGGTGAGCCCTACCTGGCTTAAGTTTCGACGAACGTATTTAGCATGTCAGAAGCTGCACGTGTATTTTTTTTTTTCATTTCCATTAGAGCTATTATGTTTCTTCCGCACTTGCACACCCGTGGTTTTATATTAGATTGCCTTGGTTCTTGCTATAAGGCGTGTGTGGGCACATATTTCAGACGTACAGGCTTGGAATATACTTAACATTTTCGCATGGCTTATATTCTTATAAAATTTGCATAAGGTATTGTCCGGGATTGCCTTATCACATCACCGAAACATATTTTTCTACGGCGTAATTATTCGAAACGAAGCCGTATTCGTTGTCCAGGCTGCAAAATGAAGCCAACCTCTCACTGTGCCAGTATTAGGTCTAAACGAGGCGACAGTAGAATTCATTTGTGCCTGACGTATTTGGAGGTGACAGGGGTGATATGCTGCTACCGTTGCCGACGCCCGGAAGAGCGGCGACGAAGAGTGCAGAACCGCGTCTCCGGGTAGCTCTTGCAGGCGATCGCGTGCTGTACGAAGACGCAGCTGCTTTTTAAGTGACTTAAAAGTACTCTTTGCTTATTGACGTCACCATAGGTTTTTTTAGGGCGCGGAAAGGCGAAAAGAAGCGAAACAGAACCAAAACACTGCACGAGCCCCTATCAGCCACGCAGCGCACATCCCGTCAACGCCGCGGAAAAGCGGCGGCCGGCGGCGCAGCGATCGCGAAGCTCGAGGCGTATAGCTGGCCGTTTTCGGGCATTCTGTTAAATAGTGCCCAACCGAAGTGGCAGGCGCACCGCAGAAGCACTGACAGTTTGGCGTTAGTTGTAGACGGTGAAAGTAATGAGGAAATCGACCGTGTCCAGTTATCAGGTGAGCTAGCTTCTTGGAAGGCAGGAAATAGGAAGGACGGTCCAATACACTGGGGGTCCATCGATATAATCCAGTGTCGCAGTTGTTAGTACTCCACGTCTCCTGCCATACCAAGCGACCGACCTTCATCAGCAAAGAACGCACTCTGGTTCGCGACCACCTTCCACGAACCTCCTCTCCTCTTGTGGCAGCACTGCGGGCGACAGTATCCGCAAGCTCATTCCCCCACACACCAGAGTGAGCTGGCACGTGGTATATAGATACAGGAAGTAAATTTGAGAGCAGGGAAATATTCTCTTTTAGGCGATGAATGGTAGCGGACTGATTAAATGGGTTATTGAGAGCCAATAAAAGCGAAAGACTGTCTGAATAGATACTGACGGGGCAGGAAGGTCTGTCGTCCAAGAGAAACAGTACGAGTTGTTGCATGACAATCACCTCGGCATCAAACGAGGTGGTTGGACACGCCAGACGGAACCTCCTCACCGCATACACATGGTCTGCCCCATTCAAAATAACAAAGGCTGCTCCTGATGCAGTCGACGTGTGTGATCCGTCTGTGAAGGCGTGCAGAGTGGAGAAGTGCAGCCTGCGGTTTGCTTCCGTTCTGGTGAGACGGTCGTAACGGACACGAAGTCAAACCGACGAAACCATGCCTTAGAATGGCATATACATATGTAATTTTGTGGTGTTGTGAGTCTATATTGATAGAACGCCACAATCCATGACCTATGAGGGGCAGACCACAGAAAAAGACGTCCGCCACCATCGGTTGTATCATGTTTTAAAGACAGCGAACCGCAACGCCGGATAACGGTAGAGCGCACTGATGCCGCCGGTGCACTCATTCGTAAAGCTCGAACGCCATCAGCGCAATAATAAAAAAGACAGTCGGTTTTATTTGTTATTTTTCTCCTCAATTCGATCAAGTGACCTACCATCGTTTTAGGAGCAGTGTGGACAAATAAAATGCGTTGAGTTCTTTGTGATGGAGACACCTGCACTGTCCTCTCGTGCTGCGGATACGCCAAACAAATAACTGCTATGTTATTGCTCAAGATTAAAACAAAATACGGGACGTTGTTTTAGTGCTCCGTTATTGTTGACTTGAACACAGTCAAATCTATTATTTCTTTTGCTAGAAAACATTTTGAATCCATCCTTCGTGCGAAACTGCGCCTGGTGCAAATTCGCGGGATTTCGCGGCGCCGAAGGTCGGTGAAATCTTCGGCCTTATTTCTGGCACCGGCAGCCGCCATTTGTAATCTGTGAGGTAACATCACGTCAATTTCACGCAGACTGAAGTTGCCAATGTGGGACGTGTATTTTTCCACCAACTGTTTGTGCTACGTCACGTGTTCTCAGTCAATCACATGAAGGGCTGACCTGCAAGCCATATTGTTGTTGAATAGCAAATACAGGCCTACGTTGTCATGTCCGCTGCATTTAGTCTGGTTTTTCAATGCTGGCCCATAATTATGCGCTTTCAGTAGAAAGAAATAAGCGAAACTGTAAAACTGGTGCCAGTAAACGTCATGAAACATCAAAATGACGAAAGCAAACGCAGCAGTTTCGCCAGCCGGAAGAACGTGATGAAAATGCAAGCCAATCAATGCCTTCGGCAAATTCACAGCTCACGGTAAATTTACGCCGTCGGGAATGGGGCCCCTGCTTACGCGACACGGGATAAATGTTTGGACCAGCGATCCGCTATACCCGCCCACCGCCACATCGACCCCGACAAGTCTGCTCGTATGGGGAGCAGAAGTCCAAGAGAAACGCGTGCTTGTAAGTGGAATAAATTTATAGCTTGATAAATTATATTATGCCTTGAGGCCTAATATAATTCACAAATGCACGGAGAATTCACAGTCAAGAATAGGGCCCCTGATTATGCAATACATAGAGTTTCCTGCTAAAAACTAAAGGAGACCATGTCGCTTCAGTAGTTCAACCACCATGGAGCTGATTGTGTGGTGTAGACTCGTGATTTTCGCGCTTGGCTTAACTTGGCGGTTGTTATGCGCACTTGGCTTCGGATTTTTCTGCGCCAGCAGTTTTGGTTTCGGCGATGAAAGCGTCGAGGGCTCGTTCTGGATATATAGTTTCTTAGTAAGTATCTAGAGAGGAAACTGCGGCTGGTAATCCATGTCATCATGGGGTGTATGGGTACCACCCCCCCCCCCTTCCTTTTAATTTGGGCTTGGGATGATAATTGGATTCCTAAGTGGTTTTGGGCATTGGCTTTCTTCACTATGCATTGACACGCCGACGAGCTACGAGGAAGCTGAAATCCTCCCTGTTCTGTGGTAACCATGTTCGGTGAAACAGCAGGCAGTGCGGGATTACACCTGACGTTGGTCATGCCGCCGTCGAAGGAAGTATGACTGAGCGGTTAATATGCCGACAAAAAAGAGAAAGAAAACGTACTTCGACGAAAACAACACGACAGATACGGGCGCCTGTATCAGTCCTATCTAGTCACTGTTTAACGCCACGATGTCTTTTTTAAGTGTGAATACACTTTATAAGCGACCCCAAACCATCCACCGCCGGCGGCGGCGTCGGCGTCCGCAGTGCTCCTCTATAAAGAAACAGCATCCGGCGCCAGGTTTCGATCCGCGGACTTTGCGGCCGCAGCGCGACGCTCTACCGATCAAGCCACGGACGCGACGGTGATATCAGTGTTGACGCGCCTTATATCTTTAACGCATTCAAACTACGTCGTCAGCGGCGTGCGTTGGCGACTCAGCGGCGTTATAGCGGCTTGATAACTGCGTGGTGTACACGTGATACTACAAACCCGATGGAAGAGATGGAAGAGAAGGCGGCGAGGCGGTGGGCTGCGGGGGCCGAGCGCAAGCGCCGCAAGCGGGCCGACAACCGTGCATTCGCACTTTCACATTCTCCCCCTCGGGGAAATGCGGGGGAATTTTTTCTCGTTAAACTGTAGCTGACGGTCGGTGCACCGGTTCACCACGAAGGCGACCGGTTCACTACAAAGGCACAGCGCCCTGTATGTGTGCCCTTTCTGAAGTCTTGTTTCCAGCGCTGTTTTATAACTCAGCGACGTTTTCACAGGCACGCTCGAAAAACTTTTAAAACTCTTACAATAACTTACTATTTGAAATAATGGTAAAATTAATAAAATAAATCTCTAATGAGTTTTCCTCCCAAATATTAACATTGTTTGCAACCACCTTCTTGGCCGGCAGAATAGCAGGCACAAACGTTCCGCCAAAATACACTTTACTTCCTTTTTCCTTAGTTTTAAAACAGCCTGTTTTATTTTCCACTTTTATAACTGCACACTATTCTTCGCGTTTTTGTGCCACTTTGATTAAATTTGCGGTCACTAAAACGTTTCAATCCAAGCCAATGATGAAACTTAAGCGAGACGCACGCGGCTCTAGAAAGATTGAAACCAGAGATTATGCCAGCCGTTACCTGGAATTCGCGAAGGTGCCATCCCGAACGCAACAGCGAATGGCGGTCCATGACGACACAGAAGGCCTTGATGTGAGCCGCATAGACGCTAGCACCAAATTCCTCTCTAGTGTATATTGTAAGAAACTCTATGCGTTCCGGGGAAGAATTGCTGTTATCGCCCCATCCCAGTGGCTGCAGTTATCAAATACTGCTTAGCTGGAATGAATTGGATGCAGAAAACACTATCATGGCCGTGTAGCCCCTACACTAGAAGTAGCCCTGTTCACGGCATTACTGAAAACGGACGCGAAAGATCGACCGCGCAAGATCGACGGTATGACCACGCTGTTTCATCCTAGTCCCCTTTCATGAGGACGCTTGCGAGAACAGCACAAGCGCGGTAGTTGCTGAGACAACAAAAAACCTTCACCAGCAGTAACTACAGTAATCCCTCGTGAACTCGAAGTCCTTAAATCCGCTGAAAATTTCGAGATAAGCGGAGCTTCGAGTTAAAGGGGGGCAAATACACCTGCAGCCTGTGGGAGGCACGGCGAAAAAAGTTTCGCCTTAATCGATACTTCGAAATATCCGAGTTCGAGTTAACGAGAGATTGCTGTATATGTGTACACCCGTCTGATTTTTCTACAAGTAACAACATCGCGGGAGCTTCCTCCGGCTGGTTGATCACCACCAAGTTGATCATGGTCAGTACCTTATCACAGTAGAAAGCGGCGAAACAAGCGAGGGTAGGTCGCATGCACAGAACGATTCCGCCACTGCAGCCAAGGCTGCCAAGGCTGCCCTTTTCAGCCGGTGATCAGCTGCCTGCAATTATTTGCGTGAACAAGGCGCACGCACCATCGCTGACACCGCCCGTGACCATGCAAACATGTGGAATGCAGTACATCCTCCCTGCTTCATCCGCACGCCATTGCCGACTCGCACGCAAAAAAAAACAAACAAACAAACAAAAAAACGCTTCGCCCCCTAATCGTCGGATCCGCTAAGCTCAGCCGTGTATACAGATTACAAATGTCTTCACGTCGGATAGAAAAATTCTTCTAAACCTCTATATAAAATTAACAGGAAGTGCAATTTGTTTACACGATTAATAAATTATACATTATTCAACATTAGTTATAGCTTTTGGATTTCAACAAAAGTACTTTAAGTCAAGTCAAGATGACGGTTGAGTCAAGCCAAGTTCAAAAGTCACGCATCCTCCAGGCGTGCTGGCCACTTAGGCGGTTGCACCCGCAATTCGGCGGCTCGCATAGGCGCTAGCGCGAGTGTCCCCTCCAGCGTAATTAGTATGAAACTCTATGGTGGACCGACAGCCGCCTCCTCTATCGGATCATCCTGCAGATGTCGCTCCGTTTGCTAATGAGATAAAGCGGAATTGTGAGACGAGTACGCAAAGGAGCTTGCTGCAACAAGTGAAGAACAGGAACTTGGGCGAGCTAAACATCCGGAGAAGGGTGCAGAAAAACATCCGCGACAAGCTTTAGAGGCGACAACGGCGCTAAGCCTACGACTTCCACACGAGCTTGAGAAACTGACGAAATGGCGGTAGTGACTACTCGCAGTACCGAACGTTACATTAGCCATATCATTCGGTTGGGTACTGTGCTTCGGCTGCTTTGGCTTGCGTAGCTGGTCTTGGCCGACCTAAGCAACAGCCAATTTTCTTTGTTTTTAGTTATTCGCCTCAAGCCAATAGATAACGTAGACAATTATAAATTGATTTAGTGAATTATCGTGTGTTTTGACAGATATTTTGTGTTTTATTTAATCAGGCGGGGCGCTAAATCAGGAGTCATTTACTACGACTTCTTAGATTAATTTGTTATTGATCCAGAATTTTAGAATGTTAGTTTTCTGCCACGGAAGCTGGTCGCCAGATTTCATCAATCGTCAAACGGGCAGAATAAACAATTCATAGCCAAATTGGAATACGTTTGGTTACGTTTGGATGTGTTTTCAGTTTTTTTTTGTTTCTTCTTGCATTTACACAATTATAACAAAAATATGTTCACTTGAAAATCACTTGAAAATTTTTGAGTTTCAAAAACACTGGCTTTACTCAACAGCGTGAAAAAAAATCATACGACGTTTCGTTACTGACAACTTTGTCTGTGACGATGCCGCCCGCATAGGTGGCGAAGCGTCTTATGATTTGTTTCAATAGTTTAGAGTAAAGCCAATGTTTTTGAAACTAAAAAAATATTGTCCCCTGGCTTTTGGACTATTTTCGTACGTATTTTTGGCCCAATGCCGGTAATTTCACTTTCCTTTTCCACAGTCCGCAAAAAAATGCTCACGTATTAAACTTCCCTCAGCGTCCAAAGCACCGAAGGTGCACAAGGTTCCGAGGAGCCCCAGGGGAAGGACCTCGTATATTTTCAACCATTTCCGATTCCTCCAGTTCAGCTGAAATCCCGAAGAGAGCAATCTCTCTAAATTTTACGTATTTATTTTCTTGAAATCGAAGCCGAAACTTTTGAGTTGCAGCACATCGCCATAGTACATCGGACAGCAGAATGTTACAAATGGTATTTTTTTGGGTGCCCTGGCGTTCTTTTAACCGAAAAGGCGACAGTGCCTTCACATCTCATAATCGGGTTCTGTTTTGTTCAACCGATTTATTAGTTAAATGGCGCCGTTTGGATGTAAACAATACTTAGGTTGCACCTGCGACATAGTGTTTTCGATGTTGTCTTTGGTGTGAGTGGTTTTTCTCTGGTGCGTAATGGTCCTTTCCTTGTGGTATCCTCCGCTATTTTGATCCTCCACGGCTTTGAAGTGCTGATCTGTTGGCGATGTGGGAGTTGCCGACGGTGATTACCTTAAAATTTCTTTTATACCTTCACGTGCCGCTCGTTTTGTCGTATCCTGAATTGACTCCTGGTCATATCCTGCATTTTCCCTGCATGGTTTATCATGTTATGTTAGGTAGTTTTAGACATTCTTAGTTATATTGAGCTTTCAGGGCTGACATATTCATTTAGAGTCAACATGAAGTAAATAACGATCAACACGTCTTCCTAACCCGCTATTTAGTTGGCTGTAGTCAACTTTTAATGAGAAGAAATTTGAACTTACGGCCATATGCACTGCTTCGAGCTTTCTAATGGTGTTCTTCCAGGTCTTCCCATCGGACGTCAGGTAGTAAAGCGGTTCGAACCACGCCCATGGTCGTAGGAGCCGTGCCACCGCTAACCAAGTCATGCTTGAAGAAAAATCGAATAAATTAGACTCTGAAATCTACATTTTTTGATAATTTTCTTACGCGTAAAGAGTAAAAACAACTTGTCTAACTCGAGCGCCGTAAATACTACTGAGAAGATCAGTAATCGGAAATTCGTTGTATTTCTGAGCCATGCCCTGTAAAAAGCTACGAAAACTAAATATGCAGGAATGTTCAACGAAACAAATTTTAATGCCAGAGCTGTCCATGTTGTTATTTTCTTCGCCCGTGAACTGATCCTTTACGACAACATGTGCTCCTGCAAGAAACCCGATAAAATGGTATTTGACATTGAATATTCCTCGCACGTTTCCCCTTCAGCCTATGGGTTCCATGACCAACATAACTTTATTGAAATCGTTAGTTTTTTTGTCTCTCGGCACCAAAAGTTACCGCCCATTGAGTTACAGTTGATAGGTTCTCTGTTTCCAGAAGATTGTTGAAACACCTTTCACTAGGCACTGAACTGGACAGTGTGGTCTTAGCGTCACTGGTTAATGTGTCGAAGACCATCGTAGAGCACGGTGAAATATTTGAGCATGCATTCAAGACATAAGTGTAATGCCATTTCACAAAATGATTCACGAGAATGAATCAGGAGTTCGGATTGTCTTATTTGAACAGTGACAGTAGTTACTGAAGCCAATGAAGTACTATATATGGATATGGGTAATGAAAAAGTGGTTTTATATATAGGGGATGGGGTGGACTTTGATCTGTCCAAGGCTTGTGACTTGGTGGATCATTATCTCCAAAGTCAAAAGCTGCTATGATATAGTGTTTGCAGCAAACTTGGCATGTTCGTTCGGGACTATCTAAACAACCGAGCAAACTTTGTACGCGTGCGTGGCGTATTGTCTAAACCCTTCTTTCCAAAGACAGGATTCCCCAAGGATCCATCTTGGGACTACCTTTGTTCTATGTTTTTATTAACGACCTATCCTTTTCTGTTAGTAATATTCAAACGCTTCTGTATGCAGATGACATCAAGCTGCCTCGAAAAGTTGTAACGGGTGATGACAGTGGCCTTTTAGAGTGGGACATTTTCAGTGTGAGTATAATTGGTGCCGTGCTAACAAATTATTAATAACTCCAACCAAAACACATGTAATGAGTTTAAGCATAAAATGCACAATTGTGTGACACTATTAAACGCTAGGACATTGTGTACTGAGAAGAGCTGATGGGTGTCGTGACCTAGGAATTTTTGTCGATTCTTCGCAACGCTTTTGATTGCTAAAAAGGCATACAGCTAGTTAGGAGCTGTATGCTGTATCCTCTAATCATGCTTTAAACGTTTGTTTGTTTCCTTAGTTATTCCTAACCTTCATTTGCTGTCTGTCGCTTGGAGCTATTTGAACACAACTAGGCTGCAAAGTCTGAAAATGCGGAACGACGTTTTGCAAAAATTGTTTCTGGTAGGCATTTCGATCGAAGAGTGCATTACGAGTATAATAACATGTTGACGAAACTCCACTTAATTACACTGGCCAAGAGAAGGAATGATCCTAATTTTGTATTTCGTTCAGATGTTTACATCATTAGAAGAGTTAAAGCTTGAGCCAGTTGGTACAGAACTTTGAGAGTAGAGGGCAGCGCAGTTAACGAGACGAAGCGGAGACGAGAGAAGCACAAGCGCTTACTAACAAACAAATGATTTATTGCTTCGTGGCGCCAGTTTTACACATGCTGGTGGACCACCAAAAACAACCAGGAAGAAAGAAGAAGGGGTAGGGGAGAAGGGAGAAGGGAAAGCAGCACCAAATTGATACCTAAAAAACGCACAGCAATGGTGACAGGAGACACGTGTCAACATTTTAGATAGTGAATCTCTTTTCCGAAGAGCGGAATTCTCGGTGTGCTAATACATACTTTACTGTGCTGAAAAAGGCACAATGCTTTAAAAATCTCGCCTGCCTTCTGCTCCCAATAACGGCCCAATATGTGGCATTTTTCAAACAGGCGTGCAGCCACAACTTTTGCGATGCGCAGCCGGGTGCCCCCCCACAGACCCATTGAGCCATTGGCGTGTTCACGTGGATGGTCATTTTAGCAACGACCCGTCTGGCCTATGTAGTATTTTTTGCAA
Source organism: Haemaphysalis longicornis (assembly GCA_013339765.2). NCBI lineage: Eukaryota > Metazoa > Arthropoda > Arachnida > Ixodida > Ixodidae > Haemaphysalis > Haemaphysalis longicornis. The sequence continues at coordinate 2,079,767 of JABSTR010000988.1, read as the reverse complement.
TTCAGTGAGATGCTATATACCACATGAGATTTGCATAGAACATAAGGCGCATTGAACATAAAGCCGAGCATGCTTCTTTTTGCAGATATTGGCTTGACTGTGCTTGTAATTAACTCGCGTGCACAGGCGTGAAAGTTTGTTCGGCGCGGTGAAAACAACGCGAACTCCGGCTCTACCAACCACTTTTTTAATATCGTGTGAAACCTTAGGCACATCAGGAATGGCAGCCGTGCTGTTTCTGGCCACATCCGCGGTTGCCGACTGGCTTTTTTGGCAGAAGTGATATCGCGAAGGAGTGAATCTGGCCCACTTTTTAAAGTTTGGCTTGGGAAGCCCGCCTCGACCAGCCTACAGACTTTCGAATTGAAGCTTGCCTCCACTGAATGCTCGCATGACCGTTTAATGGCTGCCCCCAGGCAAGATTTTGCTATGCCTCTCTACACAAGTTTGAAGTGGCATGACGCGTAGGGGAAAAGGGGCTTTTGAGAGCGGGGGGCATACGCCCAAACAGTAAAGATGAATGAATGAATAGTACACCGGCGACATAGCAAAGGCGGTTTCTGAGCAAGGGTCCTATTCTCGACTGCACAAATTCCCGTGAAATTCGCCGTTTTTTGCGTAAGCACAACGTAAGCAATTAGTGACGTGATGCACGTATAGGTGTGGCGACTTGCACTGTAATTTGACGCTTCACTCATAAAGTTCACACCCAAGGTATCAAATATTGCGCACAAAAGATATAAAAACACTTGACATGTACTATAAAAATTAAGACGGTAGCTGAGGCTGGCAAGAGAACACATTTCCGTAGGTCCAAATTGGCGTGAACACCCCGAGGCGGTCGAGTAACGCTCATCCGAAAGGGAGCGAAAGGCGGATGTCGAGCTAAAGAACACCACAGAATATTCTACCGTATCTATTTATTTATTTCAATCGAAGTTAGTAACATAGTTGGGCTCTCTGCTTCAATGCAACTTTTGTTGCGTTACCACCTGCAACAGCCGCCACTGCCGCCACGCTATCATCTGCTGCAATGTTACAAGTTTATGGCGTGATCACAGAAAAAAACGGCCGCGACCATCGCTTGTATGACACATAAGAGCAGCGAAGCTCTACGCCTGATAACCCCGCAGCGTACCGATGTCGCCGATTGACTCATTCGTCCAGCTCGACTTCAATCAGCGCTGTAATGAACAAAAGGGACACTTTTCTTTATTTTTCTCTTGAGTTCGACCATGTGACCCAGCAGCTTACTAGGAGGAGTGTGAGCAAATGCCATGCATTGGATTGATTGATTGATTGTGGGGTTTAACGCGCCGACGCAACGCAGGCGATGAGGCGCGCCGTAGTGGAGGGCTCCGGATTAATTTTGACCACCTGGGGATCTTTATCGTGCGCCGAAATCTCGTACACACGGGCGTTTTTGCTTTTCGCCTCCATCAGAAAAGCGGCCGCCGCGGCCGGGAATCGAACCCGCGACCTCGTGCTCAGCAGCGCAACGCCTTAGACACTGAACCACCGCGGCGGGTAATGCCATGCATTGGGTTCTCTTTGTCATAGTGGGACTTGTACTGCCCTCTTATGTTTCGGTTATGCCATACAAATATTTTTTAATTTTATTGCCAAACATAAAAGCAAAATACTGCACGTTATTTGTATGCTCCGTGATCGCTAACTTGGAAACAGTTGAAATTATAATTTGTTTCGGTAGAAAACATGTTAAACTGCTGAATCCGAAACTGCGCCTGCTGCAAATTCACGGACATTTCGCGGCGCCGAAGGTCGGGCAAATTTTTTTTCCTATTTCACGGCAAAATCAGCCGCCATTTTCAAGCTGTTACGTAACATTACGTCCTTTTTACGCAGGCTGAAGTTGCCAAAGCGTGACGTGTCGGTTCCGCCAACTGTTTAAATTTCGCCACACCTTCTCAGCCAATCACAGAGACGACGTGTATTATAAGCAATAGCAAAGCAATAGCAAAGACAGGCTTACGTTGTCATGTCCGGTGTAGTTAGTCAAGTTTTTCATTGCAGGCTAAGAATTGTGCACTTCATGTAGGGAGAAATAAGGCAAACTGTAGAACTGTTGAACGTAAACGTCATGAAACGTCAAAATGACGACAGCACTCGCAACTGCTTTGTCAACCGGAAGCACGTGACCAAAATTGAAAGCCAATCAGGAAAGACTTCCGGAAAATTTTCAGATTTCCCGGGAATTTGTGCAGTCGAGAACAGGGCCCCAACAGGCGAAAAGCCTCACGAGTAAAAGAGAAATTTTATCCAGCCAGGGGCAGCCGAGCCAACTGAAAATATTTGCATTTGAAACTGCCCTTAAACACGCTGTTAATTTAAACGAGCCCGTTTTTTGATTTACAAGTTCTACATTCAGTAATTTTCACATCCGCTCCCTGTCCACCGTCACATCCACGTCTCCACATCTACATCCACATCTTGGCTCATCTGCTGGTAGTGGCACATCTACTCCACACGCCGGTATTCACACATCCACGCACATCTTCGGTCACATCTACATTCCCATCTCCATATCTACTATCACCATTTATCCGGCATACCAACCCCTTGAGATACTTCCTATGGAACCAATTATATTGTTACGTGGCGGCAGAAGTGATGAGGCGAGCCATGGCGAATGGTGATGAAGGATCTATTTACAGCTTATTTACATGGTGGCCAAAACGGAGCCCGGCCTGGCAGCGCGGCGCACCAGCTCTTCTTCGTCGTCACCATCCTTGGTGGTGGGCTATGGCGCCACGGGGATTGTCCGCCACGTACCGTGACATCACCCCCGCTGGTCGAAGACGACCGTCCCGGTCGACGCCGACGCCAGTTGGCGAATCAATGCGGATGAGTGTGCGATGAGAAATGCAGACGAATCGCTTGCCGCCACGAATGGCGATGATGGTGTTGATTGATGCCTGGCCCAGCAACAGCAATGGCTTCAGCCGTGACGAAGCGCCAAAGGTCCTAAGGCCACGTCGGACGGAAGGGCGGGGGAATCCATCTTCGGCTTGTATGGTCACGGCTCATTTCGGCTTGTCGTCACTTGGGTCTTTCGGGCTGGGGACACGAGGCGGGGGACATCGTCGTGTGGTGGTCTCTGCTGGGTGTTGTGTCGTGGGCGACGGCGAGCGGCCTCGGCAGCGACGGAGCGAGGGACGGCCGCCGGGCCCACCCACAAGCCCAAGAAGAAAGAGTGCGGCCTGCTCGTACCAAGACCAGAACCCAAAGAGAGCGTTTATTGTTCAACAAGACGGCACCGAGACGCATACGCACGTGACCCGTCACGTGCGTCCACAGCAACGACATCTAGTTACAATTCATACAACCAAGCGCACACAGTGAGCGGGCGCTCCACTAGAGGGCGCCACTACACCACACTGGGCCGGGGCTGCCCGGCGCGGCTTCGATATCCCTGGCGGCGACGTCCATACCGATGCGATGCGATGCTGGGACCAGGATGGGGATGACGAACCCGCACGCTCCACCAAATGTTACGTGGCGGCAGAAGTGATGAGGCGAGCCATGGCGAATGGTGATGAAGGATCTATTTACAGCTTATTTACATGGCGGCCAAAACGGAGCCCGGCCTGGCAGCGCGGCGCACCAGCTCTTCTTCGTCGTCACCATCCTTGGTGGTGGGCTATGGCGCCACGGGGATTGTCCGCCACTACCGTGACAATATTACACATCTCCGGTATTTTACGTTTAATTGAAAAACAATAGGTCACGTCATCATGTGGGGTTTACACCATCAATTCCAAATTTCTGATCGACAGAAAATGGCATTGTTTTATATTTGTAACAAAACTGTTCACGCAATCACTTGAAACTATCTATATTCCAGATCACCGGAAAATTGGGAGGGTGGTTACCTTGAAGAGGTCTGGGGATGAACAGTCCCAGCACAATTTTTGCCAAGTGTCCCCATTTCATGCGAACTCATGGAGCCCGTCATTTACTCTTACATCGCCAAATTTTGGAAGACAATTCGTTTTTCTCAGCACGGGTTCAGAAAAGCATTCTCATGTAAAATGCATCTTTTATGTTTCACTCAATACCTGCCTTCTGCCTTCCGATTACGGACTGCAATATTTCTTGATTTTGCGAAGACTTTCGGCACTGTGTCACATGAACTATAATCCCTTAAAAAACAATCTTCACGCGAATACTAACATGCTTGCATAGTCATTTCGCTTCTTAACTAACCGTTCACTATTTCTTACTGTAAATAACTGCGATTCTTCTTTATCTATCCTTCGCTCGGGTGTTACGCAAGTGTCTGTGTTGGGTTCCTTACTTTTGTTTATCTACATGAATGACTTGCCGACTAACATCCGCTCATCAGTCCGCTATTTTGCTCATGATTGTGTCATTTATTAGGAAATAACTACTATATCTGATATTAACACTTTACATTCCGGTACTAGTCAAGTTATGGAAAAGTGTAAGTTGTGAAAGGTGAATCTTAATAAAAATTGAGGTGATATTTTTTGAAGATGAGCCAGATCCACCTAACGCGAATTTGAGAAACAAGCGGAAGTTTGCTACCCGGCCTAAATGCAACGGCGTCAAGGCTATTACATGATTCATATTCATATTCATATGTTAGCGTTCACAAAACTATGGTACAGGAATCCTTCTGATGTTGTCCAGTTCGATGAATACCAAAGTGTATTTATAAATCGGACAAATCGAAAAGGTGGCGGTGTAGCACTCTACATTCGTCTTGATATTCCTTTTGCATTTTTAGACAATTTTTAATGGTAGACGTAGATTATGAAATAATAGCTGTTGATTCATTAGATCAGATAGTTCTGCTAATCTACCGTCCGCCTTCAGGTAACGTTAACAACTTCATTTTGAATATGGACAACACACTTCATGCCATTCAAGAAATAAGTAAAAATATGGTTGTTATAGGTGATTTTAACATAGACATGCCCTCCAACAGTTATGCTGCTAGAAATCTAACTAACACAATGGCTTGCTATGGTTGCACAAACGTTGTTAATGTACCTACACGAACAACTATAGAAAAGGAAAGTATTTTAGATTTATGTTTCACAGATTTTGTTTCCACTGATATAGAGTGTGGCGTGTTGGAAAGTGACATCAGTGATCATCTGCCTTTTTTTTGTTTTTCTCCCAAACCAAAATATAACTCCCTTGGTGCCCGGAAGTTCTTTCTTGTATACAAAAATTAACGACGAAACTTTAAGTGTATTTCGAGACCTGGTAATGAGAGAAAATTGGTCACACGTATATGGTGAAAACAATCCTAGCCTGGCATATGATGTATTCTTGGATAAATTTCGGAAGAATTATTTCAAGGCTTTTCCGGAGGTTTCTTTCACTATGTATAAAAAAGCCAAGAAGCCCTTGGTAAATAAGGAAATGTACAAAAGAATAAAAGATAAAAAAGAAACTGTTCGCCAAGTTTCTCAAAAGTAAGGATATAAATAATCTGTCCCTGTGTAAAGTTGAAGTTGAAGTTGAATCTTATTTCCATAAACGTACACCATTATGGCGAAAAATAGGGTAAAAAAGTTGCACTCAGCAACTTGACGAAGCCTTACATCCTTCATGGTCAACAGAAACAACAGCGGCGGGGAAAACAAACAAAAAAGCGATACATAGACACCACTTGTGGGTGACAAACAAAACTAGCACGGCAAATACAATATGTTCAAAACTACAATAGATAGCGCATCAATAAGTGCAACAGACTAGAAATAGGTTGACCGCTGATCTCAAGAAAGCAAAGGAAAATTACTATGCTAAAATGTTTAGTGACAAGCGATCAGTAGAGCAAATTTGGAGAACCTATAATTCGTTGGTTTCGAAATCACATAAAAGAGTCCCACTTGAAATGCAAGCGGACGGTACTTCTTATTCCGGTGTGCCTCTGTCAAATAAATTCAATGAGTACTTCCTTACAGTCAGTTCAATATATGACTATTCGAGTGAAGTAGACCCTACAGCATACCTGGTTGACAACTCGGCAACAATGTTTTTATCTCCCACAACCCATACAGAAATTTTCCAATTCATAAAGCTTTTAAAACATAAATGCTCAACTGGCACCGACAGCATTAAAGCGGAAGCAGTTAAATATGTAGGAGATATAACTGCACCTGTGTTCAGTCACATATGTAATCAGAGGCTCACAGAAGGTATTTTCCATGAAAAGCTCAAAATCGTTAGAGTCTCAGTGGTACAGAAAGGCGGTAACTGTAGTGATTTTGGAAATTACCGCCCTATTTCTGTCCTCTCAGTATTCTCTAAAGTGACTGAAAATGTGATTAATACACGTCTGATAAATTTTTTACATAAAAAAGAAGTAATTGTGAAAGAACAATACGGTTTCCAAAAGCGGAAGTCTACTGAAATGGCTCTGCATGGTATAAAGGAACAGATAATAAACAACATAGAAAATAAACTATTCACCATTGGTTTGTTTCTAGATTTAAGGAAGGCCTTCGATTCTGTTAAGCACGACATTTTGATACGCAAGTTACAATTTTATGGGATAAGAGGTTTATCACTTGATCTTGTTAGTAGTTAGATTCTAGGAAACAATGCATCATTGTAAATGGTGTTGCATCCAGTTTCGGAACGATACGGAATGGTGTTCCCCAAGGGTCTATCTTGGGTCCGCTTCTATTCTTGTTGCATATTAATGATGTAGTTAATATACTCGGTACCCCATCAATAGTTCTCTATGCAGACGATACTAATGTTTTCTTTACAGGACCCAACCTCGAAATCATCACCAATATTGCAAACTTGTGGCTACAGGAATTATCCAAATGGCTAAGAGGAAATAAACTACAACTAAATGTCGAAAAGACAAAATGCGTAATATTTAGAGCAAAAAACAAGCAGTTAGATTTTGCTCCAGCGCTTCTATTTCGGGAATCTATTCTTGAAGTGGTCTCCTCAATACGTTTCGTGAGTGTTATTTTTAATAATGCATTGTCATGGACTGATCATGTAAATCACATATGTAAGAAGTTATCGCGTTCGTCGGCATTTTATGGAAACTTAAGTTTTTCTCACCCTGTTGGCTTAAAAAGCTGTTGTATTTTGCTCTTGTGCAGTCCCTCTTGCACTATTGTCTTCTGATTTGGGGCAATACTACAAATTAAAATATGAATGCTTTACTTGTACTACAAAAAAAAAAAAGCTATCAGGGCTAATGCGAATCTATCCTATAGAGAAAGTACAGAACAACAGTGGGGAAGCTTGGGCATTTTAAAAATCCACGATTTAGTTAATTTAAGACGCGCGCAGGATATCCACCACATATTTTATGAACACCCCTACCTATTTCCGAATCTAGAATCTTCACCTCAGACAGCGTACCCCCTAAGAAAAAAACATTACAGAAAGCCGAGAATTAGAACGAATTATGGCATTCAGTTGAAGCAATATCAGGTCATAGACTTTTTAAATAATAAGGAGGAGATTGAAGTGCTTATTAAAGAGTTTAAATCCATAAAACTGTTTAAAAAACATTTGCTTCAGGTATTGCTACAATGATATGCCCAGTTTTGAATGAGTTAGCAGACTATACTTTTCGCGGAAAGAGTGTTACGTTTGCGTTTCTTTCTTTAATAATGCTTGTTTTTTATGTTTAAGTTGAGTAACTTTCTGTGTTAAACTTGACTTTCTTGTCGTGTTTTTACTTTTAATTGAGCTGTTAGGCTCTATTAAACGTGTGCATGTCAATATTTTCTGCTGATTTGTAAATTAATGCGTTAAAATTGTTAGTGGATGGTATGTGTGAGTGTATATTTTTATTTCTCTTACGATGGCATTTTCTTTGTTTTTTGGGCTTCGAAAAATGTGCTAGCTATGTTGTTCTTTTTCTGCATGATATAAGAAAATATTGTATCCATTTTTTTTTCTTTTCATTTAATTTTGGGATGTGTGCTGCTGCCGACTTCGGTGCAAGCTACTTTGGGAGGAAGGGCCTCGTCAGGCTGTAGCCTTTTGCCCTCCACCTTATGTGTAAATGCACTTTCGCCTCTTGAAATCTTAAAAACAAAAAAAAACAAAAAAATGGCCAAAAGTAATTAAAATTATGCCGTGAATTTTAGCAATGTGGGGGTGATAAGTTCGGATTTTGCTTATATTGAATTGAAACACTCAAGTTGACGAAGCGTCCTTATGAAAACGTTATTTAAATGGACTTTCGAGCATGGCGCGAATGCGTTTTGGTGGAGAAGGCATTAAAATATGCAACAGACGTTTGAAGTAAAGTAGAACTGTATATGTAGGGAAGGTGGGTCCTTTTGGCACCAGTAGCAGCTCTTTTCGAATTTATCATCAGGATAATTTTCTTGGGCACGCCTGAAGGCACTCATGGAGTAAGCAAGCTCTTCGTTGCTTTGCCATGAATTTCCAAAACACTTCACAAGACGGTTGCTCATATTCTCTTCTTCCCTTTAATGAAGTGGTTCGTACTCTCAGAGGGGGGGGATAGCGGTGGAGATTACCAGTTCTTGAATGCAGCGGCCATTTAGTTAAGTACTAAAATGGTAAATATGGGAGTAAAAAATAAAACCAGAGATATTTCATAGGGACGAGGGACACGAAATTAAATCATTGTTTCACATCTCAGAGTTTCGCTGCGTTCACTTCTTCGGTTGACGTCGTCGTTGACGTCTGGGTACAGATCTTTCGTCGATCTCCTAATTGCAGTCTGAATTCATAACAAGCAAGCTCCGAACAGTAAAAAAAAATTCTGAAAACACCCACCAAACAGTCTGAACGGTCAAGCCAAACGCAAACTCCGATTGGTCCAATGGGTTTGGCTTTATTTTCATCAATGAAACAGCTGGATCTGGCTCATTTTCGATATGAACAATAATATCCGTGCACTTTTTCAGGGCGTCATCTCAACTATTTTCTCGCCACCCCTACTTAAGAGGAAAGTAGCCAAGTATTTGTTGTCACTGCAGCTTTATCCGACTTAGGTTCGGTTTCTGGATCTGGATCATTTCGATAAAACGCTTCAAATATAAACGCATGTGCGTTTCTCGAACTAACTCTGCAGCACCTAACTACTTTCCTAACGACGTCCCTCTATACACTGTCTCATCTTATAAATACCTTGGCGTGAACTTACATCTCAGCTGTCGTGAAAACTTTACATTTAATATGTCGTTAATAACGCTAACCGCATGTTAGACTACTCCCAGCGAAATTCTTATATGGCTCCCGGATCCAGAAAGTTGCAACTTTATAAAAGGTCTAGTTCGTTCAAAACTAGAGTATACGGCCTCTGTATGGCATCCCGGGCAAGAATCACAGATTGCAGGAATAGACGCAGTCGAAAATCATGCCTCGCGCTTCAATCTCTCCAACTGTCACCGCCCATGAAGCGTTACAGCCAATAAATTAATTTTTTGATTGTGTCTTTTTGACAAAATATATCACAAATATCCCATTCTACAACAACAGCTACTGCCTTCTGAATCTTACATTTCAGCACACATTGATCATCAGTACAATGTTAACCTCTTGTCCTCTCATACACAGCATTTCCATAAGTCGTTTATCCCCGGCATTTTCGTTAGCCTGAACCGCCTTCTCTCGTGCGTCGCTACGATGACAGATGAGACTGCTTTACGATCTGTTGCAAGCAACTTTTTGTGGTGAATGCTCATGTTTACGTTATTTGCATCTTGTATTTGCGCTGCTCCATTTCTTTTTCTGTTACACAGAATGTCAACCCGGCACTCCCCTCTGTAGTGCCCTTTGGGCGATGAGGGTAACTAAACAAATAAATGAACAGAGGTAATGCTAAAGTAACTGTAAATATTTAGCGGCTCAGGTTCTTCAAGGCAATGTCTAGTAGAATTTCGCTGCAGGAAAGATTCGATAAAGGACAGTTTTCAATTACAGCTAGCGCTTTGGGTAACGATGGTCATACAGCGCATGCAAAGTTTGTCTTCGTAATAACTCACGTGTGAAAACCCCCTATGTAGTCCTGGTTCTTGCCCCTTTGGAGCTCCAGCTCCTCGCCTAAAAGTGCTCCTGCAATTACAAAAACGTTTATTAGACAAAAAGTAGCTTTGTTGCTACCAGAAATAGTAGAATATTTACAAATTCTCTAATCAATTTTTTTAAAGGATTTAACGTGGAACCACAACAAATTGCGCAGGCATTCATTCCTTAATTTATTTTGTGCGTGCAAGTGCGCGTAGACCACTCAAACTGTGCATTTATAATTTACCAGAAATGAATACATTCTTGAATTGCTGTTTTCAGCGCGTATGCAGTTGGTAACTTCATGAAAGCGGCAAAGTAGCGCTGCCCCACTTTATATCTCCCGAATCACAATTTCTTTTGTGCTGTAAGTTGAGTGCAGGGCGACAAAGTTGTTCATCAAATGCATTGATATTCCAATTTAAATTTCATTGCTGAATAATTCGATCGCGGGGAGGTTACCTATTATGTCGCTATTGATTTTCCAATTTACGTTTCCCTCCTTAATAGATGGATTAAGGGGAGGTTACCTATGATGTCGCTTATATATATTCATATTTCATACAAAAACAGAATTTCAGTAGTGTCAAGTGATAAAGCACTATGGGAATCAGCGCACGCTTGAGATTCTGGAAGCCTACACGATTTATAAGAGAGGCACTGATTGCGTAAGCACCTTTTCTGTTGTCTTGTCTCCAAAAGAGATAGCGTTTCTCGAAGACTAACCTTTATCGTTTAGGAGCAAAATGGTGGAACTGGTATTACGATGAAGAAAAATTCGTTTACTTTTTATGTTTTTGGAATATTTTATGTATCTGTATGCTTTCCCCTTTATCTTTGTGTAACCTTTTCGTTTATATTGCTCAGAGGAAAATAAACACTTTGTTGGTGGTCAGCGCTATGTGTTTGTTGCCTCTTTCTTTGTGTCCCGTCTTGAGCTGTGTTTTTGTATGAAGTATGAACCAACAAGCCGAAAAACTCCATTGCCTCAGATATTCACAAACCAATAGGACGGTCGTTTGATGAGTTTGGGATATTTTCTAATACGGCCCCACCATCTCTGTAGAGGTGCGGTGGCTGGCAAGCATTCCTCATCAATCTATCTCGAGTGAATTGCAAAGAACAACAGCGGAATTGTTTAGGTCCATGTGAGACCGCTTTAAGCGAACGTGCGAGCAGGCGTCGAAAAAATGGAAAAAGACGAGTTCCGTACAGCGAGGAAGCACTTTTAAATAACAAACGGCTGTGCAGATCAAGCCGCTTTAGTTCATGCTCACCGCCCCGTGGACCAATCCTCATCCACGGTGGGAATTTTGACCACCTGGAGATCTTCAAGAAGCTGAAATATTTTTTCTTGCAAGACCGGACATCACGGCTGGGGTTGCACCCGCGTCCTTTGACTCAGCTGCATAACGCTTTACTCACTACGCCACCGTGGCAGGTGAGGAATACTGCTTATTTCTTCTGAATGAATACTTTAAGACCCCTGAGTTACTGGTGAAGCAGGCAATTTTTCTTGGGCGGCCATCAACGGAACACAAAGCACGCATTAAATTTCCAGCTGTGGACGCCACTCGGCACATCATGGGAGAAATTCATCGGAGTCTTCGACAAGAGCACCGAACTGTAGTGAGAGAGGTTGCCGTTATGGAAGTGTGCACAAAATCGTGCACTAAGGTTTGCAAATTAAGCTGCTGTGTGGCGGGGGGATGCGCTAATTTTTTACTGCGTAACAAAACCGCAAGCGTATGGACGTTTCCTTGGAGCGTCTGCCTATGCTTAAATGCAATACACAGGATTTTTGCGTCCACTCAAGACCACAGACGAAGCAGGGATTCACCCCTACAATCCCGAGTCGAAGTGTCAGTCAAAGCATAGTCCTTCAATGATTGTCCGATCACAAACCTCCGGCCAAGGTTTCATTGAGGGACAAAAGCTGCTGTTAGGATCGCCCCTGTCAACAAGGAGACTACGTCGGCCTTGCGCAACGCGTACTAGCCCCCTGTTTCTCTGTCAGCAATACGGCTGCATTCTTCTGCTCTTCATTTTCTCGAATCAATATTCGAGCAAACTGTGCATATTTTTGTGCCAGTTATCCTAGCTTAGCTTAGCTGCGAGATAGAATCGAGACCGCGCGTGGTGAAAAGGCCTGTTGAGGTGTTCGTTTTTTGCGACGGTCACGGCTCAGTTTCCGTTTTCGGATGGGGGGCATTTGGCGTTTGCAGTTTTTGGCTAGCCTTTGATTTTCCACCGGAATGATACGAGTTAACTAGCGCCGGAATTAAAGCGGTATACAGGTTTTGGTTTAGGTGACCAGCTATGCAGAGAAAATAGGTATACAAACCAAGCCCCTTAGCACGTTAGTTTGGCGCTGCAGCTACGCGATTCAATATCGAGAAAACAACATATTTACATGTGAGAGCTCGTACAAAGAAAACTACTGAGGTTTATTTTTTGCAAATATGGTCGTTACGATTCTCTGTCGAAGCTCATGTCTGACAACGGCATTCAAACTCTAGAATCTGGAGGATGCTTGGCCCGACTATCCTTCTTGCACAATATTGTTACGTCTAAACTGAAAATAACTCCGTCGACTTTAGTTCAACCCTTAAGCACAAGAACGACGTGACACACGCATACTCAATCCCTTCAGCCTATCTTCGCAAAAACAAACGAGTTCAGGCATAGTTTTTTTGTCCCACGTGCCATTTCTGAATGGAATCCGCTTCCGGAAACAGTTATCCATTCCCAGAAATTTCTCCGAAGCCCTCCATGAGAACACTTGTTATTGAGTATATGCATTTTACGGTGCGCTACGCCTTTACCAATGTTTTTTTGTATTTTTTATTTTTGTTTGTTTGTTTGTTTTCTTGCAAAAAAAGTTTGATCGTTGTATAAATGTGTATTGCCAGTTGCCCCTCCTGCTTGGGCCAGAAAATCTGGCTTGCAGTATTCGCAAGAAATAAATAAATAATAACAATAGAAATCTTCTTTGGAAATTCATCACTGACAGCAGAAAAAAACGCTAAAGTAATGGAAGCAGCATAATGGATGCGCGAAAAGGGGCAGTGAGGGATAGATATTACTAAGCCTTGGTTGAGTGCTAGGCTGAGGACATAGGTAGGGTGTCTAAGATAAAAATTTACACGCAAAGTATCTGCCAACCACCTACCAATACGGCAATTTCAAACAAAAGTGCAACTTCAGGTCGGCCGGATGGCACAGGCCGCCACCGGAATCGAAGGAATTCTGGCCAACGACTAAGGAAGCGGGAGGACGAGGGGAGGAAGACGAGTAGAAGACACCGCCTTCTCATTCGTCCCATTCTTTTTTAATACTATCACCAGCAGGATAAAAACATTTTACTACTACTAACGGCACAGATAGCCATTCACGCATTTTCAGAACTCTAAATAACTCATTGGATTATTAAAAGCACCCACCGCAGATTTTAGGTGGGCAACAAAAACAACAGGAAGCCTTGAATGCTGGCTGCCCTTACCAAGCAGCTTTCAAACGCGTGCCGAAGGGACTATCCAAGCTCACCACGGCTGTGCTGTACAAGTGTTTATTTACACAAGTATGTGGCAATATCAAGGTGGATGTGGAAATTAGTGACATCATGCACGCAGTAGCTCCTGTACCATCGCTGTTACGCGCCGACAGCCGACATCAATGTGCAGGTGGGTTTACTCTTTGCGACCGCGACCGTGTATTCAGCTTCTGCTTCGTCCTATCATCCAGCAGGTTTTCGAATATCCGGGGAATGCCACAGACGCGGAGCATGGGCTTCTCGCTGGAGGACCCAGATTGACCCCTTATTATGCACCTTCAGGAAAAAACCACTGGAAACACCCAACCCAAGATGAGAGTGACTGTTTTTGTCTCGCCTCTCCTCTTGCGTTGTGTGATTACATTGGTTTTTCCCTTAATATTTTGACCCCATAGGCTGAAATAACATCAGTGGAGCAACCAGGCACGCAGCACATCTCAGTCATCGTAGTTCACATTGTTTGCCCTTCACGATGAGGGAACCAAGCTATGTCGCACAACAAACACCACAGCAAGATAGCGACCCAACACACTGCCAATGCAGCCGCAGCTCTCCAAGATGCCTACACCGAGAGTTCATATATATGCTTCACCAGGGTTGCGCGTCTGATTTGTACAAGCCACCGCATCAACGGCTCCACCGCCGCAGCCAAGCCTGCTATCAGTGCTGCGCACCGAAGTCCTTATCCAAATGTGCGCAGATGGGTCCTGCACCACCGCGCTACGGACGGCGCGGCTAGCAACGCACGCACGTGCCGACTTCACCCCGCCGCTGAAACCGGCGTGGCAGATCCTACACGAGTGGCCGGTGGCTTTCCCGAACGACTATGGAATTCAAGATGGCAGACGGACCCGCAACTCCGCTCCCGTATGGGGACCGGGTGGCCGTTGTATGGCACCACCGTCGCTTCAGCGAACAGCGCCGCCCGTGGCGAACCGCTCGTCAGTGGAATGCCGGTGGCGGTCAGAGCAACGTAGCTGTGCATGACTTTCTGTCGTTCTGCTGCGGCGCGGCTTGCGAAGCGCAGATAACCACAAGAAGTTCTTTTCAGATCGGTAAACCTTGAAAGTACAAGCGACCGTTACGAGTCATGCCATGTGGTGATTTCCATACTCAGTAATTACAAATAGCAGACGACGCTCAATGCGCCAAGCTCGAAGTCAAGCGGGAATCGCAAGTCTGTTCCATAGTTCAAATTTTTCATACCTGCATGCATTTTGACGTATCAAGGAATATATTGCAGCTAAATGCTCCCGAGGTCACGGGTTCGATTCCCTGCCCCGGCGGCCGCTTTTCTGATGGATGCGAAAAGCAAAAACGCCCGTGCGTTCGAGATTTCGGCGCACGTTGAAGATCCCCAGGTGGTCAAAATTAATCCGGAGCCCTCCACTACGGCGCGCCTCATCGCCTGCGTTGCGTCCGCGCGTTAAACCCCGAATCAAATCTATTGAATCGCCGCTAAGTGCTCCTATAAAGCCGGTGTGTACTGCCGATTCAGGAATTCTGCGGCACTAGCCTTTGGCAGTTGATAACGAAAGGGCGTCGTGCACAATCGAAAGACAAAGTTGAAGGGTTCCTTCTAAGATTGGCACCAAAAACAAAAATTGTGATGGACGACGCTCCGTACCTTCATTAGCTTCGGGAGAAACGTGTTTAATCTCACAGAAATACGCTTAGTACTGTTATCAAAAATTTTTTACACAGTAAATACCGAATGATAGTTGAATGTAATTGCTTGTCGTGGAAAAGAATTGCTTTTACAAGACATGCAATGGTTGCTTACTAGTTGGTAAATGGTTTTTCAAGAAACAGTTCCTGCGTGGGACGAGAGACAGGAGGCTGCCAAAAACCTCAGTTTCACAACTGAATACTGAGGTCCAGTGTTACAACCTGCCACCTACGCCAGCACGCAGTTTAGTCTTTTGGTCGCAGCGTCTTTGACTGAGAGCCTTTCTCATTCTATTTTGCACGAAAAAGCTACGCGTTCGTCGTCGTTAGACGGAGGGCTGGAGGATTTCGCTGTTTAATTTTGCACTTCCATGCACCCCTCTCCAAATCCTAACTGCTGCCAGTGTGTCGGAAATGCATCTGTGCTAAAGGACTCGGGCTGGTGCACCCCTATTTGAGGCAACAGTGGCGCGTTTTTGGTTTCTTCACAAAGCGTGCTTACACGATTTTTTTAGGTACTCGGCAAAGAATTCACATACACAGCATTAAAATATACAGGCTTGCGTTATCACTGCCACGTGTTTTTAACTGTCGGTACCGGTCTTTATTCCATGCAGGTGGTAAAACGGGAAGACAACAGCCTGGGCTATTGAGTGGTTGAATAAATTTGGTTCTTGATAAAATGACCACGATAAATGTGGAAGTTTCGCTTCAGGTCAGAGGCTCCCATGCTGTCACAGTGTCGCTTACCAAAACTGAAGGCACAAAGGTGACTGTTACCGAAAGAAAGTGTAAACTGCCGCTACGTTTGCACGGCCACGCGGTAATCGATCTCTTACGTAAGTGCCTTTCTCTTCAAAAAAACACGTATCCAGGAATCCCATCGTTAAGGCTGGCATGGAAACCGTTGTCATTGAATCCAGTGAAGATAATTTAAAGTGGTAGAAAAATAAATACTAAGAATAATAGTTTATCCCTACTCAGATCGCGCGGAGCCAGACGCTGAGCGCCGCGAAAAGTGTTCGTGTCTATGTCGCCCATTTCCAACCTTAGAAGAGTCCAAGAAGTTTACGTAGCCGTTAGTGCATTTCACAAGACACGAATACTAATAACAGTAGTGTTATTTGTACTCTGATCGGGTGGAGTAAAGCGTAGATCGCAGCAAAAAGCCCTCATGTCACTTTAGCCCATACCCAACTTTAGAAGCGCCCGACAATTCTACGTAGCAGTTATTGCATCTAAGAACCCAACACATCTGTGTAGACTTCGTTTCACCGCTCATATCCGCTCAAAACACCAGCAAAACATTCAAAGCACCGAATTAAACACGGCAAAAACAATCGGAGGCTGGTAGTCCAATGCACCGGCTCATTCCATTAACGCAGGAAGAACCGATTGGTGGCGCCACCCGTGTAGCTGCCCGGTCCCTATGGGGGTTATATATACAGTAACTGTACCTCTATTGAGTTATTTCTAATGGTATCATTTGTAAGGGGGGGATGACGCACCATCTTACCAATAGGAGTCAACTCTTCGTTTAATGATAGCGCTGCTCCTAGGGCAGGCACGAAATAAATTTTTTGCTGTTCCAGGTGGTAGCTCTCCTAGACAATATTGCCGTCTCTGCTTAACGCGCACAAGTTTTCTAATCCTCTTTTAGTCACTCGACTGGCTTGAAGTAAACTCCCTCTGTGCTACCCTTAGATTTTAGGGCTTCTGGAAGCTGAATTTTTCCCGCGTGAATACTTGGATGGACACTCTCACATTGCACCACTATGTGGCACATAGTTTTCGTTTCTTTTTCGCAGAACGCGCATACCTCACCATTATTTGTATCTTCCACACAATGCACTTAGTTCTCAAGCAGCCTGCTCTAGCCTCAAACAGCAAAGCACTGCCGTCGGACTAATCGTAGAAATGTTCCTTTTTATGCCCAGTTTCTCTGACCTGTACATCTCTAACGACGTTTTAGCTTCCATTTTTCCCTTCATTTATTTGTTTCGATCTGCCTTGTTCCTTTTTTATTTACAATGGCTGTCGTTGATTCTCCACTGCTTTTTCCATGTTTCATCGTTTGCCTTTTAGTTTTCCTAGCCAATGTGTGTCTATGCTTTTTATGAATAGGTACCTAAAAACTTCAGCTGTTCAACCACGTAGACCCGTTGGTCTCAACCTCCGTTAAAAACAGATTTTACACGGAGATTTTCGAACTTTAAACGACGCTCAGCCCATATGTTCATATCTCCCTTCACTGCTTCAATGTTCTCCTAAGGATTTTAAGCATAGTACTGCATACGCAAATGTAAGGCACGAAACCATTACTTATTTACATATTCCTCTCACTACTTCATCAGTGTTATACCCACACAGAGCTCTGTGCTTCATTATAGCTGCGCTTAGCTTTCCTTTATTCTTAAGTTGCTCCTCCTGAGTCCTTAAGTCGTCCCCTTCGTTTATCCACACTCCCAAATATTATCATGGTGACCTTGTGGTTATCTGCAACACGCACAGGATTCAGCGCATTGCCCCCAAACATCCCCATGCACTTTAAACACGGCAAGCTAATATATTCCTCCAAACTGGCCAATTCGCCATGCTAGATTGACACTGCGTCAGCACTAGATTCATTGAAAACCATTCTTCGGGCTACTATTTAACGTGAGGTCTGTGGCTTCCTGTCCACCAAAATTTATGAGCGGTTGCATATCACTCTGGTTATCAGCTCAAATAACAATGTCGTCTACCTATAACTTTCCGAAATATGCTGTTCTGCCGCTCCGCCTTGCCCCATACGCGTTAGGGTGAACCCAATTGACTTTATTCCACTTTTTTAGAATCCTACCATGTAAAGCATGAACAGCATTGGGCTCAAAAGACATCCCTGTTTCAGTCCTCGACGGGTGTTGTCCTGCTGTGCGCATTTCTGCCTTTCACATATCAGGTGCAATCTGTTATCTTTATAGATTGCTATAAGGATGTGAGGTGACTCCCTCGTTATGAAGACCACGGTGACCCAAGCGCGGGCACATGACCGTGGAGTTACTGCCCTTAAACTACCGTGCCGACGAAAAATAAACGCCAAGTCACACGAGGGGAGGACGTGGACCAATGGAAGGCGGCCAAAACCGAAAACTAGAGGAGAACGTCTGGCGGAGTAGAAGAGGAAGGTTCGAGAAGAGCCGTTTCCAGGCGAGACGTCGAGAGGGCGCCGGGTTTCTGGGACCCGAGCTCTCGAGAGATCTACCTGACACCCTGCCATCCTGCGGTCGCTGTCCGGTCTTCCAGAGTCCTGTCCCGCGGCAGGCGCACGAAGTCGTGGCGTGCCCCACGGTTTCCTGAGCGTCGACACTGGCCTGCTGCCCGCCGCCTGCTTTCGCCAGGTGCTGTGGCTGGGTGTCGAGCACTACCGACCCTTGCGAGCCACGACAGGTTGACCTCAGCGAGGACTCGGCACGCTGGACGCAGCCATCTGCTCCCGTCGCGCCCCGCAGCGCTCTGCATCGCAACACATCGCCGCACCGAGCACCGATCCCCTGGAAACTCCGCTCAGTCATGGTGAACTTTTCCATGAACTATTTTAAGGTTCTTTAGATAGTGTATTTTTTGGTTTCTGAGGTGTTTAGCTTTTTAGATGCGACGCATCTCTTTAACTCGCCTTGTCCCTCCGGCGTCCATCCGTAGTCCGCATCCCTCCCTCATTCTCCTCGCCACGCCAGCTACGCGGTAACGCCGCTCTCACCGCAGCGCCATCTGTGTGTTAGGGCCCGCTCTCACCGCAACGCCAACTGTGCGTCAGCTCGTGTTAGTGCTCGGTTAACACATGCGCATGCGCTGCTCTCTCTCATTCCCCTTGTAGAGGACGCCACCTGTTGACTCGAGTAACTGGGAGGTGGCGCCCCCACTCTGTATAAAGGCATTGGCGGGGATTAAACGGGGCTTTTTGTTGTTCGTGAACTGCGCGTGGTTGCGTCATTCTTCGCGGGCTTCACGCCCACATTCGGCACGGCTCGCGGCGTCCGCGCCACCGGGCGCGTCCCTACATGGTGTCAGAAGTGGGATACTGCGACAACCGTGCAACATGGAGGATAACCCAGCCGCCGCCTCCGCCGTGACCGCCAGCTTCACGTTGCGAACCCCGCCGCAGTTCACTTTCGACAACCCAGCCCAATGGACCGCGTGGCTTCAACAATTCGAGGATTACTCCTTCGCCTCAGGGCTGTCCTCCGCCCCCGAAGAAACCAAGGTACGCACGCTGCTCTACTGTATGGGTCCCCAAGGTCGCGAGGTGCTTTCGTCTCTCATGTCAGACGCTGAGGCCTATCGCTCGTACTCCGGCGTGACAACGAGTCTTTCGGGATATTTTGTACACCCCGTCAACGAGGTATACGAATCGAGCAGGTTCCACAAGCGCACGCAAGTGGTAGGCGAGTCAGTCGACGCGTTTTTCACGGCGCTCCGAATTCTCGTGAAGAAATGCAACTACGCCTCTCGGGAAATTGACGACCGGCTGGTTCGGGACAGATTTATCGTAGGGTTGCTTGACTCTCGCTTGACCGACCAGCTGTGCCGCAATCCAAAGCTTACACTGGACGAGGCGCTCATCCAAGCTCGTCAGTACGAAGACGCCGAAAATGAGAAAAGGCGGCGTCAGGGGACAGACTTCGCACCAGACGCACTGAACGTCGACGCCGTTGTGAATAAGCAGTACCGAATGGCCGCCGCCCCAGCGCGCGAACTGCACGAAAGTAACGTCTGTCGGCCTCCCGAGTACCGCGCCGGCCCGAAGTCGGCATGCGATTTTTGCGGCCACGCCCCTCAATCCGCGATCTGAGTGCCCAGCACGGTGGGCCACATGCAACCACTGTCGCAAGAACGGTCACTTCGCGGCGGTTTGCCGCTCGAACAGTACTAGGCGCTTAAGCCAAATCCAGCTCTGCGCCGTGGATGCAGCGCAAACAGAACGCCGGCACGTTGTTGTTCATGTCAATGGACGCCCCCTTCAATTCAAGGTGGATACTGGGGCGGACGTTTCGGTCGTACCTCCGAGCTTCGCGGGGTGCCCAGTAGACCTAGACAAACCCAATAATGAACAGTTGATGGGGCCGGGCCGCTGCCGCCTAAAGTTGCTCGGGACGTTTCCTGCTACCCTGTCGTGGCGAGGCCGGACGGTATGCAAAAAAATTGTATGTCGTAGCAGACATTGACTCTCCTCTGTTGGGGTACTCGGCGGTAGTGGACCTGGGAGTCGTCCAGTTTGTTGACGCCGTGGAAGACGAAGCTCCGAAAAGGCCCCCAACGTCCGACAAGGCGGCAGCTTCGCTGTTCTCAGGCCTTGGCGAGATGCCTGAAGAATATCACATCCGCATCAAACCTGGAACGGTTCCATTTTCTCTCAGCGTTCCTAGGCGCATCCCTATTCCCCTCGAAGGCGTAGTCAAGAAGGACTTAGACGCGATGGAAAGGGACGGGGTCATCCGGCGAGTCACTGTGCCAACCCCGTGGTGTTCTGGTATTGTGCTGGTACCCAAAGCGGATGGAGAGTACAGAATTTGTGTCGACCTCACGAAGTTGAACCAAGTAGTTCTCCAGGAGAGACACCTTATGCCCACGGTGGACCAGGTACTTGGGCGTCTTGGCAATGCCGCAGTCTTCTCGAAACTTGATGCAAAATCGGGGTTTCATCAAGTAAGGCTATCTGAAAGCTGTCAGGAACTGACTACCTTCATAACCCCCGTTTGGTCGCTACTGCTACCGCCGCCTGCCCTTCGGCATCACCTCCGCTCCCGAAGTGTTTTCAGCGCCAAATGTCTCGGATTCTAGAGGGTCTGGAAGGATGTGTGAACATGGTAGATGACATTCTAGTATTCGGCAGGGACCGTTCCGAACACGACAGCAGACTCCAAGCAGTCCTTCGCAAGTTAGAACAAGCGGGCATCACGTTGAATGCCTCGAAATGCTCCTTCGGGGTATCTTCCGTCAAGTTCCTTGGTGTAGTGGTAAGCGCCACTGGCATCTCGGCTGACCCCGACAAGGTATCTGCTATTGTGAACATGAAACCGCCGACAGATACGCAAGGCGTCCGTCGTTTCCTGGGCATGCTGAACCACATTGGAAGGTTTTTGCCGAACCTGTCTGCCGTCACTACACCGATTCGGCCCCTTTTGAACAAGAATGCGGTCTGGACCTGGGACCAAGCGCAAGCGACCTCTTTCGAGACATTGAAGAGAATGGTGGCATCTAATGCTTGTATGGCCAGCTACAATCCAGAGCTACCCACTCTTGTGTCGGCAGATGCCAGTTCGTTCGGGCTAGGCGCGGTTCTCTTGCAGGAGCAACAGACGGGAGAGCGACGGGCTGTCGCGTTCGCATCAAGAGCACTGACTACTGCTGAGCAGCGGTACAGTCAGATTGAGAAGGAAGCGCTTGGTGTCTCTTGGGCCATCGAGAGGTTTGAGGAATTCCTGCGCGGACTCAGCTTTGTCGTTGAAACAGACCATCAGCCGCTCGTCAGGTTGCTTGGCTCCGCCGATCTTGACCTCATGCCCCCTCGCATCCAGAGATTTCGCATAAGGCTCATGCGATATCAGTTCACCGTAGTGAAGATCGTTTCCCCGAAGTCCGGTGTCGATCAGGAACCCAATCGCCCGGGCTCCGGTTGATTTGGCAGGAGGCTGGCTGGGTGATGGTGTTGAAGTTCTTGGAGATGGCGGTCGAATTGACGAACTCGAGGAGTTGAAGTCGATTAAGTAAAACGGGAGTTTATGTACAGCTATTTACAGTATGAAAACTGGGTACATGAGAAATGAAAAGAAAAACTTCAAACTTCAGCTAGAAGCTAGCTCCGAGTGCGCACAAATCACTCGAGCTCCTCAACTTCGTCTAACTCCTCCTATTCTCGGAGCGTACACAAACCGCTCGAGAAACGACGGCCGAGACTCTGTCTCGCCGCAAGATCCGTCTAGTTGCCCGGTGCGGCGCTGCACCCTGAACCTCCGACGCGATCTTAACTTCGACTAGGGGGCTCCTAAATCCCAACCTAGCGTTAACGGTCGAGACTCCTTGTCTCGCCGGGAACTGCCAGCTCAGCGCTCAGACGAGAACCCTCTCCAACGGCCAAGTTCGGCCTTTTAAAACCTCGAGATCACCCTCTCTCGGGAACGCCCCTGTAGTGTTCGTACACGCGTATGGGAGTGCCCGAATTCACGTAGACAGCTGTCACTCAGCACGTCACGGAACATTCAATGAGGCGCCGCTATCTCAGGTCAACGGACCACCCGCGGGCCAGAAAACGCGTACGACCCCGAGGGATGAGCGCGAAAGACGCGACTGTGCGTCATGCTGACCAGGACGCGACAACAATAGAGACACGCCGGTAATCCCAGCGGGTCCGGCAGGCGTTCCTGGAATCCGGCGCCGCCGTCTGCCCTCTCAATGGGGGATTATCCTTGAGGAATGCGAAGGGCCAGACAATCCGTCTCCCGCGCACGCCGCGACGAATTAGCGGTGGTTGCAGCGCAGTGTCGGCAGTGCTACGTCGCCAGACAGAGCGGCGCGTTCTCACGCGCAGCCCGGGCACCTGGCCGCTAACTCATAAGTGGACCTTACAACCGTCAAGTATGTTCCAGGGAAGTACCTGGCCACTGCAGACACCCTCTCTAGGGATCCTGAATGCTCTTCTACATCCAAAGTGGACAGCACAGAAATTTTTGTGTCTATGGTCGTGGCAGCCCTTCCTTCAACCCTGGCCGTACGTCTTGAAGACTTCAGGTCTCACCAAACTTCAGACGGCGAGTGCTCAATGCTGAAAGCATACAGCATGAAGGGGTGGCCTCGACGAGACCGGCTGCCGCTCAACATGACACGTTACTGGGAGCACCGTGGGGACTTCACCATATGCGAGGACCTGCTGTTCATGGGCGGACGTCTAGTTGTGCCCGAAGCACTACGCAGAGACATCGTGAACCTGCTGCATGATGGTCATCAAGGCGTCAATCGATGCTTGGCGGTGGCCCGAGACTCTGTGTGGTGGCCGGTCTCAACAGCCAGGTTAAAGCAGCCGTAGAGAACTGCCCAGCATGTGCTTCTACACGTGTCCAACGCTGTGAGCCCATGATTCCGACCGAGACACCATCAGCTCCGTGGGAGAGGGTGGCCATCGACTTGTTTCATTTCGCCAATCAAGATTTCCTTGTGGTTGTAGACTACCGTTCTCGCTACCCAGAGGTCATCACACTCCGGTCCACTTCTGCGGACGCCGTTATTTCGGCAATCAAGAGCACGTTTGCCCGACACGGCATCCCGGTGACTGTAGTCAGCGACAATGGGCCACAGTTTTCCTGTAAAGCTTTCGAGGACTTTGGGAAGACATACGGGTTCACACATGTCACGAGCAGTCCACGCTACCCGCAGTCCAACGGCGAAGCAGAGCGCATGGTTCGCACAATCAAGGAGCTGTTTCTGAAGGCCACAGACCCATTTCTGGCTCTGCTAGCATACCGTAACACTCCCGGTGTGTCTGGCTACAGCCCGGCTCAACTGCTCATGGGACGCTCTCTGCGAACTCGTGTGCCAGCCACGGCTCAAAGCCTTGTTCCAGATTGGCCACAGGTGAAAGAATTCAATGACAGGGATTGCCGCCCAGAGACGAAGACAACAGAGAGACTACAATAACCGGCACGCAGCGCATGATCTTCGTGCTCTCGACGATGGGGAGGAAGTATGGGTACGCGACACGCGGTCAAGGGCGACGGTCCTAAGCCCAGCTCAGAGACCACGCTCGTACATCGTCCAGACTCCCAGTGGCATACTAGTGAGAAACCGCAGACACCTCGTCCCTTGCAGCAATCCTCAGTCAGCCCCCTCAGATGACACGGGAAGCTCCAACCGTGCGGCCCCGATATCTGCGCCGTCTCCAGGACCACAGCGGGCAGAAACCGGTGCCGCATCGGACACTCCAGCTCCTGCGCCTGCTGCAGGATCGGCAGGCCACCGTTGCACACGATACGGCCGGCGCGTGGTGCCACCTCGCGGACTGGATTTGTGAGACTGCTGCAAGGACTGTTTCTCGGTGGTGCTCTTTTGTAGCACTTGTGTTTGAGAGCTCCGGAAGGAGGGATGTAGAGGACGCCACCTGTTGACTCGAGTAACTGGGAGGTGGCGCCCCCCACTCTGTATAAAGGCATTGGCGGGGATTTAAACGGGGCTTTTTGTTGTTCGTGAACTGCTCGTGGTTGCGTCATTCTTCGCGGGCTTCACGCCCACATTCGGCACGGCTCGCGGCGTCCGCGCCACCCGGGCGCGTCCCTACACCCCTCACTATTAACGCGCGGTACATAGAAACGCGATAACTGCACCGCTCTGTTCAGTCGCTCCACCGCCGCCGCTCCGATGACATCCCATGACCACCGATGATTTGAATGGAGACTAACAGGTCTGCTACCGCGATGGTCGGCGCAACCGTAACAAGCACCACCCAGATGCGTCGCATCACCCCATGGTTTCCCCCCGCGGAAAGATGTGGTCAATTTTTTTACCAGTGTTTCATTTTCGGGTAGACCTTGGTCTGCGTCGTGCGGTGTATAAGAATACAGGTTCGCTCATAACCCTTCCAAGCGCCCTCGTCCATTTTTTGGCACTGTGGCATGTCCCAGTCGTCCCTGAATCCTTGAAAGAAGAACCTGCGAGGGGGTTTACCCTCACCAATTGGCTTCCGCGACGGGACGAGGGCGTTTGTACATTGAAAGGTAGCGGATCAGGATAAGGGTATGATGAGTGTGCATCAGATTGCGGCGGCAGGGAAGAGTTTCGGGTTAAGTGACATCGAATTGCGTGCATAGGTAGACGATGCTCTCGCGATGGCGCGAGATGAAAGAGCAGCTGAGCGGGAGGCTACCCGAACGAGACTCGTGCAGGAAGAAAAGAACCTGCACCTCCGACTCCGGTTGGCAGAAATTGGTGAGAGTAGGGCCCCTGGGACTTTTTTCAGCGACCCAGCACCCGTAGAAAGCACCGGTTTTAACCTGAACCCGCACAACTTCATCCCCGTCTTCAATGAAGCTCGCGATGACTTGGATGCTTACTTCAAGCGCTTTGAGCAAGTTGCCACTGGGCAGCGTTGGCCAAAAGAGAAATGGGGCACAGCTTTCAACTTGTGCCTCGCAGGAGAGGCCCTTAAAGTCTTTGGCCGATTATCTCCTGAGGACTCAATGGACTATTAGACCAAGGTGGCTCTTCAGCAGCATTTCCGTTTCACCGCAGGAGGATACCGGCAGAGGTTCCGGCAGAGTAGGCCACGAGACGGTGAAAACAGAGAAGCAATTTGCTACGTGTTTAGAGAGTTTTTTCGACCACTGGGTAGAGATGTCAGCGATGGCACAAAGCTATGATGCAGTACCGGACTTAATTGTCGCCGAACAGTTTCTGACTAACAGCCACAGTGCGTTAGCAGTCTTCATTCGAGAAAGGGATCGTAAAAAACTCTCGGAGGTAACAGAAGCGGCCGATCATTTCATCGAAGCCCAGCATCAAGACAATCTGCTGCGGTTTCAGGGACAGCAGGACGCGGGGTCGTCAAAAGAAGAGCGAAACATAATGAAGCGAATTAGAACCATGGGCTGCTTCCTATGTAACAAAACGGGGCACAAAGCTCTAGTGTCGCTCAAGGTCAAAGCAACCATACTGTTCTGGATGGTGCCGACTGGGTCACGATGTCAAGTCTTGCCCTAAAAGAGTTCGCGAAAAGGAAGCAGCGGCTTGCTGTCTCTCACCGGCAGAACGCAAACGCGCCTCTTCGAAGGACAGAGTGGAAGGCCCTACTGATGGGCAGTTCTGCTCCCAGTCGGATCAAGGAGCGACAGCTAGCAGCATGGTAGTACAGGATAAATCCAGACTACTTCGGCTTCAGGTGATAGAAGGTTAACTCTTTGGAGCCCAACTTCACAGGAAAGCGCCTCAACACAGGCAATGACCATTGTGTCCTCTTCCAAAGAGATGACCGCTGTACTCTCGGAAAGACGAAAAATTGGCACCTGTCGACTACTTGGAGCATTTTAAAACAATAACACGATATCATTATGGAATGTTTTGCACTGTTTTAAAGAAGAGCTTGAAAAGCGCTAGTCTGGCGCACCAGGAATTGCTCCTTCACGAGAACAGGGCACACTCCCACAAAGGCCTTGGCCAATGTCAAAATTGTATTAATTTGGCTTTGAACTGTCCTCCCTCCTTAAATACTTTGGCTTTGTTGCTGGCAAATTTTTTTCCGTTGCTACCGAAATATAGCAAAAACTGCGTAGAGAGCTAGGGGGGGGGGGGGGGGGCGGGAGAGGTGGGCAATACTTAAACCGGTTGAATAATATATCTCTACTCTTAGTGAAGCCAGCAACTTCAGATTCTTAAGGATAGACTGTGCACTTTGAGGGCATTTCCAAATTAAGAAAACAGAAGCACACTTATTAGATATACAGTGGAATCTCGTTGATATGATCGGTATAATACGTTTTTCGGCCGAATACATTTTTCTTTTCGTCCCCGGCCGACGTCCCTAAAAACTATTGCATTTCCCTATGTTAATTACGATCACATTTGTGCCGAAATTAGGATACTACGACAGAAAAGGTGGGTCTTGACCGACATTTTTTGAAATTTTACATTTATTATTCGAAATACTAGCTCAAACCGCATTCTAAAAAAAACACGATCGGCACGTTGCAGAGCCGCTGCCGCGGTAGCGCCGATGTTGTGGAGGAGCCAGGCGTTGCCACTGCGTCCAATGATGGTGAAACGTCAGGCGACGCCCCGCGCTGTCTATCGAAACGCATCACATTCGAGGAAGATGCTACATCCCTTTATTGCTTCTCTCTATGCTTTCCTGACGCTGTTCTTTGTTCTCGTTCTGCCTTCTACCTGTGCCCAGCGTGGCTGGTGAGGATATCGGGCAATTTTTTTTCTTCTCCGCCGGCTGGCCGTCGCTTGTGACAATGTCAAGGAAACGCAAGGATCCTATTATATAAAAAATCTCCCACCTCCCCTCGCCGGAACCCCTGTGTAGATGCGACGCATAGGTGGTTCACGTTGGAGCGTTGGACAGCGGAGGAACGGCGCTGGAAGGATGGAGCGGAGCGGCGCAGGCACCGCGTTTTATAGCGCGCATAACGGTGAGGGGACGCGCCGGCGCCAGTGCGTCTGCCGCGGCTATGACGCAACAAAATCCAACACAATCCACTTTAATCCAATCCAATCCAAATCCAATCCAATCCAAGCCAAGCCAAGCCAAGCCAATCCATTCAAATCCAATCCAATGCCCCTCGCGAGAGAGTGTTCCCTATCGGAGAGGAGAGGGGGTGAGCGGCGGAGAGCGCAGCTCACGCGGCGAGGAGAATGGGGGAGGGGCGGACGCCTACAACAACGCCGACGCCGGATGCAGGGACAAGGCGAGTGAATGAGATGCAGTCGCATATAAAAGTGGAAATTGTACGATAATTCAAAGATAGCCCGAAGCGGAAGTGCGTGCACTAGGCACGCGAGCTCGGTTTGGCAGCCAGTGTCAAAGCGGATGTAGGAAAGCAGACTCGGTTGTTTGCTGTGACCTCCTACATTTATCCAGGTCGCGTAGGCCCGCCCAGAACGAGCGGCCTCCCAGCTGCTGTCTCGGCGTTCCACCTGTGGCGCGTGGCACTGCTTACGTGCCAGTCCAGTCCACTGATGGCGATTGTGGCGCTCATGAGGACGATGGCGATGGTTTCGCTACGGGGAACTTCGAAAGAAGCTCCACGTTTTCGGCCCCGGTGCAGAACAGATTCGAGGTGCGAAGCATCAGCAAATAGAACACGTCCTACTGACATGGTTCACGTCAGTTAGAGCGGCAGGACTGAACGTTGAATTGTCAGTCCTACGCAAAACATTTCCCATCATCGAGCTCTTCTTTAACATAGAAGACTCCCGAGCGTCCGGGGCCTGGCTTCACCGATTTAAGGCACGACACGAACTGTCGTACCAAACAACGTCCGGCGAAACGATAAATGCCGGGAGCGTTTTGTTCGAAAAGCTCAGGGAATTTTTCCGTACTGTCGATATTTTCTTCCTTTTTTAAACTCTTTGGAAATACGATTTTCGCATAAGACGTTTCCTTTTCGGGTTCCCGTGGAAAACGTATCCACGAGGTGTTACTGTTTGCGATTTTTTGCTAGCTAATTAGCAAAAACTCTCGTGTTCATTTTATACACGCGAAAGCCCATAGCTGCCGTCACAGGTTCATGGCCGGTTCACCAATTCGCACTGGCAGCGACTTCAGTTTACCCACTTACACACATGCTTTCACAGCTCAACGAAAAGTGATGCTCACGCATTTTCACGCCGAAAGAGAAAGCTTACGTGACTCTTACATTCTTTGTTTAGGTTATGTATACTAACACATTTTCTCGCATTTATTATACATGTTTCTGGCGTGTTCGGTCCTATATATAAAAAAGTTCTCAGATGGAACTTTACTTCAGGAATGTTTTTTTTTTGTCAGAAAGAGCGAAAACCATCTTTGGAAACAATTGCTCATGTTTTCCGGGGGTTATTAAATGTCAGTCAGTGTCAGATAGTACAATGCAGGCTTCCATGGTTTGCTCTATATATAAGAGGGCACGCAGCCACGCCTCGCCCAGAAATGCGTGGAAGGTGCAAGCTATACACACGAATCACATTGTCAGAAAAATGGCGCAACGAGTGTCGTGCGCCAATGATAATGTCGGGGGATACGGCTCGGAGGGACGCTGTTACTTCTGCTAGTCTGACCCGAGTTCAGGACCGATCCTGCGAGAACCACATTCGCCTTTAACACGAAGTTCGAACACAATGTCCTCGCGAGCATTTACTCGAGCCAGCTGAATACATTCGAGCTGCTCGTGGGATTTTCAAATGGGTCTTCCAGGGTTCCTCTGAGAGAGATGGGGAAGAACGACTGAAGAATTTCCGCCCTAGCTTCCAACCTAACTTCCACAATCACGATTACTGGGTCTTTTAACAAAATGCAGGATCATCATGGGCCTATCAGGAAGGTATCATCTCAGGACTGAACTGTGTGTCTTTTCGCAGCAGAGGGAGCGCTCGAGCCAGTTTGTGAGTGGTGAGGCGCCTGAAAGATTTCGTGCAGCCGTCCCCAACCATACATTTCCGCTTCGGGATGGTATTTTTACCCCGAATAGGTATTTCTGCGACTTAGAGAATATATAAGACGTGCTAGAGACCACTAGGTGGTCACACCATGTGGGGAACACTCCACAGCGGGCTGGGTGGGGGTTCCTGTGTTGCAATAGCACGCCTTCTTTAATGGCGCGCCCACTGCCCCCCTACTCCAAGCTCCACTTCGCAGGTAACAAAGCCCTTTCAACTCCACAGGTCTTCGTTACACTGCCCACATTATGTAGGCTAATCATAACCTAGCTGGCAGCTGTTATCAGTGTGAACGGCATGGACGCACCCATTGAGAATTTACGCGTAGACTGGCCCAAGTTCGTTGTAATTCAGTAGCCGCTGGAGAAATAGTATGACCTGAGAGGCTGAATACCAATAATGCATCCCTGGGGAAAAATTACCTGGCTGGTGACAAGAAAGTTTTCTTATCACCGGCTTGCCGCGCTTGAACGATTGCACAGATTGTGCCGCAACGTGCCTCTATTCAAGTTCTTGGACCTGCAGTCCCCCTTTGAGCCAGTTTGTCGCTAACAAACGAACGCTGCAAAGCACGTGATACCGAATTCAGGATGCACAGAACCCGTTTATAAGTTTCGAATGGGGCTGTTATCGAGGCACTTGGTGATGCATGTTTACACATCTCTGTTGGAAGCAGGTAGTGTCGGCAGAGTTTTACGCAGTGTCCGTAATTTGAGAGGCGAACAGACCAAGAATTCCTTCTCCGGAGACAGACATCAAATGGGTAATAACCATAGAGCTGGTGCCTTTTGCATAGCCAGAAAACGCATGTGCTATGCCAGAAATGTCTGCAGGCGGGATGCGACTACCGTTATTTACATCATAACGGAGAATTGTTGGAGGAGGTCCCAGGGGTGAATTTGACAGAAACAACCTCGCACGTTGGCTGCAGCTTGGCTTCGTCACTGGTCGGCGACTTTGGCTAGTTTCGGTTTCCGAAATTGTGGCGATCCTAGCGGCACGGTGCTTCGGTGTGGCCCTTCCCTTTCCCTCGGCGTTTCTTTCTTTCCACACCGTCAACGCTTCCTTGCCTCCTCACGCATGCGCAACAGCTCACCGGCGCCAATACTTTTTTTTTCTTTCTCTCGGCGCGCATGGCGGGCCAGTTCGGTGCGTGCGTGAGCGAGCCGGCGTGCGAAAGGTTGCGCGCGTTGCCTAAACGCTTCGACGGGCTGAAAGTTTCTCTGCATTATAAAATACATTCGAATGTATTCTAAATATGGGGTAGCGGAGAAAGGAGCGTCACCACTCCTTCGCAGCTCTGTGGTGCAGCAACACAGGGCGGTAAAGTTCGGCCAAGTTTCTCTGCCTTCTCCAAAGACGACAGATAAGCAAATTAGCTCTGTACAAGTTATAGTGAATTCCTTAAAAGCCGACCGATTGCACTCTTCTGTTTTCAAATTAATTCGCGCATGTGACGTGAAGTTAATGAGACATGTCACTCGTCTTGGAGTGGAAACTAAGGTGCAAATATATCTCAGCTGTGCAAGTACGCAAAGTTTTGGTAGAAGTAAACGCGTCTTTGGCACGCACACTCTTGCTCGCCAGACCAATTTGTGGTGGCATTACCGTCTTTTGATTGCCTTTGTAACTGCTGGAATGTCGATTCAGTATACTTATCAAGGTATTTTTTGTTGTTTCGTGCAGCTGGTATGAGTCTTGGTTTGGGCCCCAAGTCGAGGACGGTTTGCGACTTCATTGCACGTTTCCTCCGGTGACTCTCCTCAATCCATCCAATGTCATCACGACGCACCTGCTCACAAAGAAGGCAAGCTCAACTGTACGCGCTTCTTGCCTTTCACGGCGTACCTACTACCACAGCGATTGGTGGCATGGAGGTGCTGCGCCCTAAGCATTTTTTTCCTCCGCCGTCTTGCTCCAAAACGTATATTTGCGGCGAAACTACTGCCAAGCGTTGCTTCAGTGCTCCGAAAAACCTGACGTAACACCGCGGTGTTCAATGCAAGTCGATTTTCACATAAAGCAGTGGAAGGCCGAACCGAAATACATGCGTTGTCTGCAGCCGCCATTGCAAGCGTTTCGCTCATTAAAAAATAAATAAATAAAACCAAGTAGCATTGCCGGCTTTGCTGTTCAATCTAAACTGCGCGCCCGCGCCTTGCCATCTTATCGCGAGTGGATTTGGTGTTTCATAGTTCTGAAGTTAGAATGGCCATGCCGTATCGGGCAGGTTGAGATAAGATTTGATTGATTGTAGGGTTTAACGCGCCGACGCAACGCAGGCGATGAGGCGCGCCGTAGTGGAGGGCTCCGGATTAATTTTGACCACCTGGGGATCTTTATCGTGCGCCGAAATCTCGTACACACGGGCGTTTTTGCTTTTCGCCTCCATCAGAAAAGCGGCCGCCGCGGCCGGGAATCGAACCCGCGACTTCGTGCTCAGCAAGGTTGAGATAAGAGGCGCTGCCCGAGCTAGAGGGTAGCTTGTAACAACCTGGCCGAATCTGCGGCTTACAATATAGGAAAACTTTTATTTCTGGGTGTCTGGGTGACACCAGAAAACATACTATAACCTACATGTTTTCTTCGTTCAATTATTCAACACGTTACTTCGCACATAACAAACGACGGGCAGCGGCCATTTGGAGACATCGCCGCCGCTCGTCCAACTTTCGCGCCTAGTGTCATTGCCGAGCGGCCCATGAGGCAGCGACCGGCGGCAGGCGCGAAAGTTGGGCCAGCCTCGGTTTCAATGGCCGGCGCGCGGCAGCCCGGCCTGGCTGCCACGGGAAAAATGACGTCAGCAGCGTAACTAGAATACTTGGGTAGTGGAAAAAGCGGCCGCCGCCGAGTGAGGCACTTCGTGTCAACCCCGCGCGGTGGCGCTCGCGTGCGCCGCCCGAGCGCTTTTTCGCCTCGGGTAGCGGCGGGTAGGCGTGCGTTGGGGCAGTCTCCGAGGGGCTACAGTTCTTTTTTCGTGTAAAAACCGTTGATAATGCTATTAATGTACCAGGGTTTTTATGGGAAAGGTAGCTACGTCGTGTATTTACCGTTTGCTCATTTCTTCATCCCATTTGGCCAACCGAGCAGACCGCGCCGTGCTTTAAGCTCGCTATCATGCCGATATTTTTTTCTTCGTTGTTTGATGATTTTGCTATCGTATTGTGTCAACTGAAAAAAGAGTGGCGTGCTTTAGGCTGGCCAGCATACGTCACTTCTGCTTTTTTTTTTATTTTCTTGCTGATTTTTCGATCAAGATCTGCATACCGAGCAAACTGCGTCGTGCGTGCGCAAACGTTTCCCGTTTTCTTTTTTCAAATTTGACCCATGCAGCACACCTGACAGATGTCTTAAAACTTCAGTCAAGTCAACGAAAAGCGCGCAGATACAGGATTCGCAACCGCAATTTTCAGAAAAGCACTAAGTCACACGGCATAATTTTATTGCGCGATGATTTTAAAACTGCGCACTTTTCTGCGCAGTGAACACCTACAAACATAACATAATAAATTATTTACATTTAATTATTTACATCTACATTACAAGCAAAAAGAACCAAGAGTATTTAAAGAAATGTGGTGCCTGCTAGGCTCCTCCTGCAGTTTTACAAAGCAAGATCATGTGCAGCGGCTTAACACCAAGTCGCGTACACCCGCCCTCTTTTTAGCTCTTGAGCGGTTGATCGACTTTACATAAAAGGCTGTCACCTGGGCTGTAAGTGACTTGGAGTGCTGATCACACCCAACAGCACTCTGCTGTTTTTGTTTGATGATAGCCAGCACATTTATGACACTATCAGCTCGTGAGTGCTGAAGCAGCTCGTGAAAATATTCTCCAACTGCTCGATGAATTGTAAAGGCGACCATGGGGGTAAAGCAAACCTCCATTATCCCGAAGCCTTGTGTACTCAGCTGCACCTAGCCTCAAAACGGTGTCTTTTCCTGTGAGTAACAGTGCTCAGCATTCCTCACACTCTGTCTTGAGGACAGTTTTCTTGGCAACGTACCCGCAGACATAGAAGATTAACCTCTTGTCGCTTTTTGCAATGATGCATGCAGCGTGGTCTGAACTTATATCGGGCTGCTGCTGAATGTGAAGTTCCTCCCCAGACAAGTGCGTGCGCGTGCGTGCGTGCGTGCGTGCGTGTGCGCGCGCGTTGTGTGCGTCTGTGCGTGCATGCGTGCGTGTATGTGTGTTAATTCGCGCGTGCGTGCGTGCGCGCGCGTGTGTGTGTGTGCATGCGTGTGCGTGTGTGCGCATGTGTGTGTGTGCGTGTGTGTGCGTGCGCGTGTGTGTGCGTGTGTGTTCGCACGTGCGTGCGTGCGTGCGCGTACGTGCGTGCCTGCGTGTGTGTGGTGTGTGTGTGTGTGTGTGGCTTGCACACACACACACACACACGCAGGCACGCACGTACGCGCACGCACACACACACACACACACACACACACAGCGCGCACGCACACACGCACACACACAGCGCACACAGCGCACACACGCACACCACGCACGCACGCACCACGCACGCACGCACGCACGCACGCACGCACGCACGCACACACACACACACACCACACACACACACACACACGCACGCACGCACGCCCCACACGCACGCCCCACCACGCCGCACCACACACACACACACACACACACACACACACACACACACACACACACACACACACACACACCCCAACGCACCACACACCACCACCACGCACACACGCACGCACGCGCGCGCGCGCGCGCACACAAATTTAAATGAGCCTGAGCCCGCCAGACTGTTTCTAAATATCAGCCCGCGTCCGACAGAGTATGAGCCCGAAAAAAATCGGCCTTTTCAACCTAGAGCGACTATATATACAGATATATCGCATTTAATTTTCTTAAACTTGGACCGAGCTTTGTACAACACACACACACACACACATTTATATATGTATATATATATACAGGGTGTCCCAGCTATCATGCACCAAGATTTTAAAAAAGAGTAAAGGCGTAACTCGAAGGAAACCAGGTGCATATTGTTTGCAGTACTGTGAAGAAGCGTACAGAATTTTTTTCTTTAATGAGACCTAATTAACTAATTGTAATTAATTATCTAACTCGAGAAATACTGTCCTAATCACTAAAGTGTCAATGAGGCACTTGTAGGTAACCACGAGGGGCATCTAACTGCGGCATTTTCAGCGATTAACTAATTGCGTACACAATTATTCTGACTGATAAAGGAAACCCGCGAAATATGAAAAATACCACGTGACGCCGCCTCCGCGCGCACCGTAAAGCAACGCCCTCAAACAGGCTGCCTCTGAGTTAGCCAGAATGAAATAGACAAAAGAAAGAAAGAAGAAATCGCGACCGAGTTTGTCCCTTATCTGCACACGCGTCCCGTGAATCTTGCTGCTGCTGCTCCTTCTATGCATGCAATTATCAAGGTGATGCGCTGTCTATTCGGGCGGGTAACACGCGAAGCAGTTGCTTTCAATCAGCTCTGTTTGGGGACGCTGCTTTACAATGCGCGCGTAAGCGTCGTCACGTGGTATTTTTCATATTTCGCGGGCTTCCTTTATAAGTCAGAATAAATGTGTACGCAATTAGTTCGTCGCTGAAAATGCTGCAGTTAGATGCCCCTCGTGGTTACCTACAAGTGCCTCATTGACACTTTAGTGATTAGGACAGTATTTCTCGAGTTAGATAATTAATTACAATTAAATTTAAATTTAAATCTCATTAACGAAAAAAATACTCTCCGATTCTTCACAGTACTGCAAACATTATGCACTAGATTTTCTTCGAGTTACGCAATTTCTCTTTTTTTAAATCTTGGTGCATGATAGCTGGGACACCCTGTATATATATATATATATATATATATATATATATATATATATATATATATATATGTATAGAATAATATAGTAAGGAAATGAGGGGCTCGTTGAGGAAATACAGAAAGATAGGTCAGCAGTCTACAACGCCAAGGAGGCATAGGGGTGTGGTTGGGCTCTTTTCTTTATCACTACGGTTAATTCGGTAAACATTTTTTTTATTTATACAGAAGAAAGAAAGAAAAACACGCGCCCAGAGTGGGGACCGAACCCACGCCTTTCGATTACATGTCGAATGCCTTACCAAAAAAAAAATGTTTACCTAATTAACCGTAGTGATAAAGAAAAGAGCCCAACCACACCCCTATGCCTCCTTTGGCGTTGTAGACTGCTGACCTATCTTTCTATATATATATATATATATATATATATATATATATATATATATATACAAAAATGGTTTCGACCACGGTAAAAAAAAGACAACAGATTTAATAACGTTTCGGCCGAGGGACCGGCCTTCGTCAGATCTGACGAAGGCCGGTCCCTCGGCCGAAACGTTATTAAATCGGTTGTCTTTTTTTACCGTGGTCGAAACCATTTTTGTGTATATTCTACCGGCGTCCAGGAAAACTTTGTTGCTGTATATATATATATATATATATATATATATATATATATATATATATATATATATCCTAACATAGAAAATATTTTGTGAGTATTGTATCAGCGAAAGATATTTTTAACGGCGCCGCAGTGACCTTGCACTTTGATTTTTTTGTTTTTAATTTAAGCTAAATGATCAATGCGGAAACATTTTAGCATCAACCATCACGAAGACACTGCATGCATGCGCTCGGGCAAGCACGTCCCAAAATATTTTTTGTTGAAGCCCGAGCCTGGCCCGTGCCCGAGAAAATGCGGGCTACCTTGCCCGGGCCCTTGCAGTGCACTAATCCACGCAACACACATGATACGTTTTAAAATTTGACTCAAGTCAGCGAAAAGCATTAACATTCGCAACCGTACGTAGTTCTAAGAAAAGCACCACATGGCACACTTTATCGCGCGATCATTTTAAGAGTGCACAGTTCATTGGAACGCTGGTTGCCCTTTAACATAAAATAATTACCGCTTTAGAAATGCACAAGTTCATGAAATGTGCTGCCCACGTCTTGCAGACGTAAGATAATTATGAACAGTTAGGAACTCAGCAAATAAAAGCAGGGTAAAACAAATCGCAAATATAAAATATTTCTAGGAATCACATAAATCTATTAAGGGTGCAGTCCCACCCCACAATACTGCACAATCCTTTCAAACTGCATGAGCCATGGCCCTTCTGCAATTAGAAACCGTCGCACGCATAACACCCTGTCCGTATTACCAATAAAAGACAGAATCAAGAACACTTAAGGATCACTGCAGTGCCTGCAAGGCTCCTCTTGTAATTACACACAAAAAAGACCATGTACAGCGGTTAAAAAACGTCAAAACACAGCGTGAATCACCGAACAGCAGCATAGCGGCACGTCGATCAACGCGCGCCGCTTTGGGATCTCCTCGGGCGGGGCACACCAGCGCCACGCGCGGCGGTTAACACGTTTGGCTTCAAGGGCGCTGTGGGGAGCAGCCGCCGCTTTTTCCACTACCCAAGTATTCTAGTTCACTCTAGCAGCGTCCGCGACGTCACCAACCTCCTTTCTCCCCTCGCCACTCGTTGCCATGACGATAAGTACAACGTTTTTCAGACGCCCCGTACTACTAGGGGAGGATTTGGCGCTGTTGTTGCGAATTACGCGGGACCACGGTTGATGCTAAAGAGGCCGCCCCGTGGCTTCGTGTTCATGTAGCCTCATCGGTGGTGACCCGCTTGCAACATTGCGTTGACATCGTGGACGTCCGTTCGCTCATTCTACCTACGACCACTCGGTATCACAAACAAGGCGAAAACGGACGTCCCTTCCCAGGGGCTTCCGATTTGAGGTTCACCGGCCTGCCGGGAAGTGTTCGTGCGGGGCCACTAGTGGTGACGATAAAAGCACAGCAGCATTCGCCTCCGCGATACGATATCTCGAGGGCCTCACAGCGACACGCGCCTACCCCTGCCTTTCTTTACTGAGCTATACAGGACTGGCTGCATATGCCTGTTTGACCTGTGTAATATTCGCGCAGATTTCTACCGACTCAGATAGGAAAGACCAGAGCGCTTATTCTTGCAAGAGCGGAAGCTTGGGCGAGTTGGCAATACATTGTATTGGCGGGAAGCGCGAATTAACACGAGGACAGAGAAGAGAACAACATACACTAGTCG
Source organism: Haemaphysalis longicornis (assembly GCA_013339765.2). Classification (NCBI taxonomy): domain Eukaryota; kingdom Metazoa; phylum Arthropoda; class Arachnida; order Ixodida; family Ixodidae; genus Haemaphysalis; species Haemaphysalis longicornis. Next base: position 2,042,218 of record JABSTR010000988.1, on the reverse strand, counting down.
AAGCGTTGTTGTTCTCTTCTCGGTCCTCATGTTAATTCGCGCTTCCCGCCAATGCGGTTATTCTTAGGGGGTAATCGCCTGGTCACATTTTGATGGGACTTAAAAATTCATGACCCACTGGCTTAAAAAGCATCGTGCACCGATACAAAAAGATTGCGGTTGATCCCTCTTTCATAGCAATCGGCAAAACCCGAAAGTGAAAGGGGCCTTCACAGGAGCAATTGAATGTTAAAGGAATTTCTTTCTTGCGCGAAGAGTTCGCGAGCCTGACCCCGCCAGACGAAGTGACACCGACACGCAAGAAACAAAAAACAGGGGAGGGTGCCTCAATTCACGCGCCTCCCCCGTACACGAAGGCGCCGGCGTCGAGGCGCCAACTGTCGGCGCTCATTAGCCTCATGATGCGCTACATGGCTTCGCCTCTTCTAGACGGCGCGCACCATCCCAATGAGTTATAGGGAAGGACATCAGGCGAGTTCAGACGCCCAGTCGCTCCTGCTTCGCCTGCGGCTTAATTGCTGCAACGTGGGTGCCCGCCTGCACCACCAGGGCCGCCGGGCGTCCCCCACCTGCGCCGACTGCCCAGAGCCCGAGATGCTCGAGCACTTACTGTGCTCTTGCCGCCAGCACGACACCGCGAGAGAGGAACTCCGGACCGCCTTCCAGCGACTCGGTGTACCAAGCCACAAGCTGCAAGACTTCCTGTTCTTTAAGCCCGCTGATCATGCAGAAAGAGGTCCCGTTGGAATGTAACAGATGTTCAGCAACGACTAGGCTCCAACGCCTTTGTAAAAGGGCTGAGACTTGAATTTGTGCTTCACCGTGGTCTTCCTAAACGACTTAGCAGGAAGTAGACAGTACCAATCCGTTCTTGCAAGTGGGGGAGTTTTTTTTATTTTTCGTTCGGAATCTTGCACTGCAGCATTGTGCGAGAGAGACGTGTGCTGAGGCAAGCCTTCGAATATTCGCTGATACTGCCCTGAGAAACGCTGTTCGTAAGTCCGGTGGTAGGCCAAGACAATTGTCCGTGACGTTCCCACCTACAATTTCTTTCCGCTGTGCTTGCGTCTGATTGCGCTAGATGGCGAGTCCATTGTGGTTCCGTTTTTCGGCATTCAAAGCAAGCGAATTGCATTGACATAACAGAGTAATGGGTGGCCGGCTATACTGCAAACGCAGAATACGGCTGATGGTAGTTAGAATTCGTAGAGCGTTCCTTTAAATACGTAAAATGAGTTACTTACGGAAAATGTTGTCCATTACGCACGATTCCACCAATTCGATGCAATCTCTTCCTCTTTGCTGGGAGTCTCTGGTGCCAGCTTCAATCCTTTCTACAAAAATCTTGCTGTTTTTGTTGAAGATATCCATGAAGCTTTCCAGGTACTCCATGGTAAGCCCTGCCTTGAGCATCCGTGCCTTCATTTTCCATTCCTCCCCTTCACTGTAAAAATTCATTTTGACACATCAGGTGCCCGTTGTGTAGGGGGTGAAGTCATAGATCTTGAACGCGATAGCATTAATACGGTAATTGAGCGATTTTTTATAGCCGCTAGCCATGCTGCTCTAGCATCCCCGGAAGACGTCATCAGCGCCAACAGGAAGTAAAACGGCCCAAGTGCTACGAGGGATGTTCAGTTATCACCGCTTTCTTAGTTTCTTAACTGTTTTTACATATTTCCTCGTTCTCCTTTTACTCTTCTAAGCCCGTGTGTGTCCATAGTTAAAGGTACCTAAGCACTGCGGCTGTTCACTTTCGCGGGTACATTTCTCTTAACCTCTTCTTCAAACATATCACTCTTAGCTTGTAAATCTTCAAACAATGCCAATCCCAAACTTCCTTTGACTGCTTCGTAGTTTCTTTACGATGCGTGCCCAAAACCAAACCGCCTGTCACCATCTAGTTTACTTCTAGGCGTAATAGCACGTCCAATAGCACTGCATTCACAAAGGTGACGCCCGGAGGGATTACTCCTCTGCGAATTTGTCCGCTACTTTGTATTCTTTGTTCCGAAAATTCCGCAATGTCTTCTCTACCACTATCCACCCGAGTGACGAACGCGCTGAAGTTACACCTGGGCTATGACGTCAGCGTATCGCAGAGCTCCGGATTAATTTTGACCACTTTCCGGGGGCCTTTAACGTGCGCTCGAAATCTCCCCGCACGGCAGTTATCGCTCTTTGCCTCTCTCAGAAAAATGGCCCCAGCTGACGGGATTGAGGCCCTGCCTTCGGCCTCAGCAATGCAACGCCTCAACCACTGTACCACCTTCGTAGGTCAGAACGACCAGTTAATGCAATGGCAAGAGCAAAGGTGGCCAATGGGGTCCTAGCACGGCCGTTTTGCCACAAAAATATGCTACCGGCTACCGAATCGGGCAATGTAGCCCAATGTTTTCTAACGCACATAACATTTTATGGTGAAGTCACCTATTGGGCGGTTTTATTAACAAATTTGCTCGGTTATACGCATAACTGGGGGGTCATTCCTGAATGTTTGTTGAATTGACAGTCTTGAGCACAAGCGTTTTAACAGCGAAGCTGTTTAGTGATTCGTGGATTCCAGCGTTCCACAAAACTCAGTATAACAGTATAAAAAAAAGAAATTACGGGCACCGGCAGGATTCGAGCCTGCCTCGTAGATGGACGGTGTAAGGGTCAGTCGTCTTGGCCCCTCCGTTACGACCGTTGTTTTTTTTTCAAGAAAAACAGGTTTATTTGCATAATAAATATTCGGTGTGCAGGGCAAAGACACATGGCTGTACATTCCGATACATTTTGTTACAATGTTGACGACACATACCGGACTGGCGTGTTTCCTGGTTAAGGGAAATCAAATTCATACATTCTGGAGAGCATATTTACTAGAAAAAATAGAGGGGCTTGGTTCCGCTGCGACCTGGCGGGTAACTGGCTTTACAGCCGCTTAAAGCGTTCTGTTCACTTTGTTTTAAAGGCTACCGTCGCACGGCAGCAGCGCGTAAGGGCCTGGCCCAGTTCAGTGTCACAGTCGGGTGCCCCGAGCGCACTCACAGTCCACTCCATCTTCAGGAAGAAATTTGTCCACGCTGGTACTCTAGCCAGCGTGTGAGAATACTCCGCAGCATCCCGTCGCGCTTGCCATAGTGGGCGTAGGTAGGCCCAGTGTAAGCACGCATTCGCAGAGCTCCCAGTGTTCTGTCGGAACGTCTAGGTAGCGGACATCCGACCAGCCAATGTCCCAGTGGACGCCTAGAAAACACTGTACCTCGTCCCATAAATAACGCTCTGTGTTGCATTGTAGGAACAAGTACTCCACCTTCACCACCCTCCCTCACAAGGAGCATCCCGCACCGCGCGGGAAAAAGAAGCCACGTTCCTCCTGCCGTGATGTCAGTGGTAGCACCCCAAAGTGGAACCAGACGAGTTAGTACCCCAGAGCCAAACGGCCCACTCACAGGGCTATGACTGTGGGGAGAGCAGTCACACCCCCTGCTGGACACATAACGCGCGAAAGCATAGACGTTGCGCCTGTGGGCGTCTAGTCTATGTGTGCGCGTTCCCTTCGTTCGTTGTACTTCTTCGATTTGCTTCTTTTCCATTTTCGATTTGCTTCTTTACCGTAATCACGCCTCTAAAACAGACACACGGTCCATATTCACCGGATGTTGTCAACTAATTAGTTTTGTACGAAGTGACTAACGAAAACCAAACAAGAAATTCAGTTGAGCTTATTTTTGGCGTGTTTAAGTGTGAATAAAAATACGCGCGCTTTACAACGGAACAAACCGAAAGCCATGTTTTACATGTTGAGACGAGACAGTTAAGTTCAGTAACGAGTATGTGCGCTGTCATTTTGCACCCCGCTGTCGAAACGCCATTTTCCCTTGTTCTTAAAGATTGTTCTTAAAGATTGTTAAAGATTGAAAAATAGGCCCAAATCAATATGCTAGAAATTACTGGTGTCCCGCCTGGCTTTTTAAGCATCATCACTGAATCTCTGTTGCGCTGCCTATAGAAGCGAAGGCGTAACGAACACAACGGAGAAACCAAAAATTTGAGAAGCGCACGCCTGTTATTTCGCCCGCTAATCAAGTTTCGCACAAAATCAAAAAAATTGCCGAAAGTGAAGGCGCTAAGGTACTCATGCCAGCCCCCCATAATCTGAGTAGAATTTGTGGTAAGGTAAATAACGAGTGAGAAAAGAGTAACTCGTGTAAAAAGAAACAAGACAAACTACGTGGTCATGAAATCGGAGCTACGTTCCATGCAAACTCTGTCATGCAAGCAAAGCTGCGTTCTCCAGACCGCTACACGCATTAAAGTCCGGCTTCAACACCACACAAATTCAGTAAAAGTGTATGCCCGCGGCCACTTAGCTGCCCATTGTCGCCGGCGTGGGTGCAAACTGGAATTTGATCAGTTTCGTACTATCCGGCTACATGCAGCTTTTTGTATCAGTCGGAGGGGAGACACGTGCGTAAGCAAACCGTCCTCTGCTGCTGTTTGAAAATCCGATTATGCATCGTTCGAGTGAATATCTGGACCATGCAATTTAACTGACAAAAAGTGACGGCGGGTTCCCGCCTGGATTTAGCATATTTGCATGGTGTAGTCTGTGTGCATCATGTCTTTCTCCATCCACTTTCCCTTTGCATTGTTTTTCAGAGGCTTGTTGCAGAGGCGCTAGCAAGAAATAAACTTTGTTGTTAGTCAGCGCTGTGTTTGTGCCTCCCAAGTCTACGTCCCGTTTTGGAGCGAAAGCCCCACCACGCAATGTCTCTTAAGGTCACTTATGGCGTCGAAATGACCTTGAACCGCTAGGAGAGCAAGTGCGGAAAGTGTGAAGGGACACCACGTGCTCCGCTGCTGCCTGGCGCTCGCTCTGAGCCAGGTCGCGGCGGTACCACTAGACTAGGTGACAGTTTAACGGCTGGCTGGGCGGGCTAGTTCGCTCAGTCTTCCCATGGAAGGCGTGGCGGCTGGACCATCTGGGCATGTGCTTCAGCAGTAGCGACAGGCTCAGTCCTATGCAACATTTCGCTAAAACGCTGTGCACAGTGTTGGCAAAACCAAGACAAACAGACCTTCTCTCTAGATAACTAGGTATACAAGTGTCAAACCTGTACCATTGAAAATCCTCGTAGACTTTGGCCTGGTAACCGGCGAACAAAAAAGGAAAGCAAAAAAGAAGTGCTTCCATATTTTAGCAGTGACAAAGGCTGATAAATATCGCAAAGGGATGCCACACGGCCTTCCCACCTGAGCAGGTAAGTACACTGACTACCCCGCGGAATTTTATCAGGGAAGTTTCTCTAAATGGCAGTTGCGGCCTCGTATACAATGTCCCATCAATGCAGGAGGTTTCAAGCGCCAAGCACAACTTGAAGAAAAAAGGGATTTTGACAATGAGCGCCTCTGTCCTGTCAAAATCCCTTTTTTGCTCAAGTTGTGCATGGCGCTTAAACGTCATTCATTGATGGCATACCAACTTCCTCGCATCAACACATTAGTTCAGTTCAATAAACAGTGCCTTTGCGTTGTAAGTGGGTATACAAACAATTACCCCGCATATCATAAACCATCCCAGTAGTATTTTCTTCACGCACTTTATTGTATATAATAGGTAATAAAATTGATATATATATATATATATATATTTATTTACAGGAATGGTTGATGAGAATTCGTTAAATTACCCATCTTATCAACAGGCAGCCAATCCCCTTCACTACCTCTCTGGTTTTCTCTGCGGGTGCAATGTATGAAAGCTCAGATATTTTAGGATTAACATATTGACGTCGTGGGCCCTTAAATTGTCTCTGCACAGCATACATATCAACCAACTCGTCTACTTACACCTTTTTATGCCATGTGCGTCTGTATGCTGCGAGATATCCAAATGTGTTAATCATTCAATTTCCATCAAGCACCACGCATGCGACGCTGTAAAGAACGAAATTTTCAGAAATACAAGTTGCACCTACCTTGTAAGGAGATTTTTTTTACCAAACCAGGAATCCAAGAACAAGTACATAAATGGCTTCTTCAGGTTTTTCTTTGAAGTTAGCAACACCTGGAAGCAGGATTGAAAAATCAAATTAGTGCCCTTCCATTCTGTGAAGATGGATGACCAGCGAAGCTGGAGGCAGTCCTAGCCACTTAGCTAAGTGAAACTTGGAAGGACTCGAGCTTTATTCCGGTGAACAAACATGGGGCTGTCTGTTTCCTTCCGGCGTCATTGGCATCTTACTATCTGTGTAACACACAATCGAATTCTCTCGACCAATAAGGACACCGGGCAGGTCGCATTCGGCTGTTCGACGTCCACTTGTAAGCGTTAACTTTAACCTTTTTCAAGACCGAGGACCGAGCTTTCAACCGGCCGTCTCTTTGGGGGACGCAGTTTGTTATTTATGGATGCACCATCTGTACCTGCAACACTTACTGAGTGCCCTACGCTGCAGAACCGGTGCTATATAATACATTTTTGCGCGCAGTGTCAGCCCTGATATCCTTTAGAACATCATCTCAACCCGTGTAGTTTTCCTGCTATTGTCCGCACACATCCTTTTGCTCATAGCAGCCGTGGTGGCTCGATGGCAAGGCGCAGTAATGTAGAGGCCAAGGACGAGGGTTCTATCCTGCCGCGGTGGCGTCTTTCCTGATGAATGCGAAAAGCGGAAACACCGGTGTATCGAGATTTCGGCGCACGTTTCAGATCCCAAGGTGATAAAAATGAACCTGAATCACTACGGCGACCCACATGGCCCAGCTGTGGCTTCGGCGCGTTAATTCCAGAATCAATCAATCAATCAATCAATCAATCAATCAATCAATCAATCAATCAATCAATCAATCAATCAATCAATCAATCAATCAATCAATCAATCAATCAATCAATCAATCAATCAATGTGTTTGCCTAGCATCTCGATTAGCCACGAAAGAGTCTGAGTGCATGCACGTATCAATGACCTCACGCTTTTCATGCTTTCAAGTTTTTATAACAGCATAGCTTTATATGGCTGCGTCCTGTGAACGCAGACAACTCACCCTCCGCAACCTTTGCGGACGCGAAAACAAAAGAACAGTTTGGAAGGTGTTAGAAGGGGAGAGAATCGGCCCCATTTACCGCAGCGGCGCTCGCGCACAGCGAGCAACTACCTGAATCACCCCTCAAGTGCTAGTCGGCGACTTTTGGCTAGTTTGATTGACTGATAGGTTGATTGGTTGATTGGTTGATTGATAGTAGTATCGTCTTTGCGAAAAGGTAATCACGTGTCATCATACAAAGAAAAAACTAATATATCTGCCTTATACTCTTCGTTTAATACTAGCGCTGGTCTTAGTGCAGGCATACAATACTTTTTTTTCCTTTTACAAGTAGTAGCTGTCGTAGGTAATATTCCCCTATCAGCTTTTCCTCCTGAGCATTCTTACCTTTACGAGGCCTCAACAGACTTGAAGTTAACTCCCTCCGTGCTACCCTTAAATCCTACGGCTTCTGAAAACCCAATATTTCCCTCATACCCGCCGCGGTGGCTCAGTGGATAACATATCTAACGACGTTTTATCTCCCCTTTTTTCTCTCCATTTGTTTGTTTCTGTCTGGATTGCTTTTTTTTTGTTACCATGGCTGTCTTTGATTCTCACCTGATCATTCCGCATTTCATCGTTAGCCTTCCAGTCTTCCTTAGCAACGGCGTGTCCACGCTTTTCATGCATACGTACCTAAAAAACTTAGTTGTCCACCTACGTTGATCCATTGCTCTCAACCTCCTCTGTAAACATATTCTACTCTGAGCTTCTCGAACTTCAAACGACGCCCAGGTCATATCTCCCTGCACTGCTTCGTTAGTTGTTTTACCATGTGCTCCTAAGGCCGAAGGGCCTAGTTCTTTAATTTACTTCAACGCATGCTAAAGCGTATGATTTCAAGCAGTATACTTCATTCGCAAATGTGAGTCTCGGAACCATTATTCCTTTCCACGTTCCTCTCACTACTTCATATTTGTTACACCCCCCAGAGCTCTATGCTTCATTATAGCTGTGTTTCGCTGTCCTTTACCTGTTCCTCGTGAGTTTTTAAGTAGTTGTCCCCTTCCGTTTATCCACATTCCAAATATTTATATTCCTTGACTCTGGGTAATTGGCTATACTGGATTGACACTGCGTCAGTGCTAGGGTCATTTCAAAACCATTATTCCCAATTTTTCAGAGCTAAAATTTAGCCCGCGGTCTGTGGTTTCCTCTCCACTAGTATTTATGAGCCGTTGCATATCACTCTGGTTGTCAGCAAAAAGAACAATGTCGTCTGCGTATAACATTCCTGAAATACTATGCTGCACCACTTCGCCTTGCAACATATGTGTTACGTTGAACCCTAATTGACTTCCTTCTAGCTCCTTTTCTAACGCTGCCATGTAAAGCATAAAACGTATTGGGCTAAAAGGGCATCTCTGTTTTAGTCCTCGATGGGTGTTGATGGTTTCCTTTTCGAATACGGCGCACCTAGCGTCATAAAAGCGCGCGGGGAGGGGGGGGCGTCTATTTCACTTTCTTACAAGGCTTCTCTCTCCACCTATCTGGCGGCGCCGGCGGCCCTGTCCCCCATCGCCCGACTTTCCGGAAGACTGCGCATGCGCAACGGCGCGTCGGAAGGGGTATTTTTGTGGTTTTTGCTCACCTCTGCGCTGGACAATGAGTTGGCGACTTGGCGTCCCGGCACGTGATGTGCGTCCTAATGTAGGTGGCTTTGGCGGGGCGAACATTTGTAAGTCCATGCGCGCAGATCCCGAGTTAACTAAAGCAAGGACCGGTGTTTGCAAAGTTAGGTGGTTGTAATGGATAATTCTGAACCTGCTCTCTTTCCATGATGAGGCAACGGAGAAAGGTTCATCATTCGTCTTTCGAGGCTGAAAGCAACTTCACGTCAAGCTGACATCTAGTCGGCTTTTAAATGCAGAGCATTTCTTTAACTCACGATGTCACCCGGCGTTGTCGGCGTTGGCGTGCCTCGGCGTCCGCAACAGCCGTTCCAGGTGCGCCCTCTCCCCCACTCCTCCTCTCCCGCATCACACTACCCTCCTCGCTCTCAACAACAGGTCCGCACCCCTCCCCCTACACTATATAAAAAAATAATACTTACCGGCGCCTGGTTTCGATCCCACGACCTTGCGGGCGGAACGCAAGGTACATGGTGCTCTACCCACTGCGCCACAAAGCCGACACAGAATGGAAGGCTACGAACGCGCCTTATATCCTTGACTCATTCAAACTACGTCAAGAAGCTGCTGATACAACGCATTCACTACCTATGGGCGGAACGCGAGGTACAAGGTGCTCTTCCCACTGCGCCACAAAACCGACACAGAATGAAAGGCTACGAACGCGCCATATATCCTTGACTCATTCAAACTACGTCAAGAAGCTGCTGATACAACGCATTCACTACCACCAACTCCCCAAACACTAAACGTTAACGCAATACACCCACCCCATATGCGACGCAATTACTCGAGTCCCCCTCGCGGGGAGATGGGCCCTTTTTTCTGTGGACCTCCAGCATCATGTATTTACTTGATGCGAATAAAGATCAACTTCAACTTCAACTTCAACTTCATCACCAGCCTATCTACGCCCACTGCAGGGCAAAGGCCTCTCCCATTAATCTCCAATTATCCCGGTCCTGTGCTAACGCGAGCAATTTATCCCCGCAAACTTCTTGATCTCCTGTGCCCATCTAACGTTCTGCCGCCCCCTGTAACGCTTGCCTTCTCTACTTCAGTGAAAGCAACTTACTTCTGCCTAATGAATAACCGCAAGCTTGTTGCGTTTTTTCTAGTTCCCCTGCCGCGTTTTTAGCGGGCAGGCAGCAAGTTCCGGGGCGCCAAGTAAGTCATGAACGAGCAGGGATCTCGATGGAAGTACACCACCATTGGTGAACTCCTCCTCTAATATCATTGTTTGCTAGGATGCAGTCTTGCGTTACGCCTGTTAGGGTAGCAAGTTAAGAAAAGCCGTGATTCTAAATTTTCCATACCGTGTATACCATCCCACCGATTTAGTAATGAAGCTTGAATAAAAAGCAACATAACTACCGTTCTTGTATTGCTCTGGGTAATATTAGAACACAAACTACGTACGAACACTCCGACGCATATTTAAACATTTAATCTTTATGTTTTCTTTTTTCATAATTTTAAAAAGCCCACCATAAACAAGGCCGCGCAAGAGAACATTCCAGTGTGCCAGCTGCCGCAACCGCCGCGCACGCATGTTTTTCGACGCTTGCGGCGTGAATATTAGGCGAGCGACAGCCGTGAGGAAAGAAAAGAAAAAAAAAATAGGTCACCCGTACGAGCAACATTACGCAGCCCATTCACTCCCCTTTCCAGTGGTTGCCATGACGATTAATGCAACACTTCCTTGAACGTCCGGCACTACCAGGGGAGGATTGGGCGCTGTTGTCTGAATTGCGTGGGACCATGGTGGATGCTACAGAGCTCCCCCCAGTGGCTCAAGCGATAACGGCAGGGGGTGCAGTCGGAGCAGCGTTAACGTGGCAATGGCGACACGGGCCGTACGTTCCTTCGAAATGGGTAGGCCAAGCTTCACAGTTAAAACACTGGCCGCACGTAACAGCTTCACTGGATAGCCATCTGTACGCAGTGCATTGGCACATTTTTTGCCGGATACTCCCACATTTGCAGTGAAAAGTTACTCTCGAGGTTTTTTTCCAGTACTGTTCACTATCATTACTGCCTCCAACTAAGAACAACTGTAAATCCGGTTGGGCGCTCAACAGTGCGACTGCGTTATCGGAATATTAATATTATTTGCCGCAAGATCATCACGGCCAAAAAGCTGGTAATATATTATGCTGGGTGGTTGCGAGTATTGAAACCTCATGTGTAGAGGGCCAAAAAAAAAATAAAAGCAAAACAAAAGGTAAAAAATTCGGGCACGTTAACGTACATTATGCAAATACATTATTCAAAAATAGCGCACTTCAGCATAGAGCCTAGGCCGAGGCAAGAGCAGCAATGCTCCCTTGTTTTAATTAACGCCTCGCAACAATTTACTCCGCCAAATGTAGCGGCTGAGATGATGTTCAATAAGAGAACCGACATAAAAATTAAACCCTAGAGAAATAATCTTAAAATTTTTAAAACTGAATACTGGGTTATATGTTAAATAGTGTGTTGTTTGTTGCGGATGTAAGTTGTATCAAAACTATTGTAAGATGAAAATTGTATCAAAACAAAGAGACCGTCTACCTGTTTCTGCATCCGTTCCGGGAGTGTCTTTGTGTGCCGATTTGTAATCGACCGATAGCTATTTCCAGCAACCTGTTTTGTTCTTTATGCTGCATTTTCCTAGTTGTACTTCTACTGTTCAAAATTCGGTACCAATTTGCTTGTACTATTTCTTTGCCATTTGTACCACAGACGCCAGCTCTCAATACCTTCGCAGAGTTTTTGGAACGGCAGTTTTTTTTACTTCTAGAAAGACTTCATGGCAGCGGTCTGGGTTGCAATTTGTTTACCTTAAATGCGGGAGTGTGCAGGTACTCAGCACCCTGTGGCTCCATGTCCTAATATGCAGGCTGGCATAAATACTCTTTCATAGAAATTCGGAACAGCGTTCTTAGAAAATTTGGAAAATTCTAATGGAGTCACTACGCCTAGTGAGTCGCTACAAGTTGTGGAGTTGTGTATTTTTTGTTTTCTTGTATGTTTCACCGTCAGGAAGATACCAGTAGCTGCGCCAGTGGTGATTCTGGTGTTTTTGTTTAGTGGCTTTGTGCAGAAAAACTTGGGTCTCTGGACGGCATATTACACTGCTGAAGTTGCTTGATATGCGTAAAATTCTGCACGTTTTTACTTTTCCCGGAAAAACAAAAAAATGGCGATTGTTTGGAGCTTGGGGAGCATGAATTTTGTGAAAACGTGCAACATATATTACATGTTCCTGGAGGTAGATTGCACGGAGCAAGTGCCCAAGTGAAGGCTGTCTAGCAAGTGTGCACAAAAGATATTGCGAACTGAAATGCTGTGGCAATTACTGTTATGGTGCATGGAAGTTATACTCAAGTAATAAAAAATTACGAAAATTATTCGGGGGGCGGGGGGTGCAATGTATGTATTATGAGTTGGTGTTGAGTGCATTATCTTGTTTTTATGACATATAATAAACCTGTGCAAGCACGCTGGTGTTTAAGGAGCCACATATCAGCCTCAACATACAAATTTTGTACTTGGCTCGTATAAAAATCACCATTCACTAGTGAAGAATGTACACGGGGTCTAGTACCTTAATGGTGTCCCTTTTTGCCGATTGGTAAGCTAACCCCGCCGCGGTGGCTCAGTGGCTATGGCGTTCTGCTGCTGAGCACGAGGACGCGGGTTCGATTCCCGGCCGCGGTGGCCGCTTTTCTGATGAAGGCGAAAAGTAAAAACGCCCGTGTCTTCGAGATTTCGGCGCATGTTAAACATCCTCATGCGGTCAAATTAATACTGAGCCCTACACTACGGCGCGCCTTATCGCCTGCGTTGCGTCGGCGAGTTAAACTTTACAATCGATCAATCACCGATTGGTAAGCTAGGCGACCGTGTTCCGCCATTAATGCAATAAGGCTTTTCAAAATGTTGTGCATACGACTAACGGGATAAAATCGTTAAAATGTTCATTGTTGCCGTACGTTTCAATTTCACTGATTTAATAGGTGGGGTGTAGATGAACTTTTGGTCGAGTTAAACACCCCATAAAGTTTGTTCCGTTTTTACCGGGATAGGCTTTTCCCCAACTAAGACAAAAAATTGGGGTCAAACTCCTCCATCTCTAGAAAATAAAACACTTGCCCATATTTCGGGAGCAAATGTGGAACCATTTTCTTAATAATTCCAAGCTGTACTTGTTTCTTGAAAAATGGAGAAATTATTAAACCTAAATCTTATTTAAATTTATTAACGCAGACTGAGCCACACAGTCAGTGAGACAAAACATTTCAAGGAATTCCCTTTGCCATAAAAAGATGTGCAATTAAGGACGCCTCCTCGAGGGTCGTTGTTTTCTTGCATAAATACGCGATACAATACACAAAAAGTGCGTGGCGTAATATAGCCCTCGAACATTTTAGGCGAGTTTTCACAGATTCCAAATCGGCTACAGGTGATATCGTATTTTCTACAGATACCAAAATACTCACATGGAATGCTGTTTATAGACTAAAGCATCTCTTACAAGGCTACCAGGCAGTAATTTATTAACCATGATTGAATAACAGCCATGAAGCGGTAAAGCGCAAACATTAGTTTCAAAAATATTCATCAAAATATTTACAAATAATTAACAAATAAAGTCGCTGATAATTTTCGACACATTTCAAACTAAATAAGCTGTGCTTTTAAAGGCCGTACTATCCCCACGATACCCTTAGCTGATAAAATGGTATAAAAGCGAAACCTAATGGAAGATAAGAATTTCTTTCAATTTCGTTCAAAATTAATAAAGCTCGTGACCTTGCATGTACAAGCGCAATGTATTTAGTCAATACGAATGGCTAGGTTTTGTGCTTATCACTGACCTGCTTTCCAATGATGCCTTTACGTAGGAATTTTCGCACCATTAAGATACAAACCCTTATTATACAATAATACCTTGGCGATTTTGCATAAATACTTTCCCGTGCATGTTTCAAAGCCTACTAATATCGACTTCACCCATCACACACGTTTTTTTATGATCAATGCCTAATCCGCCTTTTTTCATTGCGCTGTGGCGGCATCTGGTGGCGCCGCCGAGAAGCGATGTGGCAGGGGTGCAAGTGGGCTGCCACTGCAGCGGAATGGGAATCAGGGCTGCGTTGCCGGTGTTTATTTGTTTCACGTGGATTGTATGGCCAGTCTAAAGCTGCAAAATGACTAACGATGCTGGAAGACATGCGTTTTCAACGTGGGAAACATCCTAACAAGCGTGCGACACTCTTTTTTTTTTTTTTTTTTTGCAGCTGTTCCGCAAGTGTCAGTACCGCAGGGTGGCTATCTGAGGCTGTGGAAGCGATGTTCTAGCGCTTAAGAAAGATGGGACGGGGACATGGGTATCTGTAAGACAGCAGCATAAACGCAGGCCCTTAATGTGGCTTTATACAAATAATTGCTTGAAGCTCGTACGTGGATATCAGCGATGCAAAATATTATACGCGGCTGCAGATTTGTTCAATTCCGCCGTTCTTTTTTTTTTCTGTTTCTTATCATAACGAGCACAAATGCATGTGCAGATTACTTTTGTAAGCGTTTTGGCCGAAGAAAGCGAAGTCCAAATCAACCGAAGTCTCAACGTATCTCAGAAAATTGCTTTTTGGGGCGCATTTTTATTCGTAAGCGCACTTGTTCATCGTAGTCGCACGATTACAGTTTCTTCTTTAGAAGAACTGTCAGTTTGAATAGTTAGTATTGGTTCATTCCTTTTAAACAACGGCAATATCACGGGCGAAAAAAGTGGTGCACGGAACTACATTTCTACTGAAATCGCAAGCTCTTCGTCATTTGGATGAATACATTTCCCAGCAGGGCAGGGCTGTATGCAGATTACAACGAGAAAAAAAAAAAACATCACTTTCCGCAAGCATGTCAGGACAAAAAAAGAGATCTCCAAGAGGATTCGATAAGCACCACATTCGAGCAGGCCGGTGTTTTATGACGCTCTAGACCACTCGGCCACGGCGCAGCAAGCGACCGTTCTCGAATGCCGCGTACACAAAGCTGAGCTGTAGCTCATATTTTTGCACCTTTTTAAAATTTTTTTATAGTATTGCTGGCACAGACACTGATCATCATTCTTTGAATAGCACTTGTCCACTAAGCGTTTGTTAGTCTACGGTACTTATTAAGCCAGGACATACGATAGCAAATTTTAGCTCGCAAGCAGATCTCGAGTCCACCAGTCGGAAAAAAAATGTGTTCTTCGTACTTCAGTTTCGCGCTTTACGACAGAAACATTGGTTGATTTTGATTATCCGTTTCCTAGATGAATTTTAGGAACCCTTCTTCTGGACTTAACGTGCCTTACATTTTCTACAAGCTTGCCAGACGTGTACGCATATGGAGCTTCGGTTAGGCGAAGTCAGCGAAGCGTCGCTAGCCACGACATACGGGTCGCATACATAGTGTGCAGGCACGTTCGCTTCGTGGACCTTACGAAGTTTATTACGCTCTACGAACTAATTAAATAGAGGCACATTCGTCGTGGCTCGAATTAAATCAGGTCTACTGGCCGCCTTGGACAACGAGCCTGTCGTACTACGGCAACTTTCGGTCGGCCGGTGTGTTCGTATCGTCGTCGGAGTAATATGACAAAGGCGATCTCTGGATTTGGCGTGCCAGCAGGTTATCGTCACCGGCGGTGTGAATGCCTGGTGTGACAGTGACGGGATGCAGAATGCCCCGGGGCGTTCATGCATGGTTCCGTGGCGGGGAGCTCCTATTTGTTTACTTTCGTTTCGGGGTTGGCGTGTCGATAGAAGCAAAAATGTCACACTTCATGTTATGGTTTGGCCGACAGTTGCATTCGTAAAACGTACTGAATTCTGTTTTCTCGCTGGGGGCCAAACCCGGCCGCATGCTTTCACTACACGGGCTCAGCTACAGCCGCAAACAGCAGTGGAATCACTGCGGAGCAGACTGGCCCACCCCTGCCAGACTGTTTCCGGCCTCCTCCGCCAAGGCCATGCGCATGCGCAGTAGCGTTGTGAAAGAGGCGGATTTTGGCGAGCAATGTAAAAATGCGTACGGTCGGTTTACAATTTGAACAAAAAACGTGGCTCCGCCATGATATTAAGCCACGCCAGCACGATTTTTAGCATTATAAAAGGTAAAAACATTCGCAATAAAAGTTTATTTTCGACAGTGAGGCGGGGGATATGAAAAAGTCAAATTCATTCACTCCGCAGAATGCAAGCCCCGGTAAGAGAGAACAACGGTGATCACAGCGCCCATATTTTAAAAAGAAAACCCCTGCTATGACATCATTCCGCACAGTTTCTTACACTCTGATTAAACGAAAAAGTTTGAAGCACAATATAATCTCACGCTCAGTAATAAAGTCATGGGAACAGAGTGGACTTGGCAAGGAAGGCAAAGTGTGTATAACCATCTGGTGGCCAAAGGTAAAAGCGAGAGCGGTAGTGTACGTTTCGTTTGAACGTGTTTTGTTTTTGTACATTTTTGTGGTTAGGTTTCCAATTGATTTCATAAAATGTTTCCACTTATGTAAGAGATATTCTTATTTTTTCTAGGGTAAAGTTATAAAGGCTATGAAGCGAAATCAAAGTAAGTTGGATGAATTGGTTTTTTCTACGTGCATTTGGCTCTACGTCAACCATATGTCGTATTGTCGGTTTTTGTAGCACGTGCATTCGATTTCGGGTTTTTTGAATTGTGGTTCCCCAAACAAGAAGAGAGTTGTAGAGGTGATACATGTAGTTATATATGTGGAATTTAACAGCAGGTTGGAAAAATACCGAAATTTGGCTAGAATTCCAATAGTATTTTATATGGGCGGGAGTATAATGCTTACAGGGTCATTCCACGGCATGTCTAAAAAAGTACACCAAGTGTTCTAGCGAACCCACTGCATCTGTGGTTTCATTTCCAAGAGTAATCTTCGCGTCGAGAGTAATATTGATGCATCAAGAGTAATTTTGATGCGTTCGAGAAGCGAAAAGAGAATAAATTTTGTCTTGGAGGGAAGTCATCCCCTTAGAAGAAATAATTGGCGGGGATTCCTCCCACCAAAATCATGCAACTCCAACAGTGTTTTCTTTATCTGAGATCCAAGAAATTCGCCGTTACAGCTGGAAAATAAAAGTGCAGTATCGTCTGTGTATTTTATTTACTGCAAACTTGAGCTAATTTCAGTAATATCATTACCATAAAGTTAAATAGCAGTGATTACAGAATACTCTCTTGAGGGACCCCCGCATACAAAGTCCGAGAATTCCATAAATATTACCCGACTGAAATCATTTGCGTACGATTTTGTAAAGAGGACTTTATTAAAGCCTTGGAATAGGCAGAATCTGAGCTACTTGAATCATAATTAATTAAATACTGGTCAGCCTAAATTTAACTGGGGACGCACACAATGTCAGCGCTTGTGTTTCGTCTCTCGTCATTGTCTGCGTCCCTATTTAAATTTACGCTGACCAGTATTTAATCAATTTATTAAAGCCAAAGGGACGCTTCTCACGTTATTTAAGTCCAGTTTTGCTAGTAGAGTTGCATAATTTGAACTATCATATGCCTATGAAAAACTTATATACAGGCGACCTACAACTTTCCTTCAAATTATTTTATAAAATATATTCTTGTTAGGTAAGTAGGCAAGCTCGGTAGATGTGTGTTTACGAAACGCGAATTTTTACGAGATAATCAAACTAAACTTATCGGCAAGGTTTCTTATTTCACTGCGAAATAATTTTGAAACTCTTTTTGAAAATGCCGCCGGACTATACTCTAGGTCGCTAACTAGTTAAAGAATTTTTGTCGGCACTTTTTAAAATAGCGGTCAACCTTGTCCCTTGGAAATATACCCATCATGGAACAGAGATTATATACGCTTGTAATTGGGGCTGGAACAAAATTGACAGCATATTTAACAGGTCTGATTTGAAAGTTTTTTAGGTCGCGGGCTGAGCCAATGGCACAAGACCCATCTGCTTCAGCTACTTTCGCTTCGCGTGTGGTTTGGAGATAAGAGGCTGGCCTCTGTACTAGTGACGAATTCGTGGCCTCAAGAGAATGAGAACTGGTAAGATTTGGAAAATTTTGGTTTAAGAAGTTAGCTATGTCAATGCTAATAAATGGTGCCGTTGCTTACTGTGAAGTGTGTTATGTGTTGCTGGTGCGGTACTCGGCTTAGCAGTTCATTTGTTTTTTATCAGAGCCAGGCTTTTGATTGAAACCTAGTTCAAAGTAGTTGTATAAATAGTGTTGCCTCGTATGTCTGATTAAGGCGTTGATTTTATTTCCATGCTTCCTATATATTTCCCAGGTTTGGGTGTTTTTAGAAATTTTATTACAGCTTATCTTTCTGTTTTATCAGTTTTGAGCCTCATTCCGCCTTGAAAAAAAAAAGAATTTACGTGTCTTGTAGGCTTTCTGACTCCAACTAAAGGAAAAAATTGCAAGTACGATTCTCTGGAAGGCGCAAAAGCTCTTGGTATGGCGAATCAGAGTTCCTGGTTTGATACACCTTATTAAAATTTAGCGCAGCAATGTTCGAATGAAGGATTGTAACCTCCTTGTGTTTAAATTTTGACTATTTCTATTTTGGTTACATTCTGTTTTCTTTGCTTTGAAGATTAAAAATATAAAACCTTTAAAAACAACGCGTGTGATCAGTGATGCTTGATTCTAGTACATCTGTGGATATTTCGTCAGTGGGGATGTTCAGGATGTAAAGGTGTAGTAATGTTTGCATATTTGTAGTAATAAGAGTACTGTTTTGATATTATGCGAGAAATCAGTGGATAATGACAACGGTTCGAAATCGCGCTGTGGTGATACCAAGCGCAGCATATCTACGTTGAGATCACCTTTCAAGATAATTTACCTCCACGATGTTGGACCCTTTTGATTTCCGTAATTAAAAAAGTGATGTGACTGCGCAGATCCCGCTTTAATCCGAATAGTGCCCTTAAATTTGATCTGCTGGACGCACAGATTTGTCAGTCGGGAGTATTGTAGCAACGACTCCGTACGGAAAGTTGCTTACAAGGGACAAAAAGTCTAATGAGGGAGAAATACTGTTTCTATAACACACCATACATTCTGTAATCAATCGAATGGCTCTTCGTGGTTCATCATCATCATCATCAGTTAACTAAGGTCTATTGCAGAACAAAGGCCTCCAAACCCTCCTGTCCTGCGCTGCTCGAATCCGTAGTAAACTCCCGAAGTTCCGTATTTCATCCCTCCAGCGGGTTAATAGCCTTCTCCTGCTTCTATACCCATGTCTTGGTATCCACTCTGTTACCCAAATTTGTCCACCGGTTGCCTGTTCATGAACTCTAGTTTGTTAGCTCGATTCCTGCCCCTGAGGGCTACTCCTAACATTATTTATTCTGGCCCATTGAGCTGACCTAAGTTTGCTTTCCTGTTATTTAGTAAGGCGCCAAGTTTTAGCTCCAGAAGTCACCACGGGCAGTATACACTGGTTGTAGATGAGTGACAGAGGTAGCTTACCTTTCAATATGTTGGAGTGCTTGCCGAGTGGTGCTCAACCCCGACCTATTCTGTGTCTGATTTCTCTCTCATGGTTTGGGTCAGCACTAAACATCTGTCCGAGGTAGTTCTATTTTTTACTTCTTCTAGCATTTGGTTTCCTAAGCCAAAGGAGACCTTTTTGACATGTTTATACGACATTATTTTAGATTTTTTCATATTTAGTTTTAGCCCCACGGCCGTGCTTTGTGACTGTACTTCGTGAAGCATATTTTGCATGTGTTCTGCAATCTCACTCAGCAAGACTATGTCGTCCGCAAACCTCAAATGGCTCGAGTATTCCCCGTTTATCCTTAATCCTATGTTTTCCCAGTCAAGCTTTTTAAGTACCCCCACATACATTCTGTGAATAATTTTAGACAGGTGGTATCTCCCTGTCTTACTCCCTTTCCGATAAGAAATTTATCGGTTTGCTTGTGAAGGGTTGCCCTTATATACGTCATTTAGAAGTCTTACGTAGGTTTCGTCTATACCATGGTCTTTTAGTGCTTCTAAATCGGCTGCGGTAATTACAGAATCAAATGCTTTCTCGTAATCCACACATTCTATATAAAGGGTTTCGTGTACTGTGCGGATTTTTCGATCACTTGAATCACTACATGGACGTGATCCATAGTTGAGTAACCTTCCCTAAACCCAGCCTGACGTCTGGTTTGTTGGGAATCTAGGCTGTCACCTATGCGACTACTATAACTTCGCACGTTTTGAGTCTTCAAGCATTCCGCAAAAGGTAAAACGAGCTTTTTCTGTACACTATCTCCTCCGTGCTTCACAAATCTATGATTATGCCATCATATCCTGCAGCCTTTCCTTTTTTTCATGCCTTTCAGAGCCTTTTCACCTTCCTTTTCAGTTGCTATTGGACATGAAAATTTGAGTTTGTACTCTCTGTAGTTTCTCCTCGTCTAATGTCGTTGGCATAGAGCCTTGTGTAGAATCGTTCTGCTACCTTTATTACAAAGTTTGAGCATAGCGGCTAGCGTCTGCTAACGCTACGGCGCGGGTTGCAGGGACACTACTTCGCATGCGCGCGCGGGCAGGGCGAGGTCTCCCCTCCCTGGGAGGAATGCGCGGACTCCGCGAGGCGGGCGACCCTCCCTGCGGAACGAGTCTGCTCCTGCACAGCCGTAGCGTTAGCGGACGGGCTATGCTAAAACTTTCTTTTAAGATGTTTAGCATAGCAGCTACCGGAGGATCACACTACGGCGGCGGGTTACCGGGACCGGACTGCGCAGGAACGCTCGGGGAGTGCGAGGATGTTGCCCCTCAGCAGAGCGAATGCGCGGGCATGGCGAAGGCCGGCTCGCTGAACTAATCCACGCTATCGGAACGAATCTGCATTTTCCCAGTCGAGGCCCCGCTACCCACCGCCGTAGCGTTTGCGAGCGGTACCCGCTATGCTAAAGCGCTCTATTACATCGTACAAGTTGTGCGTAATGTTACCGTGCTCATCTCTGAGTGCGCATATCCTGTCTTTGATTGATTGATTGATTGTAGGGTTTAATGCGCCGACGCAACGAGGCGATGAGGCACGCTGTAGTTTAAGGCTGCGGATTAATTTTGACCACCTGGGGATCTTTAACGTTCGCCGAAATCTAGTACACGCGGGCGTTTCTGCTTTTCATCTCCATCAGAAAAGCGACCGCCGTGGCCGGCACATCCTGTCTTTGCCGATGGCTAGCTTTGCCTTAGTTGCTTTCAAGCTTCCCCCTATTTGCAGCGTTTCCTCGATTAATGCCATGTTATATGCACAAATGTCGTTTGTTTTACTTTTGTTAATCAGATTCGATAGCTCAGCTCGTTCAATCCGAACCCCCGTACTTGACATTTTCACGTTCGTATACTTTTGCCAATTAGTTCTCTCGTTTTCTTAGTTAGTTTTCCTGTTCGTTCCTTACATGTTGCCTATCCCACAGCTGCTGCTGATTTACTCAGTGCCGATGTTATGTTGTCATGTAGCCTGTCTACACTGACCTCGTTCTGCACGTTCAGAAGCGGGACTTCGTTTTGAAGAGTTATTTTAAACTCCTGCGATCTCGCTATGACAAACTCCATGCGGGGTTTCTTAACTTTCCCGAGTTTCCTTGTTTCTCTTTGGAGATTCAGCCTTAGCTTCCATCTACCCATCCTATGATCGCTGCTTCGAATCTTACTTAGTACCTGTACGCCTTGTGCAATACCAGGGTCGTCACTTAAAAAGAAAGTTAATTTCGTTTTTGGTGTACCACTGTGACTTTTCCATGTCCATTTCCTGTTCTATCGTTTGTAGAAGACTGTATTGATCCACCTCAGGTTATTTCTCTCTGCAAGTTCCACCAGTTTATCTCCTCGACTGCTGCAATTGTCTATTCAGAAGTTTCCCACTGACGTTTCTCCCATTTGCTTCTTACCGGCTACGGCTTGACTTTAGGCTATAGTTGCCTAACAGACCTTTGCGTTGCCGACCTTTGTGTTAAAGTCTCCCACCACAATCGTGAACGGCGTCGTGGCTTCTTCATTGCTGATTCGACGTCCTCGTAGAAGCTATCTACGGCTTCATTATCATAGCTGATGGTTGAAGCCTAGGCCTGCACTGCATTTAACCTGTATGGCTTGTTTAGCTTGATCACAACAGTGGCGACTCTCTCTATCTCTCTAATGCTGAAAACCAAACTTCCTCCACGTTTTCTGCTATTTCTCTATGAATACAAAATTCCACCCCGTGTTACCTCTTCTCTCGGTGTCCACTGTAGCATACAATACTCCCGCTAGTGAGCTCCATGAAGCCTTCTCCTGTTCTTCTAACTTCGCTTAACCCTACGATATCCCACGTAATGTCTGGGAGCTCCTCTCCTCTACTAGTACAGCTAAGCTTCCCTTGCAAGACAAGGTGCGTGACCAGGGTCAATTATTTACAAAGGCGGCCAGTCCAGACCAAAGAGATTCTTAGCCCCCTCTGCTGTATCACTATACTGACTGCCGCCGTGGACAGGTTCTCTGCAGCTACTGGGAACTGAGGGCCGACAGTTGAGTTGGTTTGCCATGTGAGGTAGCAACCCACTACTACAACAGGATGTCCAGATTCTTCCCTGGTGAAGGAGTGCTGTTTATGTCCGTAAGAACCTTCCAAGCATGGTTAAACCTTTCTGGATCCAAGCATGGTTAAACCTTTCTGACTACAAGGTTCCGAAGTTACACGCGACTCATAGGGCAACTCAAAGCAACATAAGAAGTACAGTACGGTAGCTTACCTCTACAGCTTCTGGAGTGTGCAGCATAACAATTGGAGTCATTCCGAGGTAAAACTTGAATGTCCGTCCTTCGTAAATTTCCGAATTGTGTTTTAGAAACAGTAGAAACGCTGTAAATAACACAGCGCAGGTTTCACAGCTTGAATTTTTTTAATCCCAAGAAGAACATTTGAGCTAAGGAGACCCAGTATATAAGTTTACGCGCTCAAATGATTTCTGAAGTTCTTTCTGAAACACAATAAAACTGCACGTTCATTTGTATAGAATGGCGACGTGACAAAGGCGCTCACGACCAAACACCGGCGAGAAAAGAGCACAGCGAGAAAATAGAAACAACTGAAACAAAAGGCGAAAAAAGACCAATATTGCCCACGCCAAAACAGCACGCAGACAAAACCGCGAAACGTCAAAATAGGCCCGTGACCTTACTTCAGCCACAAAACCGCAATGTTCCAAAACAGCATGCCATAACAGTTGCGGTGGTTTTGTCGTATGTACAATGTCCAATTACATCTCGCACGATCTCCGCACTGCAGCTTACTTAAAAGTGTATAGCTTCAGCCTTCTTGATAATGTACTGTACTTTAAATGCCGATAATGAAAGAGATCGCGGAAGGGTCTGAAAATGTATCTCTCTCTTGTTTTAGGTAACGTTTACCTTCGCTTCACTAGTGCAGCCCAAATGATTTTTACAAATCCGGCTATGATCAATGCGGCTTCACTGTTTATTTATATCCCATTGCACAACTTTGTATATCGCTTAAGGAATTCTGTTTTTTCGTAAACTAAAGATTCAGGGACCGTATGACGTCTCTATAAAGGCGCTACGCTTGTAAATAGTTCTCGGCGCAATCCTATTATGCGCGTTGTTGTAGCTGAAAAACAGTCGTGCGATGAAACCTGCATTATGGCGGGAAAAAAAGCTCAGTGCATGGCTCAATAAAGGTGGCTAAATATATCCCATTTCTTCAGCGTTTTGATCAGCGCTTAATGATTATGGGGCTGAGCGCCATGCATACGCCCTGAATCCAAGCACTCCATGCGTTGTTTTGAGGTTGAGTTCCCCCTTCTCCATAAATGTGCTTGTAATCTAGTAATGGCGATCATTTCAGCCAATGTATTCACAATACTAGATGTATACGAGATGTAGTGGTTTTAAATGATGCGCTCCCTCTTTTGTAGAAGCGCGCTTCAAGCATTACATTTTGCATGATATTGCGAATGGTGCGATTTTTGATTGATTGTACGGTTTAACGCGCCGACGCAACGCAGGCGATGAGGCGCGCCGTAGTGGAGGGCTCCGGATTAATTTTGAACACCTGGGGATCTTTAATGTGCGCCGAAATCTCGTGCACACGGGCGTTTTTGCTTTTCGCCTCCATCGAATGGTGCGATTTTGAGACACCACGTTGCTGCAGCGCCGGAATAATGTGTAATTATACACTCAAGGTCATTGCACACTGCGGAAAAATTGGGAACTTTGTTCTTCAACAGCAGCGAAATATTTTTCAGGGGCCCTGTCATGCACGCCTACAGCAACTCTTGAGCACCGGGGCGTAGCCAGGAGGGGTGGGGGGTGGAGTGTTTTGGAGTGACAACACTCCGGAAATTGTCCGAGTGCTGCCAACCCCCTCCTCATCCCTTCTGGTCTTTTATGGCTAACTCCCTATAGTTCCCACTCTGGTGAAGCCGTTTTACTTAGCACCGCCTTTCCTCTCCCCTTCGCCACCGCCGGCGCTTCTTGCACAAGCTTTATACTCCTCAACACCGAATCCTATTTCACAACTCACGCAATCGGCTGATAACGGCGCTAGCGGCGTTACCAGCGGTTTTTCTTCCAACTGGCTATGAGACGAGTGCGTGTGGTTCGCTGGGGCATTGCCTCCGAGGCGATGGCTGGGGTAAGGAAGAGCGGGTATTCAAGGAGCGCCGGGGGCCACACAAGTGTGGATGGGCGCAAAAACCACTGAAAACCGCCGCCGCAGAACTTGCAGCCGCCGCTGCCACAAGTCCCACTTCGTCCAACAGCTGCGGATACCTCAGGGATGAAGAATAACTTATTAACGTGAACGTTGGGGTATTTGGTACTCCGTTGAAGAATTGTTTACAGCGATAAAAAATACAAAGGACGAACATTGGTGACACGGGCAAGCGCTTGTCAATGGCACTATTCTTTGTCCTTCGTTCTATATTTTTGGCGCTGGAAATGATTGTTCAAAGAGTAACTTGGCCGCTTGGAACCCCGACGATAACCAATAATTCTGGGTCGGCTTGAATGCCTTCCAGAGCGACATTTTCGCCGCTGTCTTCCACTTCTTAGCTCCTGCAGATCACCGTTTGGCGTTGTATGAGTGCCCGGGTGAGGGGAAGAGGGAGGGGGGCATGCACGCGAAGCGAGACTTCGTGCCCTCACCGATGCCATGCTCATTGTGCTGGCTGGAGGTTTACACGCGGGCGCCGCCCGGCTCACTGCGGTGTGTCTGCTGTCCCCCGTTGCCGACTGGTTTGGGTTGGTGCGTTACACAGATTGTAAGATGCCTACGACAGGGAAGGAAAGCGGCCATGATTGTTCACTAGACTAAAGATTTAGTCCTTCCATGTTTCATTGAGCTAATCGGCTAGGGACATGCGCAGTCGGAAATTACAAACAAACATGTCTGCTTTCGTGCCTAGGGCGTCGCCAGGATATTGCCCTGAGGGGAGCAAAAGAGGGCTGGGAGGAAAGGGCAAGTGCGGTGTGGCTTGAGGGGGGCAAGTGCCCCTTTTGCACCCCTCTGCCGAAGCTCATGTTTTGCGAGCTCGTTGGGTTGTCTGTAGCTTCGCTGGTCCTTCTTGACAGAGTGGAAGGGAACTGATATTTTTTGTGGCATATTACAGAGGAGGAAAACTTTTCGCCTTTATTAAAACAGAAAAAAAAGCGAATTTGATAGTGTTTGTAGGCATGATCTGCCTCTTTCTATTTTTCCCCCGGCGGTGTGTAACACCCCTTGAAAAATATTTGCGGCTACGCCACTGCTTTATCAACATTTTCTCTCCGCCCGGCAACCAACGTTTACAGCTGAGTAATAAGTTGTCCTATCACCGAAACTGTATGAGCAATGTATATTGACTTTAAGAGAAAGCGCGCCGCAGAAGCAACGCAACATACTTGTACTGCACACGTTTCCTGTCATGATACAAAGATGCCAAGGTTGCTCCTTGTGTTTGTGCTTCCTTAAAGCGCCCGAAGGGAGGGGTAATAATGTTAAACGTGCGGATGTGGCGGAGCGTAAATCCGGCGGCCAACCAATGCCCGCCTGTTGGCGCTGGGGCCAGACGGCCTAATTTGTGACAGCGGTGTCAACAGGATCCTTTCATTTATTTCCTGGGGGTAGGTACCGAATGTGTGTATCGTTTAGCATGTTACTTCTGCGTAATTACAGCATTACAAAAAATTGTGACAACTCTGGCGTAAAGATTGCAAGTCAAAATATTGCCTGATCCCAACTGATAGGTACAGCAAATGGATGTCTTTACGTTTTTTCGCCGTGTCGCTTTGCCGCCATCGCGTGACATCCTTTATGACACTCAAAGGCCGTCAAGAGATGGGGAATTAACCGTTGCATTGGCTGAATGCATTTACTGCAAATAACCAACTGGTTCTGACGTCGAAGTTGGTGAAGCATCATGGGAAATGAAACCGAGCGAAAGACAAGGGTGAGAGAGAAAACACCACAACGCCGACTTCCACTCAAAGATTACGCATCCAACTGCAGCATTTATTCTGCCGCGACAACGAAGATGACAGATATTTGAAAAAAAAAACACAAACACACACTATCTGCCTCCGCCTGCATTGAGAAAAGCAATTTCTTTCTCCAATAAAAGTATGGGCGGTGCAGTGAGTCAACGTTTGAAGATCGTTTGAAATCAACGTTTTATACGAATTATCGTGAGAGTTTCGGCAAGTTGGTACTCAATTGAATTAATGCTTACAGCGCGACCAATTAGACTAAGTACAAAGAGAGTGGCACACGGACAAGCGCTGTCAACTGAAGATTTATTTCGGAACAGGCACAATATATAAGTATCCACACATTATCCGGGTTGCGCAAAAAGGCCTTTTAACCAGCAGGCACGGCACATTATGAAGATAACCACCGTATCTGTACAAAAACAGCAAACAAAAAGGGCCATGGACAGCGCGTGGGCAGCACCATCTCGGAGACCAGATAACCCAGTTCTTTCTCTGAAAGACTTCAGGGACGGCATATTGACGCATACGAAGTTGAAATTACCTTAAAACCATCTAGTGCACACATTTTCAAGAAAATAAAACACTTTTGCGCCCTACACAGGGAAAAGTTGCAAGTGACGAATGAATTATGTAGTTAAAAATCTCAATGATTGCAACAATCTCAAGGTAACCTAAGGAGAGCAGAAATACACATTTAGACGCAATGCCACTTACGGCATGGTTGGCAGATGTACAGTCATGGCTAAATGAAATGCGAACGCAATAATATGAACCAGAAGGCAAAATAAAAAAAAAAGTTATTTTGAGGGCCAATAATAGCGCGGTATTTGGAAATCCAAATTTCCCAACTTCATTACTGAAATTCAGCCACGCACCAGTTTGGCTTGCAGAGAAATGAATGGCGATATTTGTTTGTCCCGGTTCATATTTTCGTGATCAGGTTCCACTTGTCCATGACTACATTTAGGCTGTGAATGACGCGGAATGTGAAGAGCCAAACAGGATGAACCCACCAGTGGTGCAGTCGTGGCTCCACAATGCCTTCCCATGTTTCCAGTATAGATTGAGCAGGGACCACGGCGGCAGCCAGTCTGTACCGGGTCCCGGTATAGACCGGAGAAGGATCCAACTGCGTAACCATCGACGGCTGAGCACCGCTATGACAACGAAGCTTGCGAGGACGCTGGCCCAAGGCGATGCCCAATGCGGGAGCAAGCAATACACGAAGCTGCGGATGGAAGGCATGATTCCCGCCTGTGATGAGTGCTACTTGCGGGCGCGAGAGAGCGAATCACGCACTCTAGCACATCGTGCCGCCTTTAATTCCTTCGGCTTCCTCGAGCGGGCCTTTCCCAAGGTCTGATAGGCTTGCAGGGTTTAACACTTGAATACTGATGATCCGCTCAAGTATTATTGCTGTGGCTGTTATTTTTCCGTTCAGTGCAGTGTTTTATAACAGCTTCGTCCTAGTAGCGAGGAGGTGCTTGTGAAAAAATGCAGCACTCGTACTCGAAATTACCTGCAGTGCACGTTCGTTCAAGGTAGGATTACTTTCGGTTACATTGCCTTCGAAAATGTGCAATCCACTTGCCTGATCGAGAGTAGTCGTAAATCGCTACGAAGTATCCTGAAACGCCACCTCTCTGTCACCTCACAAAAACTGAAGGAATGCGAGAAACTTGAACCGCGTAATCATTTTGTTCATGTGCTTATTTTTCAGGAAGCTGAAAAGCTGTCTCGTGCACCCGTATAGAGTGCTTATCGCGCGTATCGCGCGTATCGCGCAATGGAAGAAGCGTTTCATCTGCAACACGATTTGGGCCTCGCTCAGTCTAGGATGCACGTTGAGAAAATGAAGATAACACGAGAAAAGGAGCGGATAATAGCTCGAGCACTGTGCAAAGAAGCAAGAGCAACATTAGGCCTGTGTATGACAAGCAGTAGCGTTAGCGATGTGTTGACGAGGTTGCTGCATGAGCTAAGGAAATATGAAGTTAGATTGAGATTATTGAATGAAGAAATAGAACCGTTTATCGACATTGACCACCTAGACGAAGAATTTGCTACAAATATTGACTATGAAGACGAAAGTAAGCATGTTATGATCCAGTTATACTATCGATTAAAAGACCAAAAATGTGACCCCATCGAACATTGCCAGATCATCAAGAAACTGCGTTCCTCGAAAAACTTCAATGAGTTTTATATACTGACCGAACAGTTATATGACCCACTTCATGTGAAGAATTTCCAAGAAGGGTCTGCGATACCTTCGCATGAGCCACAGTTCCTACCGCAAGCACAGCGTGACCATGCGACAACTTCGTTGGCTGTGCGTGATCTTCGGACAGTAGACGCCTTGATATTCTGTGCCTTCCAAGAGAACACCGACATTGCCATGAGCGAGTCAGGCATCTCCTCGACTCCCTTGGCGTCACCGCAAGCTAGGGATCCGGAGTGTTCCGAAACTGACATCCCGGATGTACCACCTGAAATACTAAAAGGACACGATGAATGCACTTTCTCAATTATTTCGCACTGTTCTGTGGTGTCGGATTTCTTGGTTTTCAGTTGATAGTATAACCGGATCATGATAAAAGTAATTTCATCTTCATAGTCAAAGTTGGTGGCATGTTCATCATCCAGGGAGTCACTGTCGATGAATGGTTCAATTAAGTCGTTTAGTGATCTTAAGACATTTTCGGTTTTTCTCAACTGGCGCATGAAACTCTTCAACCCATCGTAAACATCGTCGGGATTTGTGATCAACCGTAGTGCCGCTTCTGCATCTCGGCGCAGTTCTCGAGTAATGAACCGCACCTCTTCCCTTTTTGTTTTCAGTTCGTCAAGACGCATCGTACACACAGGAATACTGTGTTCTGGTAATGCATCTTCCATTACGAATGAGCTCTAGCGTGCACCTCACCTTTCACAAAATTGGTTTCTGTACCCATCGGGCAGTCTCGTCGGAGGTGAGGTTGCATCGTCGTGTCATCTGGCCATCACGTCGGTCGGCTTTCGGTAGCACCATCGTCGATATGTCCATCAAATGGTCCGTCGTCGGCTTCGAGGGGTCCTCCTTCTCGTAGGCCAAATTTCGGATGAATCCGAATCGCACTGGGCCTTCTTCCCGGGTTTCGGCACCAAAATATGTAAAATAAGGAGAGACCAATAGCCGCGACGTCCCGATGATGCGATGGTGTTCTATTTACAAGATGGCGGATGAGAAGAAGACGAAGCAACGCGAGCGTGAGCTGCTCCCACGAGATGACAAGCAGCACCGATGATGATGATCTCATCGGTGTAGCGATGATGATAATCCATAAAGTTTTAACATCAAGCGCATTTTTTAAAAAGCGAAGCTTTTCAGGCCGAGCAATATTCTCCCGTCTCACCAAAAAACCTCGATGCGTGAGGGAAATTGACGAGGAGGC
This sequence comes from Haemaphysalis longicornis, assembly GCA_013339765.2. Classification (NCBI taxonomy): domain Eukaryota; kingdom Metazoa; phylum Arthropoda; class Arachnida; order Ixodida; family Ixodidae; genus Haemaphysalis; species Haemaphysalis longicornis. The sequence continues at coordinate 2,012,551 of JABSTR010000988.1, read as the reverse complement.
AAAGAGCCCGCGAGCAGGCGTTAGGAGCGGGCGAATCAAGACAGATACGGCATGGTTGGCAGATGTACAGTCATGGCTAAATGAAATGCGAACGCAATAATATGAACCAGAAGGCAAAATAAAAAAAAAGTTATTTTGAGGGCCAATAATAGCGCGGTATTTGGAAATCCAAATTTTCCAACTTCATTACTGAAATTCAGCCACGCACCAGTTTGGCTTGCAGAGAAATGAATGGCGATATTTGTTTGTCCTGGTTCATATTTTCGTGATCAGGTTCCACTTGTCCATGACTACATTTAGGCTGTGAATGACGCGGAATGTGAAGAGCCAAACAGGATGAACCCCCAGTGGTGCAGTCGTGGCTCCACAATGCCTTCCCATGTTTCCAGTATAGATTGAGCAGGGACACGGCGGCAGCCAGTCTGTACCGGGTCCCGGTATAGACCGGAGAAGGATCCAACTGCGTAACCATCGACGGCTGAGCACCGCTATGACAACGAAGCTTGCGAGGACGCTGGCCCAAGGCGATGCCCAATGCGGGAGCAAGCAATACACGAAGCTGCGGATGGAAGGCATGATTCCCGCCTGTGATGAGTGCTACTTGCGGGCGCGGAGAGAGCGAATCACGCACTCTAGCACATCGTGCCGCCTTAATTCCTTCGGCTTTCCTCGAGCGGCCTTTCCCAAGGTCTGATAGGCTTGCAGGGTTTAACACTTGAATACTGATGATCCGCTCAAGTATTATTGCTGTGGCTGTTATTTTTCCGTTCAGTGCAGTGTTTTATAACAGCTTCGTCCTAGTAGCGAGGAGGTGCTTGTGAAAAAATGCAGCACTCGTACTCGAAATTACCTGCAGTGCACGTTCGTTCAAGGTAGGATTACTTTCGGTTACATTGCCTTCGAAAATGTGCAATCCACTTGCCTGATCGAGAGTAGTCGTAAATCGCTACGAAGTATCCTGAAACGCCACCTCTCTGTCACCTCACAAAAACTGAAGGAATGCGAGAAACTTGAACCGCGTAATCATTTTGTTCATGTGCTTATTTTTCAGGAAGCTGAAAAGCTGTCTCGTGCACCCGTATAGAGTGCTTATCAAGCGCATTTTTTAAAAAGCGAAGCTTTTCAGGCCGAGCAATATTCTCCCGTCTCACCAAAAAACCTCGATGCGTGAGGGAAATTGACGAGGAGGCAAAGAGCCCGCGAGCAGGCGTTAGGAGCGGGCGAATCAAGACAGATACGTGGCTAGGGGGGTCTCGGGAATCGAACTCGGGACCTTTATGCCGCGAAGCGGGCCATATAACGGCTCGGCCACTTCAAAGGGCCGAGAGGTATGAAGTTAGCAGCAGCGGGCAGCAATAACATGTGCAACCAATCAGAAAGAAGTAAAAAACGTTTACCGTAGTCGGACCCGAACATGGGCCCCTCGCTTTATGAAACTGTCGTCTATCCACTTGAGCTATCATCGTATTCGAGGCGCACAGTATTGCCTTTGCGTTCATAGCGCGGGCGTCGGCGTTGGACATACCGAGGGTTCTAGTGCGTGCTAACGCGGTCCACTTTGGGAGAGATGTGAATGCCTGGGGAACGAAGCGATCCTGGCCTGCCAGTCATGAATAATAATAATAATCTTTATTTCACTGCACTGAATACATATTCGGGCCAGCCCAAGCCAAAAAGGCTTGTGGGGCTGTGCCCGGCAGTTGCTGGCCATTACGGATGCAGCGAATGCAAATATTAGGATCTGTTAAGGAAAAAAACACGTAAAAATAAAAATAAAGGAAAAAGTGAATAGTATGTACGAATAGGAGTTGAGGAACAAACCAAGCACCAGGAATACATACAACAGCTACAACCATTGAAAAGTCAACCACGCAGTACAAAAAATCACGCCATATCCACGGAATGAATGATGATAAGTGGGGCGAAGCTCGAGAGGGGGAGATCATCGGTAACCGTAACTCTGCCGTGAAAGTTCGCCCATTACATCATTAAGAAAGACGTAAGACTGTGTGCGTACATTGTACAAATCAACTTTTATTTTCGGAGTCAATGCTCCCAGGCCCAGACCTGGTGAAGGACACCGCGCCATCGAGGACTACCCCGCACCTCCACCACACTTTGTCACGTAGGATGGGACACAACGGTAAAGAAAGAACTTTTATTTAGGGCGAACTTGTGCCCGAACAAGACGAGAGGAAACGAGCTAAGGTCCTTGCGTCTCGTTCTATCTCCGAGAACGACTGCCTGCGTTCGTGGCGTGATCTCTTGCGTGATCTCCCCCTCGCAGTGCACGTGCGCTCGCGCCTCCGTTGGCGAACACAGAGAAGCTCGCGCGCCCGGTGCCGAGTTTGCGCTGCCGGTTGCAGCCGGTTCTTGCGCGTGCAACGCGGCCAACTTTGCGACATCTCCGAAAGCATGCGGCGGTCACGTACCACGAGACACAAGGGATGGACAGACCCATGGCTTTAGGAGCTTCGCCTCTAAAACAGCGTCTCTAACTTGAGCACGGAACTAAGAGAAAACAGTTCGGCGGGAAGGGAGTTGAGGATAGAAGGGACATAGAAAGGACGCAGCCGCTCACCATATTTCGTGCTAACCTTCGGCACAACAAAGCGATCTCGCAAGCGGAGGTGACGTTGCGGCGTGTACAGTATACAGTGTTCATGGGACCAAATATATTTTAACACCAATGTTTGCTTAAACAACCCAAAGAAATCGCGCATTCTTTACAACTGAAAAATGTCTGCATGCGACTCAAGCGATGCACCGTAGATTACTGACCTCAGAACGGATTTCAATACACAGTTATTTTATTTTTCCAGAAGGCGGTACAAAAGTAAAACCTGCAAATGCCATACCGCAACACGCTGTAAGCAAGTGCATGTGATGTATACTGGACATAAGGATTTAATAGAAAACAGGAGGCAAGCTACTTTTCTAAGTTCGGTACATACATACACGACATGGCTATTCCAGGACATATCAAAATTAACAATAAACATAAGTATTTGACAGTAGATTGTTCGGCAACAGGTGTACAAGCATATTGGGCACAAGTACTAGTATGCAAATAAATTGGAACGTGGTGAGGAATAAGCTTAGCTGCATTATGGAAACAGACTAGTTGTGACTTATGGTTGTTTATTCTAATTAGATTATCGCTGTACCACCGCATTACTTGCATACAGTCATGCTGCAGGTATTCTGTCTCTAGTTCATAGTTATTACGTCTGGATACAAGCACCGTGTCGTCCGCATATTGGAACACTCTGCAATGAGTGCAAGAACTACTGAGGTCGTTAACGTATATATTAAATAAAATAGGATCAAGAATAAACCCCTGAGGGACGCCCGAGGTTCAATGCTGTAAAGTCCTCTTGATCGAACGCAACACAACAGTTTGAGAACAATTGGATGGGTAATGGTTAAGTCAAGGGTTTGACGGACAACCGTCTGGTCGGGAGGGTACATTTGAGAGAGAAAGAGCGCACCGACCAAGTAGCGAAAAAGAAAAACTTAAAAGACGTTTCGGCTCCCGCACGGATTGTGAACAAGGCTCCCGTGCGGGAGCCGAAACGTCTTTTAAGTTTTTCTTTTTCGCTACTTGGTCGGTGCGCTCTTTCTCTCTCATGGGTAATGGTTAATTAAAGATAGAAACGGGCCTCTGAATCCATACTAGAAGAGTTTATCAGATAAAACGGAGTGATTAATAGAATCGAATGCCTTGGAGGTATCCAAAAACGTGGCACAGGTAAATTCATTATGTTCTAAAGCATTGTTTATAAGATCAGAAAGATCTAGAGCTTTTTGTGTTCCATGCCCTCTAACAAAAGTGAATTGGTGGGGTGAGATTACATCATGTGCATCAAGGAAAGTCAGTATCACTGTTGCAATGTGTTTTTCTAAAATAAGGGCAATGGTAGCAAGAAGGGAAATTCCCCGACCATTTGTAACGGAATTTTTCGGGCCATTTTTGTACAATGGGGTGATAACGGCCCTTTTTAAGCCCAAAGGTGCAATTTGTGTATCAATGATATTGTTAATTTTAGCGAGTAATACATGTTTACGACGCTGAAAATGCCTACAGAAAACTGCAACAGAAATGCCGTCAATTCCTGCAGCTTTATTTTTTTGAAGCTGAATAGGATGAAACGCAGATCATCTTCGTTACAGGAGGGTGAAAAAGCTGATTCAGATATCGACTGCAGCCTGTTAGCGGGGTGGCAATGCGCATGCGTTGCTTGGCCAGCGCAGGGAAAAAAATCGCGATAATCCACCCTGTGAATGTGTTTGGAAAGCAAAGCTGTAAATGGCACCCACAATGTTTACCCATGCGAAGTCACGTAAATTCACTCACGTCGCTCTACAAATAGGGAAACCAGAGAGAAGTGAAATGCACTTCACCACAGCCTTTATTACTTCAGAGAGATTGTCTTGGTCAGGTTAAATCCAGGCATGATGCATGAACTGTGGTTAGTTGAGCTGTATTGGTGTAGCACATGAGTAGAAACTCTTTTTATAAAATTAAAGGAAGCTCAAACCCGGTGTTGGACGATCTCACTTCTCCGTCGCCGCCGCCGGGGACGGAGGCGACGAGATCGGCCGCTAAAACGGAAGACGAGTGAGAGGAAGAGGAGGAGGAGCAGAGGGATGAGGACGAGGAGAAAATACTTCTATTCAGTTTTTTGAATGGACCAGAGTGCAGCCCAGGGGAATGGTTCCTTCTTCACTGGAGCCCATATGCAGCCCGCGCTGCCTGTGCTGTGTCCACCAGCTAAAACAGGGTAGGCAGAGTGTGGCTGGACAGCAGCATCTCCCATTGCTTTTGTTGGGTATTCGACGGAAAGAGAGGAAGGTGATCAGGGCTAAAGTCGCACACCCCGCTTATGTGGCGGATTGGTCCTACTTCAGAGAAAAATTTACATACAGCGTCGTAGTGATTAGGGTGCAATAAGTGAAGACGCGTCCGGTATGGGAATGCGGCGGATTGTATGAGCCGTAGGGTAGTTTGTTGTTCTCTGGAAAGGTCAGGGTAAGGCGAAGGTAGGGTCTGTCTCTGAAGGCGATAATGCTGGGTTATGTCCCTGAACGAGACAACCGGGTGACTGTCCTCGTGCAGCTCCATAGCATAGGGGCCGAAGCGCGCGCTTGTTGGTGGGCGTATTCGTTGCCCTCCATGGAGGAGTGAGCGGGTGTCCAGATAGCTGAATGGAACCATTTTGGTAGTGGGTTTTCAGCAGATGCAGTGCCGGTCGGGCAATCCAAGGCAATTCCGGTAGGCTTGTTGGGAATCTGTGACTACCATCCGAACCCCTGGTTGAGAGAGAGCCAAGGCGATTGCTGCCTCTTCTGCTGCGGTCATGTCTTCGGTCTTGAGTGAGCACACGCAAGAAGGTTGGTTCTGGAGGTAGCCACAATGATGGCGTACTGCTGCCCTCGATGTTGGGAGGTCTGTGTCGGTAACTGCGTGATCACCACCGAGAGTGGTGTTGAGCTCTTAAGCCCGTGCTTTTCGGCGGCCCTCGTTGTGTGAGGGGTTCATATTTATAAGCAAAGGGAGCATCTTTAGTGCTTGTCGCCAAGAGTGCGGGAGTACATCAAGCGGAGTGACATTCTGTGCTGCCTAGCCAATCTGGTGAACGATGCGGCGACCCACCACAGTTCTGCTCAGTCGCAGCTTCTGGTTGGATAGATCCACCTCTATCAGTTCTTCCGCCGTGTTGTGGAGCCCCGGGATAAGCAGATTCATTGTTGATGCACTCATGAGACGACCAATGGCCTGCTCAACCGCCTTTCTAATCATTATATAAAGCATCTTTATGTCCTTTTTGCCAGAAGAAGACAGGGGTTGACGTAGTGATTCTCGACAGGACAAAAGCTTGACTTAATCGATAGGTATCGCATTTCTTGAGGCCTCGCTTCTTGGCGGCAACTTGCCTGATAATGTGTATGATTTGATTGATGCTGTGTTTGAGGCGCTGCAAGGATACGTAACTCCTGGTGTTGTCCTGGAGATGTAGCGCCAAGATATTGATGATGGGGCTTGGAGTGATGGCCTGGCCATCAAGGAGTATTTGAATGTATTCCCTGATTTAGCGTGAGGTCGGACGACAAAGCGGTGTGATTTTTTTCGCGTGAGCACTGGAGGCCACAGGGTTAGCACATTGACATACTAGAAGTGTGATGCATGCATTGGTGTGGGCTTCCTTTAATTTTTGTAACTCCTAGCACACGCGCAAGGCTCGCACAGGGCTGCTAGACGTGCCGTGAGCGGAGCGCACTGCGGCGTGAGAAATTGCGTGACTCTATCACGTGGCGTTCAGAGAGAATGCAAGGGGTAAACCCGAAGATGTGCTGGTGAGTGCACCACCTGTCTTCCCCGTCTCCGCGTGGGCTCGTAGCTAAATGGCTAAGGCAACGGCCTCTCGCTTTGTTACTCTATTAGTTCCAGGTTCGATTCCTGGCGGTGCCAGTAGATTCTTTTATTTGTTCGCGGGAGTTTTCTGATGACACCAACGGTCGCGAAAGAACACTTGGGGGGTAGAGGTAAAAAGCTTTGCTTTAAAAATCATTGAATGGGTCAGCGAGCGTGATTGAGGCAGCACCGAAGTTTCGGGTGACGGTAGCGCATACTTCTCTGGATTTTCTGCCGCGCAGTTCATTAACGGTGGCCCACGTTTTAATCGGGTTAGTCCTAGAAAGCCTGAACTTCGTGTTGAAATGCTTGTGCTTTTCTGCACGTATCAAGGCGTTTGCTCAACTGCAGGTGGTTCTGTATAGCGCTCTTAAATTTGCATTCTTTGGAGCATGCCTACATCGAGCCCAAGCCAATTCCCGCTCGGCAATGGCAGATAGCACAGCAGCAGTAGTCCAGGCACATACAAGTTGTCTTTGTGTAATATGAATTGATTTTTTTTGACGAATTCGGAATAGACTGAAATGCCTCTAGAACCCAGTTGTACAGTTAGTCTACTGGGTATGTAGTCAGGAGGGAATTCCAATCGTGATGCTCCACTTCCAAGTCCAATTGCTTTCTGCCAATTATTTCCACTCTATCGGAGTGCAAGGGGCCTTGCCACGTAACCTCGGGAGGAGAGAAAACACGACCGCCAGTAAAAAAATCATCGGACATTTTCAGTTCGACTATAAATGCTGTGTAGTCACTCTGATCCAGACGGGCCCTAACGTGGTCAAGACAGGAAGAAACAAGTTTTTCGCGCAAAAGTTCAATGCGAGTAGGAAGATTAATCGCAGCTTCGACACCGACGTCCGCCAGTGTTTAGATAATCTACCACAATATGTTTTTCGTTCTTTAAAAGGTCGATGTTTAGGTCACCAGTGATGCAAATATGTCCAGCAGGCCAATGGAATTGCTTCAAATCTTCGATGAATTGGAAGCATTTTGATTAGGCGGGCGATAGAATGCGTGTAGCGTAATATCGAAGAGTGGGTTTTGCAACGCAACAGCTAAAGATTCTGCACTGAAAAAGGAAGTCGTTACGGCAGAAGATAGCCATTTCTGCTTGACAAAAATGGCAATGCCCCGCCCAAGCCGTTGGCAAGAGTAAAATAATAGCTGTCGTAGCCTGCGATTGAAAATTGTTGCGTTAAGCATTCAGGAATTATTATTTTAGTCAAAACAATGGCGCCTAAGGTTTCTTTTAGTTTACCCGTAATACAGCATATTTCGTCCCACTGTTTCCGAATGCTGCGAATGTTCACATAAATGAAAGTGAAACAGCCGTCCGTGGCTGAAAAAAGCGAGTCTTGAAGTGAATCAAAATCTCTGAACCCAAGCGTGTCAGGTGCCATGAAAGCGCGAAGCGATGAAGAAAACGGGCCGACTAATTCAGCCGTTCGAGATCTTAAAGCTGATGAACTCCAATGGCCGGTTCACCTTCCTTCTTCCGGAGATAGATGCGGCCATTCTTTACCCACACAAATTGGATGTTGTGTTCTTTAGCCACTGCACGCGAAGCAAAGAAAAGCTCCCTGTTTGATCTCGTAAGGTTCTCCGAGAAATACAGAGGGGGGTGATTGTTGCTGAGGGTCAAAGCACGCAGCTTAGAGCGAGTAGCCAACCAGCGCTCACGAACTTCTTCAGATGTGAACCTGACCAGCACTGTCGCAGGTCCGCTCTTCCGCTTGGGAAGCCGATGAATAGCGGATACCTGATTTGGTGAAAATGAAGGAATCTCGAGTTTTTGGCTCAAGTCTGACAGGAATACGCCGAGGTTTTCCTCAGGTGAAAAAGGGAGGCCGTGTATTTCAAAATTTGACGACCTGCTGTACTGCTCTGTGTCATTGAGCTCCGATTGCAGCCTTAGTATGATTGCAGCCTGTGATGATACACAGCCTTCAAGTGAAGCAACACGCTCTGTCAGTGCACCCTCCGCGGTGGCTCAGTGGCTAAGGCGTTGCGCTGCTGAGCACGAGGTCGCGGGTTCAAATTCCAGCCGCGGCGGCTGCTTTTCTGAAGGAGGCGAAACGCACAAACGCCCGTGTGTACGAGATTTCGGCGCACGTTAAAGATCCTCAGGCGGCCAAAATTAATCCGGAGGCCTCCACTACACCGCGCCTCATCGCCTGCGTTGCGTCGGCGCGTTCAACCCTACAATCAATAAATCAATCTGTCAGTTCATAAACGGCGATGTCACGCGGCTTCGCGTCGGACACTAAAGAGGCGTACTTTTTGGACAATGCGTCCAGGGACAACTGAAACCCACCGACGACTTCTTTCAGTTTGTCTACTTCTGGCTTCAACGTGAGAAGCTCGTCCAGCTTCAGTTCTAGGGATGAGATGGATTGAACTTGAGTTTCAATGTTTTCGAGCATAGAAAGCTTCTCAGCAATGTCAGACAAAAGGGCTTCAGCGTTCTCTGAATCAGGCTGGGACGAAGGAGTAGCACGACAAGGCTTACAGCGCCACTTGTCTCGTCAAACTCCCATAGAAGCAAAAGTGGATTTGCCACCCTTGAGCATTCCTAGCCTAAATGGAACTTGCAAGAACAATCGGAACATCTTAGAAACCGAGTGTCACCATCAATCCCCTCAGAACAAACATTGCACACGTTACCCATGGTGATACAGAGCAGCGGGTTGTATGCAGTTTGCGGCAATATCAGTACAGTCATAGACAATTCAAATACCAACTGTGGAGCGCTCGGCCGCGGAGATACCGCTGCCGTCTTCTGGCAGCGGCCGCACGGTGCAAGAATATTTCGTGAGCGGCCGTGGAAAACGAGCAGACATGCGCAGTTGAGATGTCGGGTGCGAGGGTGTGTGCCCCACTGCGATATGTCGCCCTCTCCTCGATCGTACGCATGCTTTTTCGCCACGCCGCAAGAGCGCTGCAAGCACTCAAAGTGCTACCGCCGCTGCATCTGAAGGTGTTGGTCGCGTTGAGAGTAATTCGGCGCGTAATTGCTTGCAGCTACTGCCAGTGCGTGTGTGGTCAACGCGTGCACGCTCTCGTAAGGCATACTGTTGAGCTCGTCATGCTTTCTTCAAGAAAATCAGTGCACAGAACTGGAGACAAAAATAAATGCATGCATGTCGCCTAACTTCTGATGGCACTGCATTGTTTTGGATTCGTGGTGCAGTGGCTCCGGAATTGAACAATGAGCTGGCCCCCAGGAATTCGCCTTTGTTTAACGGAGTCATGGCTGAGTCAATTCGCGGATTCGGTGCTTGTAGCAAACAATAGCTCAGAGTTCGTCTCCAATGATATAGATTAACTGTAAGCATTGTGTGGGCTGGAAAAATTACTGGCAGAATTTCAATATTGACAAAACTTAATAAGACCGTACAACTATGATAGAGGCCAGTTGCACAACAATTTTGGCGGCCCAATTTTTACGTGTTTTTTTTTTTTTGGAGGGGGGGGGGGAGCAGGCACTCCAGTGCTAGTAGAAATCTGCGGAGCGGGCAGCACTCAACATGGTTTGGGCGTGACCCAGGTGTCCATCGTTATTTGCTCAAGTTACTGTACCCTACAGGCAAAGCTATGTCGGCAATGTGACGCCAGCACACACGGGGAGCAGGCGCTCGTGTGAGCCGAGCACACAGTTGCCGCAGATACTACCTCGCGCCGGATCGCTAACAATTGTTTTCAGCGCTCTTGCGGCATGGCGACAAGGCAAGCATGGGAGCGAGCAGAAAGCAACATATCACAGTGGGACACGCAGCCTCGCTCCTGACATCTCAACTGCGCATGTCCGTGCGTTTTCCTCGGCCGCTGCCAGGTGACGGCATCGGTATCTTCAGCCGTGCGCTGCGCGGTTCGTATTTCAATAGACCTTTCCAGAAACTGCAGCGCCGCTCCTTCCCCTGGCAAGGCGTCATGGGAACTGCGTGCGCGCGCGGTGCGAGCGGCGACGGGGTGGTCACGCCGCGCGCCGCGTGCGCGGAGCGAGCCCATCAAAGGACAAAGTTGAAGTAGAGTGAAATGCTGTGCTTGCAAAGTTATGTTGCTTATCAATTAAAGCATCTTTAAACCATACAACCCAAAACAAGAGATAAACTCCGCATTCTTCTGAAACTGCCTGCACGGCATGAGAACCTTTTGTCGTCTGCTAGCAACGTCGTCTGTTAGCTTTCAGAGTGGAATCAGCTGCTCCTAGTTGAGAAGCGTCTTCGTGCTTCTGGCTGCCTGTGGGAAAAGAGAAATTCCTCAACACGAGGAAATAGAAAACAAATGTGGCACTTGAGCTCCCCGAGAAAAATACAAATAACCAGCTCTTGCTTCCGGCAGCCCGCGTGGAGCCGAGTGGGGAAACGAAGCCCATATTATGGCACACGTTATTCGTAATCCATTTCCGCGTGTGTAAAGCTACACTCGGTTACGACCTGCCTTAGGGTTTGTAGTTTACGCGATACTGACAATATGGCGCCAAGGAAGCTGCAGGAGGCAGACAAACGTGCTGTGTGCTCAATTGGGACAACAATACGCTACGAGACCGGCATGTTTCATTGCACAAGTTTCCGAAGGACAAGAAACTTGATAAGGAATGGGTTCGCGGGATAAATCACCAGGGTCGTGATAGCCGATTCGCTTTGTGGGAGCCGTCCGAGCATCACAGGATATGTGGAGCCCATTTCAACGCGAGCAGACGCAAATGTTACATGGGCCGTATGCGACCATTTTTCCACACCGGGTCTTCTCCGAGAGGTGTCCTCCGGTAAAGACAGGTAATGCCCAGCCTTATAACGTAATTATGTTTTTTATATGTTTTGTTTCCCAGCTGCCGCGAATGCCGCCCCCCTAAGCGCCCGTCCCGCTTCCAGGCTTCCAAGACGAACTAGGGATATGCAGCACTGTCGAGATACGCCTGCCAGCTCAGACTAATCAACTCCCGTTTTGTAATGAATTTTAGCACAAAAGGCGTAACAGGGCGATGAAGCAAAACTTTCGCTCCAGCAGGCAATGATGCCGTATCTCCAACGACAGCTACTGCCTGCAGCCCATTTCCTACGGCATTGGAGAACGGGGTTTCTGCTGTTGTGAGTTCAGCATTTCGACTATTTCTTTTCGGTAGCTCATTGCGGAATTATTATTTCCCACTTTTCAGGTGTGGGGTACTTCCTGTGTGAAAACAAAGGAGACAGCTCGTCATAGCCGACCCAGGATTCTTGATCGAAGATGAGCTCCGTGAACTTGGCGTTAAATTGAACAGACCCCCCATGTTAAATGGTCGGCGTCAACTGACAGTAGCAAACGAAACACGCACACGGCAGATCGCCAACCTGAAGAGCCACGTTGAGCGAGTTATTCGAGAAGTGAAGGTATGTTTTCCCAAATGCGATGGCTGACAAGCCAAACCCGATATGGAAAATTTGTTGCTACCTGAACAACTTCATACATCAACCACTTCTTAATCAATAAGTTTGACTGAAATGAACATTTCTATTTTCATATTTGCACACAGCCGAAAACAGCAAAAGAGCTCAGGATTGCACAATAAGACTTGCCGCCTCTTAGGCAACAGCACTTGAAACAAATACAGACATAGTGTAGCATGAGTCGATGGGATACACACAGCAACTCCCCGAAATTCAGCAGTTTGTTGAAGAAATGCGGGCTGTGGTAAGAATGATGAAGTTTTCAAAAGAAGCCAGTTATTACAACAGCTGTCGAGGATAGCAGATCTTCTGCATGCATCACACAGTGTTAAACGCCGAAGCTGCACCGTCAACAAATGCTGCCTCCACAGGCGCTGTCGCGCACGGCACGGCTTGGCACGGTAGAGCTACATGAAGAGCGGCCCGGGTGGCAGCGGCGGCGGCTGCTGCGGCGCTCACAGTTCCCAGGCTGCTTTGCGGCCACTGTTTGGGGGCGCGCGCAGCTTTCCTTACAACTTTCCTTTCCTTACATCTTACAACTTAATGCGAGGACGCTCACCTGCAGTGGCAGTAATGACGAGTTCAGCGCAGGTCCGAAACGCGCCGCCAACTGCAACTGGGGTGCTGGCTCGCAGTCCTTTTGGACCGTTTGACGGCACAACGAAGCAACACCTCGCGGCAGGTGCAGACGTCCTGATGAAGCATCCAAGATGCGAATCCACCGCTGGGTTCTGGCGGCGCTTGCCTGGACACGTGTCGGTGTGCTCCACTATCAGCGGGGCACGATAAATGCGAACTTGCGGGGCGTCGACGGTCCAAAGGAATCTGGACACGTGTATGTGTGCTCCACTATCAGCAGGGCAAGAACTTTGAGCCGCAAGTTCGCAAATAAATGTGAGGTCTAACAGCCCGGTATCCGACGAAGGGAGAAGGGTGCCAGCTCTGCTGTTTCTCCAGCCTTGCACCCCTAGTGCAAGTTGCGCCATTTTGTTTACTGGCCTCACTTTAACTTTTTAAACTAAATACCTCCCATACTGGCCCGTCGGCCAGTATGGGAGGCCGTCGGTCCATACTGGCCCATACTGGACACCCGTCGGCATTACTGCTTGGAGTCTAGGTAACGCCATCCCTAGCGAACGCAGTTCATGCTTTCGTGCGCCCACGTGTGTCGCCTTGTTGCCTCCACAAGTGCCGCTCGCGCCCACATGATACAAGAAAGTATCTGGCTGACCGCGCAATAAAAGTGTGCAGAGGACATCTGGGTTCAACGTCCTTATGCCGCCACGTTGTGGACTGCACGACACCAATATTAAATAAAAACCACGGTGTTTGTTTTAGTATAATTGCATCCACCTTTTTTTTCCGCTCGCGCAACATTCAACCAGGCATTAAGTCACAAAAGACCTGAGATGGCCGTATTTCGTTTCGTTCCGAGGATGGGAGCTCAAACAGACTGCTCAAGTGCTTTTAAGGCTCAACTTGCCGCAGCGCTCAACACAGCTCAACACAGCCGCGCGCAGCCGGGCAGTAAAAACAAACATACTGCATGGTTCGCGGAATTCCCACCCTCTAAGAGTGCAGCGACCCAATGCTAAAATAAAACGATAATCCGAACAAACAACAACAGAAAAAGTCCATCATCTTGCGCAGTAAGGTTTGAGGCGAAGCACGTGGACGACGAAAAGCACTCGCTGTAGCGACGCAGCAAATCAAATAATCTGTCCCGATGTTCTTGCGGCAGCACCGGGTAGATGACGAAAAGATGGGGCAGCTTGGAAGCATCTGCGCGTGCGCGTTTAAAGTTGGCGACCGCGATCACTTGACTTGCTTCTTGCGTTTCTTCGAGGAACGCTATTCCAGCGCCCTTGTTTAGATGCTGGTACTCCTCGGTGGAATTGTTGACCAAAACATTGAATTTGCATTGCTTAAAGGGCGTGATGTCTATTGCGACGGAGACACCGCGGTTGAGAAGCAACCTTTGGTCACTCTTTACGATAGCGTCGATGTCAGGAGCAGCATCCTCACAGTAGACGGCGATCATCAAGCTTGCGCGTGGTTGCAAAGGGACGTGATCGTCGGCTTTACTTACAGCGGCACGGTGTTCGGGGTTCGGTTCCGGCGTCATGGAGTGATCGGAGGAAAAAGCTATCGACGTGGTCTGAAAATCAATTATTGCGCCGTTGTCCGTCAAAAAGTCCATTCCAAGAATTACGTCCCGGGAGCACTGAGGCAAAACAACGAACGCAGCAGGGTACGTGGTGCCGCCTATGGTGACGCGTGATCTGCACGTTCCACTTGGCGTTACGACTATGGCCTACTGCTTTGCGTATATGCGGACCGTCCCATGTTGTCGTAACGTTCTTCAGCTTAGAGGCGAATGACCCGCTCATTACCGTGTAGTCGGCTCCCGCGTCGATGAGGGCGACTACGTCAAACGGCGTCGCATCTCGGCTTGTGCGTGTTGACGGTCGGGCACTGTGCGTCGTCGTTGTCGTCGTCTTTTTAGCGGCCGTCTCGGTCATGTTGGGTACGCGTCGCGTCGTGTAGCTGTCGTTGTGTTCGGGAGTCTCGTCAGGGTTAGGTCGGGTCGTCGGGATGAGGGCATGTCGTGAATCACTGTCTTCGGCGCGTCCTTGCGTCGTTGGAGGGTTTCCGGTTTTTCGCTGTAGAGCAACTTCACCTCCAGAAGATGCTGCTTTTAGTTTCCCCTGCGTGGGCTAGGGGACCTTCCACGGGCGAAGTCAGCATTGCAACGGCGGTTCGGCGATTGGTATGGGTAGGGCGACGGCGAACGGTTGAAACGAGCTTGGCCACCGCTGGTTTGAGATAGATACTCGTCGATCTCACGTGGTCGTTGGCCAGGGAGAGGGCGAGGTGCGTCGACGGAGAATCCACACAGTCCGAGTCTCTTGTATGGGCAGCGACGGTATACGTGTAGTCGGCCTCTCCGCAGTGGTAGCACAGAGGACGATTATCGGGAGTTCGCCATACGTCCGTCGTCCTCGACGTCTGGTTTCGGACTACACGGATCGGGAGAGGGGGGGGGGGGAGGGGAGCGGAATGACAGTGGGCGGCGGTACGGCGGTGCCTCTTGACGACGTGTTAGAGCAGGGGGGGGGGGGGGTGTCGACGAACAGTCACGGAGTATGTCATAGCTTGTGACTCGCAGGGTGCTTCGGATGGCGTAGAAGTTCCCAACGCTTGTTGCACTTCCCTAATCATTTCGGTAAGGGGAGCGCCTTGGGGCTGCGGCGGCGTGGGGAGAAGTCTCCGCAGCTTCTGTCGCACTACTGCGTGGATGGTCTCGCGTAGGCTATCAGCCGGAATCCGTATGTTGTCGATGTAGTTCGCATTGCTCGCGCCACCAATGTTGCGGTCATACTGCTTAGCACGCATTTCGAGAGCCTTCTCAATTGTAGCGGCTTCGGTCACGAATTCGGCGATGGTTTTGGGCGGGTTGCGGACAAGTCCAGCAAACAGTTCCTCATTCACACCGCCCAATAAGAATTGTAACTTCTTTTCTTCCGTCATTTCGGGGTCCGCGCGGCGAAATAGTTGCTTCATCTCCTCAACGAAGATCACGACCCCTTCGTTGGGGTTTTGCGTGCGCGTTTCTAACAAAAGGGCGGCTCGTTCTTTCCGCACGACGGTAGCGAATGTTTTGAGAAACTCGCTCTGGCTGAAAAAGACATTATATTATTGCCTTTTCTATTCTAGGCTAAGCAATGGAATCCTGGTATGGTGCACCACAACCGCGTATAACTACAATAAGTTAATTATCCTGGAAAAGAAAATTCTGCGAATGTGCGAAAATTTCAAAGGGGATAGGCGCGATCTAAGCAAGGACTGAGGCTTGGGCATGTTGGTTCATGACTAAAAGGAGGGGAACAGCGCAAATTTGACAGACACGAGAAGAAGGAGACGACACGCACAGCGCTGACTTACAACAGTTTATTCTTTACCGCTCGGGCACATATATACCACCACGGTTAAAAATACAAGGAAAGGCAAGACTACCACGATAGTGTCAGTCAAGTTCTTCCCTTCTCTTCTTTACGTTCGCCTTGCTGATTGAGCGGCAGATGGATGCCGCTGACATGGGGAATGAAGACGAACTCGTTATCTGCTGGCACCTTGAGGATCAGACAACCACGACATCTGAGAGAAGAGAGTGTTTAATGCGTCTCCTGCTATTTAGAGTGTATTTACAAGAGGTTATATAGGCTTTCTAAACACAAAGGATTCCCTGCAGTCCAATCAAAGAACAGCACTTTCCCTTTCGTGAACTTCCCATTGGCTGCAGACGAAATGTCCGGCCCGTGTTCCTTCCGGCCAATTATACGATGCACAACCGCCTCTCTCAAGGCGATCATTCGTCGCTTGCGGTCTTGCACGGTCCTTGCCTCATTCTTCGTAATTCACAGGGTCACCTCCACTGCAATGGATCCTCCGCAATGTGGCGCGCTTTTCCATTGTGGTGCAAACATCACGTCACCATCACACCACCTGCGAAGGCATCATAACACACACGTGCGTGCGCTGGCATTGTCGGCCAGGTAGCCCCGCGCGATCCGTTGGGATATCGTATGTCCACGGCCGCTCGCACGAATTCCTCGCAGAGCGAAAACACTTCATTTGATGCCAGGTTCAGCGTGGTTCGGCTCTGATCTCCGCCTCGTGGTCGCCGCCGCTTGGTCGAGCAGGGTGCAATGTAGAGGCAATGATGAAACCGCACATTCTTCAAGTGGTTGCGGAGGTTTTCGAACCCAACAGTGTCTCTTATCACCATTGCTCGTCACACATCAGCAATTCGCTCTGCGCCACAAAAACACGTGCTGCACTAACCTGGGGTCAAAAAATCTAATTCTTTTTGGGAGAGGGTCAGAGAGGGCATGCTTACGCAAAAAGATAACTGTGATTCCCTACTTGCATCGAATTGCACATAACTTGAAAAAAAAATAGGCAAACGCGCTAACGTGGAAGTAGTATTTTCCGCCCCAAATAAATTGTCAGCCATGTGCTCAAGAGTCAACAAAACAGCAAGAACAATGCAGTCTTGCTCAACAAAGCATGAAAATCAGTTTGTAGACTGCATAGAAGGTGTAGTATATTCAGTTCCGCTGTCCTGTGGTAAACAATATATAGGGCAAACAGGAAGGTGCTTAAATGAAAGGCTGAAAGAGCACCACTACAAAGTAACCAAGGCAATCAGTGGCCACCTGGGCCTCCACTGTAGGGACTGTAGCGTTAGCGGATGCAGCCCTATTTTTTCTGAAACAAAGGTCATAGCAAAAAATAAGCATAAAACCACCAGGGAAATAATTGAAGCTGCCGAAATCGCCCGACTAAAAGATAAATGCGTAAGCATGCCCTCTCTGGCCCTCTCCCAAAAAGAATTAGATTTTTTGACCCCAGGTTAGTGCAGCACGTGTTTTTGTGGCGCAGAGCGAATTGCTGATGTGTGACGAGCAATGGTGACAAGAGACACTATCGTGTTAGTCTTGCTTTTACTTGTATTTTTAACCGTGGTGCTATATATGTGCCCGAGCGGTAAAGAATAAACTGTTGTAAGTCAGCGCTGTGCGTGCGGTCTCCTTCTTCTCGTGTCTGTCAAATTTGCGCTGTTCCCCTCCTTTTACGCGATCTAAGAACACGACCACTCTTCATTAAATACAACATGCTGAAAGCCGACCAAGTTTATTATTTTAAGCTTCTACAGTGGATTTACAGGAGCGGGATATTTAAATTACCATCTGAAAGTGCAGGCGAATATAATATCCGGAATACAAAACGAAGGCCATTGCCTATAAGGATGAATTACGGCCAGCAGACTATTGATTTTCAGTCAACGAAAGTGCTAAATATGCAAGAACTGAGTGTGAGTTTTCACGACGTCCCATCCACTTTTAAAAAGAAGTGCAGAACGCTTTTAGTGAACACAAATGTTTCGGGGATAACTCGGTAACCTGTATCTCTATACAATGTACTTGGGGCGTTTTATGGAATAGAAAAAAGGGGATCAAAACAACTTTGAAATACTTTGATATCTGCCAGAATCCATCGCCCTGAATGAACCTCAGCACAAATCTAATCATTTTGGTTGTGTGTGTTTATCAATATCGTTTACATTTTTGTATTTGCTTTTGTGTTTCTTACTTGTACGCTAATGAAAATATATGAGTGAGGGTAGGGCTCGTAATGTATAAACGGATAAATGCTCATGTTAATGTTTTTTCTTCATTTGCAGAAATATTCTGTTACTTTGTTGAAACTGATAAGTGCACTGTTTCAATGTTTTCCTTTCTGCATTATGCTGCGAGTTACTGTGATAGAACTGTATTAAGTGAATTGATGTATTAACGTGGAAAGGGGGCCGGGACCCCGTCAGGTGGTTTTCGCCTTTAGCCCTGGTCTCCTGTTAGACATGTACACTATTGAAGAAATAAATAAAGAAAAAAAAAGAAAAAAAAAGTCCAGTCAGTTAGGGAGCTTTCATGGTTCTCAAACCACGTTGTGGCCGTATCTTCTAAATAGAAGAAAACATGGCGGAAAGTTTCTTCGTCATCCAACCTGTTAAAGATGCGGACGCGCTCCACTTTCTCGTACCAGTGCTAGGGTCTTCTCTGGGGGATCTGCGGATGCTTCCAGGGGCTGTTGCAGGACGACACCAGGATTAGAAGCACTGGTCATGGTGCCAGGGTGGTTTTCATGTCGTCTTCTTCACGTTATCCGGAAGCAGTCGAAACTCTGGCTAACGACCTTGCTGTCGGCGACTGACACGAGTTGGCCTCGCTTGTCGGCTTGACTAGGGCTTAGGGTGCACGTACCCCGCACCTTCACCAGATGTCACGAAGGCAAATATGAGGCAGTCGTCTTGAAGGAAAAGCACGTTTATCGGAGTGAACTTGTGCTCCCCTAAAAACTCAAAAAGTCAAAAAGTACACAGGCCGCGAAGCAGCAGTCAACAAAGTGACGTATATATATATATATATATATATATATATATATATATATATATATATATATATATATATATCGAGAGAGAGAGAGAGAGAGAGAGAAACATAGGTCGGCAGTCTACAACGCCAAAGGAGGCATAGGGGTGTGGTTAGGCTCTTCGTTTTTTTTAGTACGGTAAATGAAGTAAATGGAGGAAGAAAGAAAGAAAAACACGCGCCCATAGTGGGGACCGAACCCACGCCTTTCGATTAGATCTCGAAGGCCAGAACCGAGACCGTCGCTATGCTTTCGCAGAATAATATAGCAAGGAAATGAAGGTCTCGTTGAGGGGATACAGAAACATAGGTCGGCAGTCTGCAACGCCAAAGGAGGCATAGGGGTGTGGCGTTGTAGACTGCCTTTGGCATTGCAGACTGCCGACCTATGTTTCTGTATTTCCTCATTGCCTTACTATATATATATATATATATAGATATATATATATATATATATATATATATATATATATATACAGATCATGAACTAAAAATTACTTGTATGCATATAACGACCTATATTAGACTCCCCCTACCCTCCCACACCAAAAACATATCGACCACGGTGGGTGAAGTACGCAGCGGAGTCCCACAGTCGTTGGCACGGCGGTTTTTTTTTCATCATCATAGAATATATATATATATATATATATTATATATATATATATATATATTATATTATATATTATTATGGTCTGAAAAAGATCAACACTCACACAGAGCGCGTACTCTGAAGAAAGGGAGTCCTCTCTCTGAAACGTCAGTAAACTTATTTCTATGTTCCTCGTCTTTCTCGTTTGTCTCTGTCTCTACTAACCATATATAAGGTTAGTAGAGACAGAGACAAACGAGAAAGACGAGGAACATAGAAATAAGTTTACTGACGTTTCAGAGAGAGGACTCCCTTTCTTCAGAGTACGCGCTCTGTGTGAGTGTTGATCTTTTCAGACCATATATATATATATATATATATATATATATGCAGCGATGGCGCATACACGTAAATAGACGACGGCGTAGATACACGGGGGGGATTAGCGCGGCTCTGGAAGCTTCGAAGTTAGGATTTCTACTCGGCGGGCCCAGTGGCCTACTAAAAAAGAGGAAAATAAAAAGTTGCCCGGTAGCACGTACCGTAACATCGTTCTCTACACACGCAGCTTATTTTCTCTTTCCGCGGCGGAGTCTGAGCTGGGTCCCGGGAGTCTTGCGAACGCGAATGCGTTCGTGCTTTCTGAGTTGTCTTTTAAATACACGTCGGGGGTCGGGGGATTAACGCGCTCTAGAAGCTTCGGAATTAGAATTCCTACGCGGCGGGGCCAGTGGCCTACGAAGAAAAAGGAAAATAAAACGTTGCCCGGGGGCTCATACCGCAACATTGTTCTGTAAACACGCAGCTTATTTTCTTCCCACGGCGGAGACTGAGCTGGCTCCCGGAAATCTTACGTATATATATTGTCAGGAAGCCAGAGACGACGCAGTTGTCTTGAAGGAAAACATGTTTATTGGAGCGAACTTGTGCTCCCCTAACAACTCAAAGAATACACAGGCGGCGAAGCAGCAGTCAACAAAGTGACGTGTGCAAGCGAGCGTCGACGATCGGAATGCCGTGGCGTCTTCTCTGCAGGCTTTCATCTTTCGGCGCGAGTGTTTCTGGAACCGTCGATTTACATCCAGAACATTGTAGATCAGAGAAGATTATTCTGGGCTAGTGACGTTAAGACGAAACAGTCTGCTTATCTGAATGAGATAGCCCGTGCGGCATAAAAATAAAGGAATGCAAGACGCGCTTCGCCTGACACAGATAACAGGGCCGGGCGTGGCCAGGCCGTAAAAACAGACAATAAATAAACAAACAAACGCATACATGGTTCGCGGCAATATATATTATATATATATATATATATACTTAAGAGAAAAGGTTCCTGGCTATGAGGTTATCTGTACGATAGAGAAGTCAAAACATAACATTTATTCTAACGTTTCGACCGGGGGCCGGTCTTTTTCAAAGATCTTTGAGAAAGACCGGCCCCCGGTCGAAACGTTAGAATAAATGTTGTTATGTTTTTCAGTTTGACTTCTCTATCGTATATATATTTACATATAAATATATTTAAAGAAAGAAAATACGAAGAAAATATAACAGGTCAGTCAGATGAGCAGGCTACGTGCAAAGCCCTCCATCCCTCACCTGGTCCGGTCGGCTGGATATGTGTCCTTTTTTCCGCCTTTTGTCCTTTTCTTTATATTCTTCGCTTTCTTCGTCCCCCTGTCACCGCGTGTAACCGGGGAGAGAAGACTCTTGCCTGCCATCCCCTACTGCCCCTAATCCTCCTCCTGAACACTAATATCCTCCTCTCCGGTTTCCTCTTTTTGGGGGTTTCACACTTCGCGACCACACAGTCTGAGACAGCTAGCTTAGGAGCGTTTCGCAGTAATACGAAATTGTCTTCCGAAACGACGAGTAGGGAGAGAAGGCGTAGCGTAGGCGCATAGGAAAACCCAGGTCCCAAGCGCATGTTAGAATGAATGTGAAGCAAAGCTTTGTGTAATGTTCGCGTTTAAGTCTATCGATGCTTCCTCATGCTCTTGTACCCACGCTTGAAAAGTGAATACACCAGCTGCCTAGGTAGTTACAACATTTCTCATCTACACGAGTGTTTCCTCAGTGCTAAGATCCGGTTCTAGGCAAAGGTAAGACCGCCCACTGCGATTGATACGCGCAGATTAAGCAGTTTCAATGGGTAGGTCAAGCAATCCTTGGCGATGTGGTGACCTACTAGGTGAATGAACGGCAACGAACGCTAATTCGCACCAAGGTACCTCTTCTGGGCGTTCGTTTCCGGGACAGTTACAATGCCCTTCGTCCCATCACATGCACACATTGGGCCTGCTCAGTTATCAGTCCAGGACCGGTCGCGGACTCCCCGTCGCAAATATCCGCCCACCAGGGGCACAACCTGCAGTGTTCTTCCCTATGGGACCCCGGTCTGTACACTAATGTTTTGAAATTGGTTTAGTTGCCTGATGAACTGATACTAAACGGAACTGAACCAATCCGGAAGAGTCCCGAACGCGCTTATTTTTCTCGCATCGGCGGCCTTGGGCAAACATCAGACGCGGCGGCCAATCCGAAGTATTTCGTTGTGGCCGCTAGAGGCTGGCTTGAGGAGGGCGCTGTAATGGGCGACAAATTTCAAGGAAGTAAACTGGGCTACAGCAATCGTCTGCTTTCGTGTCACAAAGCCCACACGTCCTCCATTCGCCAAACATCCGGCTGCAGCAGAGAAGAGCGTAGTTGTACACGTTTATCGATTTGCAGACACCAACGAGACCTCTGCTATAGGCGATTACGAGTCGAAGTACGGGGAATGCAGGTACGTGCTCGACTTAAACTTCTCACGTAGCGAGCGCTCCGAGATCTTATCCGCAACGCATGTATCTTTTGGCGCGCAGGGTGGGTTCGAGTTTTCCTGTATCCAGTACGCGTGAGATCCTGTTTGGTAGATGCTCTAAGGTCAGCCCGCCTGACCGACACATTCTGAGCAGCGTGCGCGCCCGGCTAGATCAGCCTTGCTGTGATGAATCACAACTTCGACATTTACCCAAATCGTTTTTCTTGATAGCAAAATTCAATCATGTCAAAGAAGACCTGCCAAAGGCGGCTAGAACAAAGCGCCGTACCGGAATGGAGCTTTTTCACTGTTTAAACGGCGAATTCCCCGACAGCAAATTTTCGTGAAGCCAACTGAAAAACGGGGGAAGGCGCTCGAACATCATTTATAATGAACGCTTGGACCATTACAATACCTCGGGTCACCATAGTGCGCGGCCCAGTGATTATTAGGGTGGGCACTTTCGCGGAACAGTAACCGCAGCAGCTGTCTACATGAGACTGGGCAGTTAAAAATTTTAATAGCGAGGCAGTGTCGTATAAAGCTTCGCAAATTCACTGGACGTCCGTGAACAAATCAACCAGACGGGCTTGATTTCTTATGGTAATAACTCAAACCTCGTTAGTTAACATGGCGGGATATAACAAAATAAAGGAAATAATGGAGCAAATGAAATTCCCTTGAAATCCCCATAGAGAACCAGTCATTTTGAACCCCGTTGTAGCGAACTAAAATTGACCTGTATGCATATAACAAACTATATTAGTCCCCCCCTTGCCCCTCCCCCCACCAAAAAAATATCGACCGTGGTGCTGAAGTACGCCGCGGAGTACCACACTCGTTGGAAAGGCGGGTTGTTTTCGTCATCATCATCACGTCTTTATTTTCCTTTTGTTACAGATCTTTAGTCAATCACAAAAAGCTGCTGTTTCAAGCAGCTTGACGAGGTGGCTGGGCCAGTGCTGGCAGCAATGATCGGCGCAGATTTGAACAGAAAAGTAAAGTGATACATACTCACACACAGTATACATTTTCATTCGTGTAACCTAATAGAGCATACACATAAAAAACGCAACGAGAAACACAATTGAACTCGCACACACGAAAATAAAATGATAACCGCTATCTGCCTATTTGTGATAGCAAAAGAAAAGAGAACAGAAGAAAAGGTCCCCTCACTGCAACTTCGAAACATCAGTTGAAGAAAAGAAACCAAGTATGAGAGTGCATCAAAGAAACAAATCGTGAAAACGTTTTCTTGATAAAATAGCAATATGAACGTTTTGCGCTTCGAATTTGTTGAGTAGCTGTCGAAAAACATAACACAGTGATTGCATGTCATAATTATTGCGTGGTATCGGTACAAACCATGACTCGGTAAAGCACGTATCCTACATTCCCGTTTTCTTTAACTCAGATATGCCAGCCAAATATGGATCATCATTCTTCACTCGTAGGCAAAATAAACACGCTAAATGGTAGTCATAAAAATTATTTCCTTTGATTATACAGTACTGGCGAAACAATTGCGCTGTAGGGTGCAAAAACGGCACGTTTGCCATGATTCGCACAACTTCTTTCTGTAACAGATAAATCGCGTTCTAACTCTTCATAGTCATCGTTCCCCAAACTTATAGAGCATATCTTATATGGGGTAGAATTAAAGAATTGTATAGAAAAAGTTTTATACGCTCAGGTAAGACAAACCTATGCTTGTTTATTATGCCTACAGTTTGGTAAACCTTTTTACTTACTGCTTCGACATGCTTATCCTAACCAAGATTACTTGAAAGATGAACCCCTAGGACTTTAAAAGATTCCACTACCTCAATGTGTTCAGTACCAAGTGCTATTTTAGGCGAAGGGACAATTTTATTTTTTGTACGAAAAAGAATTGCTTTTGTTTTTGCTCGGTTAATTGTTAGGGCATTCTGTTTTGTCCAGTTTAAAGAGTTGATATAGGCTGTGGTTGGAATTTGTTTCGATTTCGCTAGTACTCCTTCCTGTGACTAAGAGACTGGTGTCGTCTGCGTAACAAATTAACCAAAGTTCAGCCTTTTGGAATAATGTGTGAAGATCGTTTATGTACACACTGAAAAGCAGCGGCCCTAAAATACTTCCCTGAGGGACACCTGTGCTTAGGGTTTTTAATTTTGAAGAAAACGCGTTTAACGACACATGTTTTTTTTAAGTTTTTTAAGGTTTTTAAGTAAAACGTAATCAAATTAGGTTCCGCGCCATGCACTCTGTAGAACTGCATTTTTTAATCAAGATAGTATGGCTGATTGAGTGGAATGCTTTTGACAAGTCTATAGAAATCCCTAGAGTCAAACTCTGGCATCTGAAGCTAGGAACAATTATTTCCTTTTGTTTTAGTAGTGCAGTTTCAATTGAGCAATTTTTTTCTAAAGCCATGTTGAAAGCTGTTTAGAATTGAGTGTTTAGTGAAGAATTTAGTGAACCGGGAGTGCATCAATTTTTTTACAACCTTTGAAAATTTGGGTAAGATTGATATGGGCCTGTATACACCAAGCGCGGAGAGAGCTGTTTTTCAAGCTTATTAAGTACAGTGTTTTAACAAGTGTTTTAACATTGCAAAATTCGTCCATGAAACAATCATACGCTTCGCCCGCGGTAGATTTCGAATATACATTTTCCCATGTAGCACTCGCTAAGCTATCACTGAACCGTTGTAAATTCGCTACCGACATATCTCGAAAAACCCTGTTTTCATTGTTATCCTTTTGAGACGTCACAGCAGATATAAATATAGACACGGGTAGATGGTCACTTAAATCGACAGCAATGACATTAGCCTTCATTAAAGAGGTTTCACAATTGGTGATAAAGAAATCTAGAAGAGTGCAAGATGTTTCAGTTACTCTGGTGGCAGTTCTAAGAATGACATTGGAACCATGCATAGCAATTATGGAGGACAGTGATTCCTTTCTGTTCCTGTTTTCGAGCATGTTTACGTTGAAATCACCGCCTAAGATGAGTTTAAGTTTATTTACTGTGGCAAATTCCAGCAAGCGCTCCAGATAGCTGGAAAAAGTCTGGAAATATTCACTAGGTGGTCGATATAGGCCGCCGAACATATGTCTACCATGAACAACTGCTACGGTCTCATAATCATTCGTTACAACTGTAAATTCCTTTTGATTTTCGCATGAAAGCGATTTGTTTGCCAAAAGAGATACACCTCCGCCCAGCTTGCCATTTCTGTTTACAAAGAAATGCGAGTAGACGGCTCGTTCATACATTTACGACAGGCCGTCGTTCCAGGTTTGAGTCAATATTATGACCTCAAAATCGAAATTAATTACAGAAAACAGTATTTCTAGTTATTCAATTTTAGATCGAGCTGAGCGGCTTCAAGTTGAAGAATAAGAGAGAGGAGATAACATTCTGACGAAATTCGGAAACTTTGAGGGGTAGAACAACCATGTTCGGTTTCGTTATTCGTTCATACGCGCAGGGTACTGTGGTGGGCCTCTGATTTCACCACAATAATTCGTCACCTGCTTTCTTTTTCAGAATTTTTCCATTTCAATGCCAAGCGAAACGAAAACCATTTTCAGAGGCCCATTCCTTTGCTACGTTTAGAAGTTCTCGGTTTCGCTTAGACATGTTCTCAAATATGAACGCACCATTTTTTGCTTCCTTTAGTTTTCCACGTTTGCTCGGCCATAACTCTCGATCTTCCTGGCGGTTGTAGCGAACTATCACTGCCGGTATTTTATCTGGCTTTGCGGGGAGGCGGTGAATTGCCGTGACGTCAGTAGGAGCAAGCTGGGGAACGTCAAGGACAGTGGCAAGCTCGTTTATCTTGAGCAGCAAATCTTCTTTAGGCGCGACGGGTAAACCGTGAAATAAGTTTAAGCGCCTGCTCCACCACTCTGGGTGATTTACTGCTTCTTGTACTTCGTTATTCACTCTGGCCCTGCTTCTTTCTCGATTTTTTCCACGCGCTTCTTCAAGGATTTTATGTCCTTCTCCTGACTATCCAGGCGCTGCATAGCCTCGTCAAATTTCAGGGACGTGTTGTGAATTGAACACTCCATTTCATGTGCGGTTTGCTTCAGAGGAATCAGTTGGTCCAGCTTTCGAATGACCGTAGCCAATTTTTGTGACAGGCTGCGCGAAATAGTCTCCTTACCTGGTGTGTCTTCCTCGCTATCGCCTAATTTAGCCTCCCGACAGTCAGAACATTTCCAATGTTTTCGAACGGACGATTTTTTCGAGCGAAGGGACGATCAGTCACATCGCAACATGATCCTACATGGTAACGGCTAGAGCATTCGTTACACAGGATAACTGAGTCACCTTCTCCGTACAGTTTGTTGCAGGCGGGACACACATTATCAGACATGGCATAAATACACTAGAGGCAGCAGCAACGAACGGGGAGAAGGGCGAAAACAGTTGCAGGTAATTTCCCACTTTTGTCAAACTAATCTCCAAAATTGAGAAACAAGTCGTGGTTACTTGATGCCGCCCGTCCGCCGTCGCTGCTGCCAAAAGGTAGGTTTTAAACATACCGCGTCGACCTCACAGCCATGCGCAGCCATGCCACGCACGGCCTAGCGAGCCATCCTCCATTTGCATCCTCCTCGCTCGCCAGCGTGGAAGAGCGAGCGGGCGAGCGGGCCACGTCAACGCTGATGCCTACGCGGTGCCTACGGTGATGTCGCAGGACGAACCGACGCAAGCGACGACGAAAATGCCGAGGTCTCCAATTCAGACACGTTCGTAATGCCAACAACGACACAGGCACTCGACGCGGTTGACGTTCCACGCCGTTTCTGCGGCCCCCATGACGACACCGAAAACTGCATCAACGCAGTGGCCACATCTAAAAAGGAAGTCTTCGGCTAGAAATTTCCGAAACAAAGGAGCATCACGGTTTTTTTTCGATCTATGTCTAGCGGATAATAATATAGACAGTGTGCGCATTGTGCAAGGAAAATATTTGTTTTCTACTCAGTTTCTGTCGCATGTGTGATGGCGTAGCAGTACAGTAGGGGCTGCGAGGCGGTTTCCTTCTTTGCATGCTTATAGTTGTGCACCCAACCGAGTGTACAGTGCCCTAAGCTGTTATAGTTGATAAAACGAAATAATTGATCTAACGAAATAATTACGGCTCCCCTTCAATGTTGGTGTAATGAGGTTTGAGTGTACATCCACGATTTTAAATCATTTAAACCACCCTTTTTCTGAGCGCGTTCTGTTCACGAGGGAATGAAGCCTTTGAATAACTGGCCCACCTGGAAGAACAGTTGCGCCCCCACGGGATATGAGCCACCCATGCGACAGAAATATAATGATACCAACCACAAAGTATATACGCAGCTCACTTGGGATTTCTGATTGACGCAACACAAGTCTGTCCATAAGGCATACGATTAAAGTGGTTCAAGCAACAAAAGCGCCAAGCAATTTGTTGCGCGTATCTTCAAATATGTTTGTGCTATTACCATAAGGGAGTTTTAAGAACCTTTTACTGAAAATGCAAGTGTTCTATTTTCATGCACCCATTCTTCCGTAACAAGCAAACCAAATGCGGCCGTGTTCAAAGTAGTGCATTTTTATACTACACGAGCCACAATAAGTGTAGAAGTTATGTCTACCTACGCCTTTTAATTAGGAATACCATGCACAGTAATGATTGCTAAACAGTTTTTAAAATAAGGTTTCAGATAGCTTGAATTGCGACTGCGATATGCATGCAAAATTTGGGAGGCGCTTCGGCTAACAGTAATAGGTAGAAGGTTTTTGTCCGTCCGTCCGTCCATCCATCCATCCATCCATCCATCCATCCATCCATCCATCCATCCATCCATCCATCCATCCATCCATGGTCGATCCGTCCGTCCGTCCGTCCATCCATCCATCCATTAATCCATCCGTCCGTACGCCCATCCGCCCACCCGTCCACCCATCCATCCATCCATCCACCCATACACTCATCCATCCGTCCATCCGTGCGTGCGCTCGACCGTCCGACCGTCCGTACTTCCGTTCCTCTGTCCGCCCGTCCATCCGTCCATGCACTGTCTACGCCTCAGCTAGTGAACGTTACATTTTGAAGCGGGGATGGCACGCTAACCTGACCTACGCTACAGCCGACAACATGGCAATTCGCAACCGAATATAACATTGGACGCTAAACACGTTGTTGCACGGAACCAAAACGAAACTGGTTTGAACAACTCTCCAAAACTAAACCACAACAACTACATTCCGGCACATGTGGTTGTTGCCAATAATACAAGTATTTACGAAAATTTCTCCCAAAGAAAAAATGACATCGGCACACCACACCCGAGTGCGTATGCATGAAATTTTAAATCTTGGATGTCATCCAATCCCATCGCAAGGCAAATACCCGTCAGTCCTGTAGTGGTTGCGGCCGCCGGTAACAGCACATCGTGCTGTTTCTGATTTCGGGTTTTATCAGTTAAATACTACTTTATTGACCGGATAAACGATGCTAAATGTGTCATTTGCAATGCAATGCAACGTCTATGCAATCCAAACACAAACAAAAGTCTCACAAAATCACTTCAGAGACCATTTATTGAAACACTGAGATGAATTGTAAACATTGTGAGATTACTTGTGAATATCAAATTCTGGAGCCCCATAACCATGTTTTGAGTACTCTGGGTGTGTTTACGTGAAGTTATTAAGTAGAAAAATCAATTCCGCCGTTACGTTTTCTTCTGAATGCTTCTTTCCATTTCCCGTGACGTTTCCTTTCTGGCGAACTCGTCTTCCAATGCGATTAGACGCTGTTTAACATTTTAAATTTAATGCATACTCTCTTGCATTTTTTGAGCGCTAATTTTTGTAGAGAAACTTTAGCATTATTGGCAACAAATCTAATTTTCAGATTGTAGGCATTCTGGTTTATTTTTGGAGGTTTCTTCAAACCAGTATGGGTTTTGGTTCCGCGTGCAGCACGTCCATGGCCTCTCACGTTATCTATGATAGCGCATTAGCCATACATAAGGAATCGTCATGACCCGCTATTCAGCCGTCGTCATTACCGACGGCTGAATTGGTGCGGAAAAGCCTCCTAGCGCCGCTTCTAGCTAGCAAGTACCGTTTGATGTTGCGAGGAAGGTCGAGGCGAGGTGGACGCAGTAGCTGAACGCTGGCGCTCCGGTTCTTCGGAAATGGTGGACAATGTGACGTTTCTCTCGCACGTTCGCAACTCACCGACACATCTTTTCTCCTTAGTATATACCGCGTTATCGGCCAACAGGCCTATTAGATACAGAAGGTCTATAAAAAGAAGGCCTCCGCCCCTGGATTTGAACACACTCAATGCGACGCCCAGTGCCGGATTAGCAAACTTTGGGGCCTGGGGCTACTGCGTCCTTGGGGCTATGATGATGATGATGATGATGATGATGATATGCTTTAATATGCGAAAATTTTCGAAGCCCATGTTACGCTCTCTGATCAGTGATAAATTATACATAATTTTACGCTTTCCGGAAACTAATTGCTCGGCTTTATGTCTAGTATTATATAACGGATTTTAAGAGGCGTAAAAGTTAGTATGGTTTGATGGCCGGTCCGTCAGAGATTCACAATTAATCGAAGCGCCGTGTCGGCCTGTACACGCCATGGTACATAAGAGTATTTTCTTACAAGAAGCATATTTTATTTAGCCTGTAAAGTTTTAATTTTATTGTAAAGTTATCCACCTGCATATACGGGAGGGCTCAAAGTCAGCGCAGGCAGCTGTCACTCACAGACATCTGCCAAACAGTTAGCCGCCACGGCTTACAGGCCAAAATCCTGTAGATTACCCGCGCAGACGAAAAAGCACGCGGCGGTTAGAACATACGCAACCTTCCTATCGCAGCACGATTAGCACACAAAAAAATGTCGCTTTTTGGGCTGGGGAGCGGTCGGCTTCATGCGTGGGTTTGCGCATGGCCGTCGAACTTTCAGCGGCGTGAAACTTCTGTTGCGCGCGCAGCTTTGATGGTCTTGCCAGTCGGCAAGCCGTTGCATGTTAACGGGTCCCCTTTGGGTTGGAGAGCGACAGGTGAGCACGAGAGATGGCATCAGACAACAGTTTAATAGGGATAGAATGTCTCTGCTCCCCCTCGCGCTGCTGCTCCCGTCGGTGCCGCGCAACAATTCCAGCAGTCAGTAGTTCGTTGTCGATCGGTCGGGTCGTTGTTCGGTCGTAAAGTGGAAACACGCTGAAGACCTCTCGTTTTCGAGTCCTCAACACGTCTGCCGCGTCCAATGTTTTTCCCGCGCTCCTTCGGGGGTTCCTCTCCTCCTGTCGCCACGCCCAAGCGCGACCACAACTGCGGGCCGCCCTTTGGTCCGCGCTGCGCTGTGCGGCGGCTCATTTCAAAGCGAAAAGCGCCCACGGGGACAAGCGGCTTAACATCCCCGAGTGGCGGCGGAGGTCCGTTTTCAAGATGGCATCGAAGGGGCCGCACGCAGGATGCGTTTTTAAGTGGGCACAGCTTTCGTCATCCCGAACAGAAACAGACGTTGTTGTTGCTTTGTTTGGCGTCCACGCCTGAGCTCTTCACACCGGCTAGGCCTGCTGATTGCCCAGCTCGAAGGGAGTGCTCGGGCTGGCCCGGCGGCCTCTGCGTCCACACAGAGAGGCGCCTGAGAATTAGCTACGAATGGAGTAGCGCGGACGTATAGCTTCCGCAACGCTTGTTGCTCAGACAGCCTGCAGAGGCTACAGCACAAAGGCACGGGCTGAAGCCGAACGACCCCGCCAGTGGCCTACGCAACCTTTGAACATTTAAATAACCATACGCTGACCATTGAGCGAGGAATATCGAGTCGATATCTATCACGCTTATGCGATTCAACTAATCCACTAGCTTTATTGAACGGGTCGTCATCGCAATGAAGTTCCTTGTCAAGCGCTATACATTGAAATTTCCGGCAGAAATTGTGTATGAGAGGGCAGTGCTTAAGTTGTCAATAATGACATATAACGACCCTCAGGTTTAAACAATTTACAATGTTCTTCCAACATTATTTCATTATTCGCATGCCTGACCCTTTCTTATACGGAAACGTGCGCGCACCGAAACGTCCGCGTACTTAGATGTCCGTGTACCGAAAAGACTACCGAACCGACCTGTGTCGCGAAAAAGACCGGAGCCGAGCTCGGGGCCTGTTTTATGTGGCTTCTTAGGCCCGGTCAAGCTGCGTACCCAAGACTTTTTTGGTCAAAGCCGTATTCTCATAAACCTCGGCAAAACAAGAAAGAGGAGTAGGAATAACTAATTTAAACTGAAATGGACTCGAAGGTTGTCAACCATAGCGTGAGGGGCCCCCCACTCCTCCACACCTGTCACGAGTTAGTCAGCTCCGGTGTGAAGGTGAGGTTGAAGCTCCTACCTTCAACTTTCAATGCGGGCAGCGAGCACACTCAATACCTTTTTTATATGGTCGAGAGGGGCCCCTGACAGCTGTGGGCCCGGGGCTCCAGCCCCCGTAGCGCCCACCCTAATCCGGCCCTGGCGACGCCATTAACGTTGTGATTCATTGGATTAGGCTAGGGGAACATGCAACGAGGCTTACAAATAACAAGTTTAGACGTAGAGACACACGCCGTCATGTGGGACATTTCTGTCTACTTGTTGGATTGCAGGACTTGGAGTTGCTAAAGTGAGCATTTCTGGAATTACGTTTGTTCAGTAAGCTTTCCCCAATCCCAACTTTTTTTTAATCACAGCCACTGTACTTCTTCAAGCAGCAATATCGATCCGGAGTGCGAAGCCATGCTGAAAGCCGGTCTGTTATTTCATCCTTCGAAAATATTTTACGGTTTATGATAAAAGCTTCTGTTGATATCGTTTACTTATCACGTAAATTAACTTCTCTTTTATTTGGCTTTCCATTTTCTGCGTGCGTACCAATCGCACAGCCATGTGCAGCATACGGGTTACTGCATGGGCAGCTTACAGGGTAGTGTAATAAGTCAATAAATGAAATTATTCTTGCTCGCTAGAAACGGTGCTAGGAGGTTTATCCGGTTCATCTCTGCAGTCAACAACATCTGAATAACGGGTAATGGTGACTCCCGAAGTATGGCTAATGCGCGATCACATGTAATGTTGTAAGATATAGACGTGTTGCACGGCGAACCGAAACCGAAACTAGTTCGAATAATTCTCCAAAAATAAACGACAAAACGACAACTACATTCCGACACCTGTACTTGTTGCCAATTTCGCTAAAGTTTTTTGTAAAAATATATATAATTTACACAAAAGCAGGTGCGTATGTATGAACTAACTTGGAAATCTCGGTCATCGTCCATCACATCGCAAGACGAGTTCGCGTCATTTCACGTCACTGCAGCAGTGTTTGCGGGCACCAGCGACATCGCATGGTATTTTTCTTTTTTCAGGCTGCATAACCTGAATACTGTGGTAGTGACTGCACAAAAGACGAAAATCATGCTTATTTAAGCTCGTCAGTGCATTGCAAACACAAACAGAGGTTCGACAAATTCAAGAAAGCGGTTGTTTACGACTTAGGAACCCATTTAGTACTACACTGTGTAGCAGTCTTAAAATTCCAACTTGTTTTCTTTTGTGTTTGCGAGTGAAATGCTTACCGGACTCTTCATGGGCTCCACTGTCACCAACCAGTTCAATCATTGGCGGAAAATGAAGCAAGTCCCAGATATGTGTGACCCTTTGGCGCGAATGTCACAGAAGTGCAACGGCATTGTTATCTTTGCATCCAATGATATTAGGAATGCATTTTTGTAACAATCTCATTTGTAACCATTTTATTTCTAGAATATATCAGTTCAATGTAAGAATAAGGCACTGCACTACTGAGCACGACGTTTCGGCTTGTTTCCTGGCAACGATGGTCGATTTTCTATTAAGCAAAAACAAGGCAGCAGAACAATAAATCAACACAAGCAAAAACGTCCATGTAGCTCGAGTGTGGCGCAAGTTCAATATCAATTAAGCGTCATTACATTAGACCGTAGCCCCTTACCCTCCGCCCTCGCATGGCTGTCCGCAAAGCCTCGAACTATCTTGTACTCGGAAATTTCTAGTTTTTAATGATTTTTAAACTTTCACAATGTTTGTCGTCCTGAGATCACTTTCCGCCTTCCGCTCATGTAAACACTACAACTGTACTATGATGAGAAACTTTAATGGACCTTTTCCCAGTAGCCCTCTGCGCATGCGCTACTTTCACTTCCAGCGACCGATCCGCCATTATTGGAGGTCAAAATGTAAACGAAACGGCACCATGTTGGATTAGTCAGTTGCGAGCGCCGAGGGCCGAGCGGCCGAGCCATCAAAGTGTTGCGCTGTTTTCTGAGCTGTGCTATCTTCGTCTTTTTTGTCTATTTTCATCGTTTTTTGCTTTCGCGTTCTCACTTGAACGTTGTTCGCGTCGGTCATTGTGTGCTGTTTTCGTCGCTGTCTAAAGACAACGAACGTGCGTGTGCTTCCGAAGGGCCACCTGCTGCGGGATGCCGCACTCTTGTACTGCGGTAGACTGCGCGAACTGCTCCCCTAGCGGCTGTGGCTTGAGATTTTGTCTATTCCCATCGGAGGAGCAACTGCAAGCGCGGCGGCAAAGATAGATCAGCGCGTTGCTTCGCTGCAACACGCGCGTCTGCAGCGGCCACTTTTATACACGTGGGTCAAAAGCAGCTGGTGCTGTTTACGGCTCGATTCTCTTTTACGGATACTGAACTTCCGTGCGCGGTGACCCTCTCGTTAAAGTCGTTCGATGGCTTTGATGATGGTTGGGTTTTTTTGGCGAAAGGCCAGCTGGGGCAAAGAGCGCCAAACAAAGGGAGGCTCAGTGCGAACGCAGTTACGACGCCCACAGTGCATCGCAGTGACGGGCTAATGCACGACGTGCTCTAAAGGGTATGCCCCAGCGTATGCGTGGAGCACGAATCACTAGTTTTGTCTCTCTTTGATCGCAGGGCAGCCAGAGTGACTGATAACACAGCCCGAATACGTGCCCTACATCTTCTGGGATAGGCCAGCACGTGCCGAAATCGTGCAGCAGTTTCAGCTAGAGCTGGTGAAGCAAGATGCAAGAACGCCAGGTATATTTCACTGACGTTCTCTCGCACTCCTTCGCGCTAGAGCCGCCTGTGTTTCTTGAGGGTTGGTTTATCACAAGTGGCTCTTTTCTAGACCGTAGGCTGCAGTTCTGCCGGGCCAGGTGCAAGCGCCTCCGCGTCAGCGCCGGACACTGCAGGTGACGATTCATAAAGCATGTTTTCGTTGCGTTGTGATTAAAAGTGACTCTTTTCTATACCGTAGGCTGCGGCTCACCCGTGACAGCTGCAAGCGCAGCAGTGTCAGCGGAGGACACCAAAGGTGACAACACCACATTTTGCATTGTGACGGAATGCATCTCCATTTTTACAATTTGGAGCGTGCGTGGCCTGAGCAAGAGGTTCTGACATGTACCAGGTGCCACTTCCCTGCAGTGACATAGGCTACTGATGGCTAAAATAACTCTGGTTTTTTTGTTTGCAGGACCGCAGTTGGTAGTCCTATGCTTATACTAATGAAAACAACATTTTAGTGGTTGTGCCCTTTCGGTCTCTTGTAAGCCAGCATTGGTGTACTGGGCTCAGTGTTCAGTGAGCTCCAAAGACTTGAACACAATCCTTACGCTAAGGTCTACTTTCAATTCACGCTGGAATGACGCTGAGCGATCTGGTGGTAGTTTTTCGTTATTTCATTGTCAGATTTGGCGTTTAATGCACCGAAGCTAGACCTGGGTCATGATGTGTGCCTGAGTGGAGTGCTCCGGGTTAAGTTTGACCACCTGGGGATGCTTAGTGTGCACTGGAATTTTACCACAACTGCTTGTGCTTTTCATCTCAATGTGAAAAGCAGCCACCGCGGCACGGATTGAACTCGCGTCATTGGGCTCAGCCACTGAGCCACCACGTGATTGTTATTGTATTGTCAGGGGCAACAATTGAATTGCCAGTTCCAATGCAAACTGTAGATTTGACTACACGAATTGTACAAGACATCTCTGTGATGTACGCTGCCGGGGTAATGTCTGATGATTCAGTGCCCTCAAATTGCTTTTGGGACGTCCTCTGGTGGGTGCAGCATCGACAGTGGGCACCCATTCTACGGGCACACGTTTGTCCGGTAGGTTAGCGTTGACACTGCATGCAGTCTTGATTCGGTAGCCAAATAAATCCGTGTTTTTAGCATGCACAGTCAATTTAATGTTTTCTTCTGACTGTTCATGTGCGCTGTGTTCTTTTCAGGTTCGAAGGAAAATCTCGAGGAGGTTCGAGGTGATGTGCAGGGCAGCGCCAATACAAGTAAGAAGTGTTTTAGATTACACAATAGGATTGTTTCCTTTTCTAGAAACAGTCTTTATGTTGTTCTTATTTTCCACTGCCTGTGTTTGCTAGGTGCGACTTCTACTGGGTTATCTGCTGCTGAACTTGGTAAGACAGTTTCTGAAATATAAGTTTCTCGTGTGCTACCTTACTTGTTTCACTTGTGCTGAAGCCTTGCGTACGTAGGTGCTTGTTTCTCACCTCCATCAAAAAAAAAAAAGAAAAACTGTGGCTGGTCATTGAACCAACGTCTTAATGCACAGCCTGCTATGGATTGATTTTTCCAGCCCCCGTAGGCTGCAGCTGGTAGCAGTCCTTACTTAAATTTTGGAAGACGCTTTCTGCTATGCAAGTACTAAATCTTTAATCTGAAAACTTTTTGGTACTGTATTTTGAGAAGTTATTGCTGAAATAATTAATGTGTCA
The DNA here is from genome assembly GCA_013339765.2 of Haemaphysalis longicornis. NCBI lineage: Eukaryota > Metazoa > Arthropoda > Arachnida > Ixodida > Ixodidae > Haemaphysalis > Haemaphysalis longicornis. The sequence goes on along the minus strand of JABSTR010000988.1, from coordinate 1,976,522 downwards.
TCGTGCCTGATCAAGAAATGCGCCGCACCTGTGTAATATTTCCACTGCCGATGCTTCCCTGGCACTGCTGGAGGTTCCTGCACCTTGCGTGACGTCACTTGAAAGGGAGCTGGCTGCTACAAAGGCGCAAATGCTCCAGTCACAACACGAGGTTGAATACTGGAAGGAGTTGTACTACAGAACGCGGGGCCGACTGCTGAACCTGACCCTCATTCGTGAGCCGAGCGAACGCCAATATCACCCTGGTTTACCACCGTTCGCGGTGTTTGAAGCCCTGCATAACGCGCTTGCAAACGGTATGCCTTGCCCCAAGAAAAGGCCTGAACCAAAATTGAGTCATGCAAAAGAGTTCCTTATGGTGCTAGTACGCTTGCGAACGGGCCTTCCGATTAAAGAGCTTGCGCGTAACTTCCGGGCAACAATGTCGCAGTGCAGCAAGACATTATCGAAGTGGGTTCTGTACATGCAGGCTGCCCTTAAAAGCATTACAAGATTCCCAACACTACACTGTCTGAGGTTCACAGTGGTGGTCCCAAGGGGAGGGGAGGCGAAGAGGGCGATCGCCTTCCCCCCCTCAGCTTCTTATTTTTTAAGTATCCAACTTGTGAGAGGTCGCAAACGTGTTCCGACCGTCAGAAATGCGGGCACGAGTCAGCGATTGCACCGCCTAAGGGGCGCCAAAAACCGCTGTGCCGCCAAGTAATTTGTGCGCAACGGGTTACACCGCATACGCGCACACGCCGGCATGGTTATCACCTCCCCGTAGAACTGGCGCAAGGAGGGGAGCGGTTCTTTGTCGCGGCTGCTGCCATGGCCGCCGAACCATGTGCACTTGTTTCAAAGAAGTCGTTCCCTTTGCATGTTGCCGATGCCTGGGGCGTCGGCAAAACAGCCGGCCGGCCCCCAGTTGCCACCTTTGCCGATGCCTTCACACGTGTTGGGTTAGCGCGGCTTCCCTGTGTCCCGCTGGACTGCAGGCCGCCCGCTTCCCCACCGGCCGCCTCCTTTCAAGCTTCGTCACCGCTTCTACGAACTGTGTGTGTGGTGTGCGCGCACGGCTAAGACGCACTCCGAGCCCAGTGCGCAGGCAGCTTCCGAGGCATCACGGGTGTGTGTTTTTTTGCCGCTTGCGTATTGGGGGAGGGTACTGTCAGCACGCGGCCTTTCGGGACATTGCGCGTGCGTCAAGACGAACGGTTTTAGGCCATCGACTGATTTGTAGCGGCGGTTCGACCTTTGACGTGACGTTATGCGCAGAGCGCAGGCTTAGGGACAAGTCAAAGATCCTCAGAGGTGCAGTAATCCCTCTTCGCCCCTAACTGATTTCGGAAAAGGGGACCGCTACACCTGTATGCTGCGGATCATCGAATAATATTGACAAGTGTCCTCTTATTTCTTTTTTTACTGCTTTCTTTCCTGTTTTTTTTACTGTCTTTTTACACTATTTTTTTTCGGTATTGAAATTCGCTCACCCCCCCTAAAACCAGTCGCTGGGACCTCTACTGGCAATACCTGCCGCTACATTTAAAGGGCTTCGAAGAGATACGGATAGTCATTGATTGTACCGAAATCCAGATTCAGAACCCAAGTACTATGGAAGTGCAAAAACATACCTTCTCCACGTAAAAGCACGACAACGCGCAGAAGGTGTTAATTGTAGCCACACCTGACGGCTACATTTGTTTTATGTCGAGAGCGTGGGGAGGGTCACAGTCAGACCGCGAGATCGTCATCAAGAGCGACCATGCTGAGCCTGTTTAACCATGGCGACGCAATTATGATGGACAAAAGGTTTAAAATTTCTGATGTTCTCCCTGCTGGCGTCAAAGTCCACATGCCGCCATTCAATAGGCCGTCACAGGGTCAAATGAGTGCAGCAGATGTGTTGAAAACTTGACAGATAGCAAGAGCACGTGTCCACATCGAACGAGTGATGCGTCACGTGAAAGAATATTACATTCTTGAAACGGGTTGCTACCCACTAACCATGACCGATGTTGTTGACGCAGTTGTACAGTCCTGTGCTTATGCAACTTTCGTTACAAGCTGATCTAATGCAAACATAAAACGGCCATCCACCATGACATCACAAGACTGGATTTTCCCGTATTACCGCCAGGACGTCAATTCCAGGAACCCCTCCCTTTGTTTGCTTTGAGGCTTAGACCAAATGAACCTGCCCTAGGTCTTCGATTGATTGTAATAGTTAACGAGCCGATGCAACAAAGACGATGAGGTACGCAATGGTGGAGGGCTCCAGATTAGTTTTGACCACCTGGGGATCTTTAGCATGCGCCGGAATCTCGTACACACGGGTGTTTTGCTTTTCGCCTCCATCAGAAAAGTGGCCGCGGCAGCTGGGAATTGAACCTGTGTCGTTGTGCTCAGTAGCTCAGCGCCTTAGCCACTGAGCCACTGCGGTGGGTTGCCCAGGTATTCTTTATGTGACGCATTTCAGAACAGAGAAAGCATCTGTTTTTGTTTCTGCCAGAGCACTCGGGAGTATAGTTGCATTGGTTTCCAAGAATTTTTCCTCGCAGTAGCAGTGTGGTTAGGTGTCTGGCAGCCAAGAAGTCAGACGATATAATTGGGGCACCGTGATCAGGGTCGTACGTGTAAATGACAGGCTGGTAATTCATGACTGCATTGACCTCCGAGCACTGTTGAAATTGACGAAGCCTAGGCTGTGAGGGCTGATGGTTTTCTTTGAAGCCAATGTGACGCTCCGAACCATTCTCTCATAGAAACGTCCCCATTATGCGCTCGTTCTGCTATGAACTTCCACTCAATAGAGAAGTTAGGGAACTAGCTCTAGAAATCAAAGTGCCGCAGGGCCTTCCGAAAATTCCCATGTCCCTAGAGGCGCACTTGAAAGTCAAGGCATGGTCCGAGTAAACTTCGTGGCATAACCTCTGCATGACACAAAGTGACGAAAGGCATGGATGAAAGTTCTTGGGCTCATAACTGAAACAAATTCCAAATTCACTCCACACGTCACTGCACAGGTAAACAGCACTATGGGGGCTCTACAGTCTGGGGACTCTAACCAGACTATGGGGACTATGGGGACTCTACCTCTACAAAAAGGGGGCCGGCAAAGTCAATGACAACCACCTCAAAAGGACCTGTTTGACTGTCCGGTCGAAGGAAAGGGGTCCGGTGTCGTCCTCGATTAAGAATCATTGCACCGCTGGCACACAACACGAGACCGCATCACACTTTTCAAGAGTTAGCGTTTGTTTGTTTGTTTATTTATTTATGTTTTATTATTATATATTAATATTTTTATATTATATTATTATTATTATTTTATTATTATATATCATTTATATATTTATTTACTCAAAGGGCCCAGGGGGGGTATTACATGAGGGGTGGGCAAACACATCAGCAGCATGGAAACAAATACAAAGAAGACGATTAGTCAAGTTAAGTATTTTCAATGGCATTGTTGAATTTCTCGTTACTGGTGATAGCGGCAATGATGGCGGGAAGGTTGTTCCATTCGTGCGCAGTGAAGATAAAAAATGTACGTTGAAAAGTTGTGGTCCGGGTGCGTGGGACATACGCGGCGTTGGGGTGAGAATGGCGCGAGGTACGATGCGCTGGAACTATGATCTGGTTATTGCGGGGGAGAGAGTAAAAAAAAATTAGCGCCAATCCACTCTGTGAATGTGTTTGGAAAGCAAAGCTGTAAATGGCACCCACAACGATTACCAATGCGACGTCACATAATTCCCTGACGTCGCAATACAAATAGTGAAACCAGAGAGAAGTGAAATGCACTTAACCACACCCTCTATTACTTCAAAGAGATATTCTTGGTAAGGTTAAATTATTGCATGAAGGGCGGTTGGTTGAGTTGTATTGGTGTAGCACATGAGTGGAAACTTTTTTTACAAAATTAAAGCTCCAACCCGGTTTAGACGATCTCACTTCTCCGTCTCTGCCGTCGCAAACGCAGGCGACGAGATAGGCTCCAGAAACGGGGGATGAGAAGGAGGAGGAGAAGGAAGCGCAGAAAGAGAAAACACTTCTATTCAGATTTCGAAACCTAGCGGAGTGGTTCCTTCTTCACTGTAGACCATATTCACTCCGCGCCACCTGTGCTCTGTCCACCAGCTGAAGCTGGGTAGGCAGAGAGGGGCTGGGCAGCAGCATCTCCCATGGCACTTGTTCGTTAGTAACGGAAAGAGAGCAGGGTGCTCAGGGCTAAAGTCGCACACCCCGATTATGTAGCAGAGTGTTCCTACTATGAGCAAAATTTACATTCAGCGTGGTTGCGATTCGGGTGCATTAAGTAAAGACGCGCCGGGGGGGGGGGGGGGGGGGGGGGGGGGGGGGGGGGGGGGAGGGGGGGGGGGGGAAGGGGCGGATTATATGAGCGTAGGGTAATTTGTTCTTCTCTGTAAAGGTCGGGGTAAGGCGACGGTGGGGTCTGTCTCAGAAGGCGATAATGCTGGGTTATCTCCCTGAACGTGCCGAGCGAGTGACTGTCCACGTGAAGCTCCATAGCAAGGGGGGTAAAAGCGCAGGCTTGTTGGTGGGCGTATTCGTTGCCCTCCATGACAGCGTGAGCGGGTGACCAGATGAGCTGAATGGAAACGTTTTGGGAGTGGTTTTTTAGCACACGCAGTTCAGGTCGGGACACCCGACACGGCTGGTAATTCGGGTAGTAATGGGTGACTACCTTCCAAACCCCTGGTTGAGTGAGAGCCAAGGCGATGGCTGCCTCTTCTACTGCCGTCATGTCTTCCTTCTTGAGTAAGGCGCAAGCAAGGAGGTTGGTTCTGGAGGTAGCCACGATGACGGCCTACTGCGTCCCTGCATGTTGGGAGGCGTCTGTGTAGATAACTGCATGATCCCCGCAGAGGGTGGTGTTGAGCGCTCTAGACCGCGCTTGTCGGCGGCCTCGTCGTGTGAGGGGTTCATATTTCTAATCAAAGGAAGCATCTCTAGTTCTTGTCGCCGAGAGTCCGGCAGTACATCAAGCGGATAGACCTTCTGTGCTGCCCAGCCAATCTGGTGAAGGATGCGGTGACCCGCCGCAGTTCTGCTCACTCGGAGCTTCTGGTTAGAAAGATTGCCCTCTATCAGCTCTTCCACCGTGTTGGGGAAGCCCCGTGCTAAGCTGCCTCTCTGTGGACGCACTCATGGGAAGGCCAATGGTCTGCTCAACCGCCTGTCTAATCATTACATAGCGCATCTTTACGTCCTCCTTGCCGAAACGAAGACAGGGGGTTGACGTAAGTGATTCTCGAGAGGGCAAATGCTTGAAATAATTGAAAGCTATCGGATATCTTAAAGGAGTACTGACACCAAATTTTGATACCTAAAAAATGATGTAATTGGCTTCAGTAGTTTGTACAGATGCCTCACAGAAATTTTTGCAGCGATCCGAGGCCGGAATCACATCTAAAATCGATTTTGATTGTCCAGGCCGCGAGCTTCCATAAATCGGCAGCACTAGCGCAATCGCTTTCGGCGTGACGAAACATTGGCCTGCGTGTCTGGCCGATTCAGGGTGACGTCATATAGTCGTTTTCAGAACCGGAAACGATATCCTGCGCTCCTGTTGTCGGTGGTATTGACGTGGGCGTAGCTGTGTGAGCAATGTTTATAAACGTTGCGTGTTCGACGTCTTTGCTCTTCAGTTCGTTGCCGGCGCATGGTGTTCGGCACTGGTTGCGAAAACTGCGCGATGTCGACGGGCACTGCGGCGACGCGGCGGTGCGCGTCGCCGAGCTCGCCCAAGTTGTGCTATGGCAAGCTCGCGGTATGCGAAGTACTGCTCGTGGAAGCCTGTCCGAGCAAATCGACGACGACGCCAAGATGCATTATTTTCCACGCGACGACATGCCGCGCTAAACGTGGACTGAGTTCGTGCGCGCCGGCGGCCGCAAGAACTTTCGCCCAAGCCAGCGGGCTCGGGGTTGCACGGGTCACCTTGGGTGTTGGGAACTTAGTATCGTGGCGAGTATTTGATCGCTGGTATCTGTACAACTGCGCATGACCATCCCTTACACAACTTTTCACCACACTATCATCCCATTTTTCGCATATGAAGCTTTATTTTGGCAATAATTTCCGTTCCAGCGATCGGCGACCAAGACATCTGCCGCGGCCTGTTTTGATTCTAGCGCGCAGGTGGCGCCATCTTTCGGCCGCTCGCCGCACCGCTGTGCCGGCAGTGCTGGGTCGGAGCGCCGAACCTCCGCTGCCGGTCAGCGTAGGCTTACCATCGCGGCAAATATCTGAACGCCACTTTTAAATTCAGCGCTGATAACAACTCCTAGCACAATTTTCAACACACTAACATCTACTTTCTCGCACGTGGAGCTTTTTTTTCGTGATCAGATTGATTAGAAGGCTGGCGACAAGCTGTTGCTATCACGGTCTGTGCCGGTTCGAGCCGCAGCGATATTAAAAAACGCACGACGGCGAAGACATCGCCGGCCTAATCGCCTGGCCAAATAAAGTTGTTCTGTCTGTCGAGTGGCAGTGACTCATCCGAGTCTGACGATTCATACGACATGTCGACTGCGCGGGCGAGTCGCGGACCATGTGAAATCGTAGCAGACGATGCGGCGAACGCACGGAGGAAAGAAAAACGTCCCTGACGTCACGAGTGAGACCGTGACGTAAGGCTGGCCCGCTTGCAGGCTGGCCTTCGAACGGCCATTTTCCCGCGCGGCGACCAAATTTGAAATTGGTTGCAATAAACGTGCTATAATTAATTCTGTGTTGGCGGCTGACGGCTTTCTGGTCGATTTTCGTAATTACTGGGCCAATAGGTATTCTTTACAGCATAAAAACTGAAAGCGGGAAATTTCGTGTCAGTACTCCATTAAGGTCTCTCTTCTTGGTGGCAACTCGCCCGATCATATGTATGATTTATTGGTGGTGCGTTTGTGGCGCTGCAAGGATACATCACTCTTGGCGTTGGCCAGAAGATGGAAGCCCATGATGTTGATACTGGGGCTTGGAGTGATGGCCTGGCCATCGAGGAGCATTTGAGTGTGTTCCTTGATGTGTCATTTGACGGGAGGGCGGACGACAAGGAGCTGAGGTTTTTTGCGTGAACACTGGAAGCCACAGGCCCATTTTGGCGTACTAGAAGTGAGATGCCATGGGTTGGTGTGAGCTTCTTTAATCGCTTTCGCGTGGCATTTAGCGAGAATGCATGGGTTAAATCCGTAGATGTGCTTGGTGAGTGAACCACTTGTCTTGCCCGTCTCCGCGTGGGCTCGTAGCTAAATCGGTAAGACACCGGGTCTTGCTTTGTTACTCTGTTAGTTCCAGGTTCGATTTCTGGTGGTGCAGTAAATTCTTTTATTTGTTCGCGGGAGTTTTCTGGTGATACCAACGGTCGCGAAAGAACCCTTGGGAGGTAGAGGTAAAAAGCTTTGCTTTAAAATCGGTGATAAAGGGAGAGCCAAGATATGGCGCGGCGGGATTCCAAAGATGGCAGGTGGAGCTGACGTTTCAATGCTGAGATGCTGGAACCGCAAGAGTATACTGTTAGAATGAAGCGCGCGGCACGATTTTGAATGGATTCGATGGAGTGCGAAAGGTTAGCTTGATGCGGGTCAAAGACGCACTTCAAAGACAAAGACAACAAAGGCAACACTCTAATTTCGGCAAGACAAATGTTTTTTACGCTAATAATTTAATTGCAGTAGGAGTGGAGGACAGATGTCTGCGGAAGAAGCTGAGGGCACGGTTAGCAGAATTACTAATGTAGTTGATATGATAAAAATAATAATCAATCAATCAATCAATCATGTTTATTTACGTGCCCAGGAACAGCCAGAGGCCTGAGTGCTGGCGCACGGATAGTTACATAAAAACAAAATACAAGAAACATATTGCAAGACACAAACAAGCGACAAGACACACAAATTGAAGTAGTGAAAAAGACAGAAATAAAGCACAGGCGGAGCCTGGGTACAGGTAAAAAGATAAAAAAAAGAAGATACCTTTGCTGCTCTGCTTGTTGTAAAGGCCACACAACAAGCAGAGCAGCAAAGTTTGACAGTAATACAACAAAAACAACGGCAAGAATGTAGAGATAAATGATAAGATGAACAAATGACAGTAAACAGTTTCAAAATAGACAACTATCAGTTGGTTAGACACAACCACAGAGAAACCAAATTCCAGAAAAAAAAAACGAACGACAGAGATATCATAGATGTTTAACATACTTTATTCAACAGCGCAGTACGGTAAATTGTAAAAGATTTTTGAAAGATGTCAAGGCGTTTAAAGAAGCGGTTGTAACAATTCTGTATTCTGCGCACAGGAGAATGATTGGATTTGCGCGCAGCGGTCAAGAACGGGCGATGCGACCTGGTGGGCCTTTGTGGTACACTAAACTCTAAACAGTTAAGCAGGTCTGTGCAAGCAACGTCACTATGAAAAATTTGTTTGGTGAAATGTAAGATCTGCACGCATACGTCTGCAGCTCAAGGAAGGGATGGAAGGAACTATGGGTAAGTCAGAATCAGGATGAAAACTGTGATTGTGATGACGGTGCTTAAATATGGATAAAAACTTCTTAGGCACACGTTCTACTAATTCACTACTAGATTTGGAGATGCCGTTCCAGGCAACAGAAGCATATTCTAACTGAGGTATACATATTGCCTTGTATAGAATTAGAAATGGATCTTGAGAAGATAATTCCTTCGTAATCCTACACACATTTCCAAGACTTCGGAGCGCTCGCCGGGTGATGAGCCTAATATGAGGAGAAAAAGAGAGGTACTGTCGAACAGCCCCCCTAGGTCCCTAATCTCCTCAACCCTTTGCCGAGGAGCTCCCTCAATACTGTAGGAAAACAGCAGACGGTAGCTTTTCCGGCTGTACGTGACAGCCTTTGTTTTAGCGGGATTTAAAATTAGACAGTTTTTCCTGCACCAGACCGAAAATCCCTCTGCAAGGCACAGCAGTCCTGAACACCGCTAATATTCCTAAATAGTTTGACATCATCAGCATAGAGAAGAAAAGAAGAGTTTGTTAACACTGTTGACACATCATTGATAAAAAATAGAAAACAGTAATGGACCCAGCACGGAACCCTGAGGTACACCACTTGTTGCAGGGTAAACACTAAACTTTTCGTAGTTGACATCTACGTAAAAGGACCGGTCAAGGAGATAGTTGGAGAACAAGGAAACAAGGCTTGAGTCTACACCGGACGTAGCAAGCTTCTTAATTATTAACTGATGGTTCACCACATCAAACGCCTTACTGAGGTCAAAATAAATAACGCCCAACTGGCCGTTTTCACAAACTGCAGCCAAAGCCTGTGTCATAAAGCTTGCAAGATTTGTGACCGTCGATCGACCCGAGAAAAAGCCGTGCTGATTTGGTATCGCAACGTTCTTGACGCAGGCAGCAAGAACTTTGTGCAGAGCTGACTCAAAGAGTTTTGAGGCGACACAAAGGAGTGAGATCGGGCGATATATAGTTAGAAACGGCTGACTTATCACCAGACTTAAATATCGGAAAAATTCGAGCGATCTTCCATGCACGAGGAAATTTGCCGAAAAGTAAGCGTTATTATAAATGGAAGTTTAGACAGGCACAAAAATGTTGCCGTAAGCCTTCATGAGGGCTGCTGGAATTCCATCTGCACCACAGGAAAATGATGGTTTCATCCATTTAAGGCTATCATTGACATTTTTTCATCGAACATAAGTGTATTAAAATTAGACATATTATTAAACGATAGGCATTCGTCGTTACCATCTGGCAGTTGAAAGACATAATGAAAGTACAGAGCAAAACTGGTGGCAACATCCTCAACCTCTTCACCATCGGAATCAAGCCGGCTAACGTGTTCTTTAGACGCCTTAGAACGGCCGCGTACATACCTCCAGAATTTAGCCGGTTTCTGAGACGCAGCAGCCTCTAACGACTCTATATAGAGCTTGTGGTCACGCCGGTAGAGGCTTTTACAAAGTGAGTGATACCGACTGAACTCCGCCTTCCACTTGTCAAGCCCACAACGCTTGGCCTTTTTGTGGGCGCCGTCCTGTGGGGAAATTTGGAATGAACAGGCTTATAACAAGGGATGTACTTTTCCATGCCACTCCTGACGATTTCGGTAAAACGTCGAACCTGTTCGTCAACATCATTGACATCAAAAACACTAGACCATTCAGCAGATGAATAAAAGTGATACAGCCCAGCATAATCTCTACGCTTGAAAGCATATCGCGGGACTGCACAATTGTCAGCACCGCCAGAGCGATGCTGGGTAGCGACCGATACAGAGACAATAAGAGGGGGGTGAAACTTGTCGGGGTGCACAAGGGATATTTCGGAGGCACACACTTGAACTTTTTTAAAGTTCGAGAAGCACACATCTAGGCCATTACCACAGAAGATTTCTGTGTGGCAGAACTGCTGCAAGGAGGTGAACGATTGAAAATCTAATAACATGCTGCATTTATGCGCTGCATAATGGTGTTTGTGCTGAAATGAAAAACTGTTCTAGTTAATACCTGGGGTGTTGAAGTCCCCAAGTATAATTAGCTTATGGTTGGAGTGTGCATTTGAAACATTTTCGATAGATGTGAGCTTTCGAATATATTCAGCAGGTAAAATATCTGGGGACATATAGAATGCACCAATGAGCAGATTCTCGCCTCTCTTGAGGCCTACCTCAAGCCAGACCTATTCCTCTAGGGTCTCGAGGTTTGCACGCCGCATGCATTGCACTGAGCGATCGGCGGCAATGAGAACACCTCCACCCTTTTGCTTAGGCCCAGTTAACTTCCTGTCGGTTCTAAAAATTTCATAGCTCGGAGGAAAATAGTCGGAAGACGAGATACCATTGCAAAGCCAAGTTTCAGTAATAACAATAGTAGAAAATTTGGAGCACACAACATTTCCAAGGAATTTGGAGGACTTAGTACGTAGACCCCGAGCGTTTTGATAATAGATGTCGAGAGTGTCGCTCTGATTGGTCATGCTCAGTAGTTTCACAGCTGTGCACCATGCCAGGATGAAACTTGCCTTGGAACGGCTTGAAGCAACCTAATCTAAAAACGTTGGCTTGAAGGGGCAGCCCTTTGGCCACATAGACGGGTCGCCCAGGCGCCTAAAACACTCTGCGTCAACAGTTACGCAAAAAGAGGAATACGAGTCATACTTGGTCTTAAGGCGTTCGCACGACAATGGCGTGACTTCGACATCCGACAAGTGGGCCAGCAGTTGCCCAGATGTCGTGCTAGCCGAGTCCGACAACTTTGAAACAAAGATGGCCCTGGTGCTCGGTGGTCGGCGCACCACAACCAACTCGGAAGCTTCCGATGCACCAATGCGAGGAGGGCTTCTTTTCTTCAGTAAGCTCGCCGGCGGGCCATTACTCGGAGTGTCGGACCGTAGAGGCGCAGGCAAGGGGCAGTCCGCAGGGGAACCAAAATCACTCGTCGCCGCAGCTGGTTAACGCTGAAGCGTTCTACGAATGCCGAAGCATTCGTCGAGGACAGGAGGGGGCCGCCTTCGCAAGCTGCACCGGTGGCGGCTGCGGCAAACGACGCTACCGGTGACGTCACCGGTAGCGTGGCAAGGTCAGCAGGCTTTGGGGAAGCAGGCGGGGAAGGCGGCGCACGAGCGAGCTCGGCTCGCAGGCAGCGAGCCTCCTCACGCAGGGAAGCGCCGATTGCAGCCTGCTGGGCAAGCCCAGCCACATTGCCCCGTCTCAGAAGCCGGTTCTCCTCGCGCAGCTGCGTGAAAACATCCCCGAGAAAAGAGAGGCTGGCGCAGGCTTCGTACAAGAGGTTCTTCAGGGTAGCTACCTCTGCGCATAGTTCCGCCGAAGGAACGAAGCTTGCTCCGACAGGGGACGCCACTCGTTCGGCGGGGACGCGCGCTGGCTGACCGCCTTGGCTGGTTTTCCAAGTGGAAATTTGAGCGCAAAAATTTGACAAAGACACAGGAAGACCAGACGGGACTAGCGCTCACTTACAACTGTGTTTATTTTGCAGAAAGCATCAAAGTATAATAGTCGACGGAGCCCATTATCGCGTTTTTAAAAGATCTAAAAACGCTTGCTCTTTGCCACGCAAACATACCGAAGTGTCGCTAACACACTTGTCACCCATTCTTTGCTGATGTTTTGTTAGTGAAAGATAATGTTCCCTTGCACGGTCATTTACGCATCTTCCCGTCTGACCGATGTACTCTTTGCCGCATGTCAGAGAAATGCGGTAGACCACTCCAACTGCGCAGTCCACGTAATGATTAGCATGCCGCTTTTGGCAAGCCTGTTTCTTGTCGCCTCGGGCGCAAGTTCGTGGACATAGCTGCGCAAGCTTTTTGGGAGCAGAAAACACAACGGGTACGTTGTGCCGCGTGGCGACTTTTTTCAAGTTATGAGCCACCTTGTGGATATAAGGCACCACGGCCGCCATTTTTTCTTTCGTGGCTGGCTCAGTTCTGCGGTCAGTTCTGCCCTTAAGCTTCTGGAGGAGGGTTTCAACAACTGCGACTAGTACCGTGCAAGGGAAACCGGCTTTTTCAAGCCGAGTAACCTGTACTCTGAAGCTTTTGTCTGCATAATGGATGCAAGATTTCAGGAGGGATGACTGTAAGCATGACGCCGCTATTGCCCTCTTGATGGTCTTTGAATGAGCTGAATCCTTTACCCACGAACTTCCTGACCAAGATCACTTACAGTTTTTAGATATTAACATCACCTTCTCGCACAACCATGTCTGCTGGTCTTACCAGCCTAGAGCCCGAAAAGAGTTTCTACCTTATGATTCAGCTCATTCAAAGACCATCAAGAGGGCAATAGCGGCGTCATGCTTACAGTCATTCCTCCTGAAATCTTGCATCCATTACGCAGACAAAAGCTTCAGAGTACAGGTTACTCGGCTTGAAAAAGCCGGTTTCCCTTGCACGGTACTAGTCGCAGTTGTTGAAACCCTCCTCCAGAAGCTTAAGGGCAGAACTGACCGCAGAACTGAGCCAGCCACGAAAGAAAAAATGGCGGCCGTGGTGCCTTATATCCACAAGGTGGCTCATAACTTGAAAAAAGTCGCCACGCGGCACAACGTACCCGTTGTGTTTTCTGCTCCCAAAAAGCTTGCGCAGCTATGTCCACGAACTTGCGCCCGAGGCGACAAGAAACAGGCTTGCCAAAAGCGGCATGCTAATCAGTACGTGGACTGCGCAGTTAGAGTGGTCTACCGCATTCCTCTGACATGCGGCAAAGTGTACATCGGTCAGACGGGAAGATGCGTAAATGACCGTGCAAGGGAACATTATCTTTCGCTAACAAACGCAAAGGGGGCACACTTGCCAACCCACTGTAGTGAGTGTAGTAACAAAAAATGCACCCCATTGTTTCAGGAGATTAAGATTGTAGGCAGAAGCCGTGATAAGACAGCGCGAGAATTAATGGAGGCTTATCACATCAGAAGAATGGGTGACAAGTGTGTTAGCGACACTTCGGTATGTTTGCGTGGCAAAGAGCAAGCGTTTTTAGATCTTTTAAAAACGTGATAATGGGCTCCGTCGACTCTTATACTTCGATGCTTTCTGCAAAATAAACACAGTTGTAAGTGAGCGCTAGTCCCGTCTGGTCTTCCTGTGTCTTTGTCAAATTTTTGCGCTCAAATTTCCACTTGAAAACATGAACCAACTAGCCCAACAACAAGTTTTATTAACTTGGCTGGTTTGCTCACCGGAGTCGCTAGGCCTAGCGGCTGACGCTGCAGCCACACAGAGATTGCAGACGAACGGCTGCTTACCGGAGATCAAACACTGCAGTTCCTCGTCCGGAAGAACAATGCACTTTCCGTGCATTGTTCTTCCTGACGATTAATAATAATAATAATAATAATAATCAATCAATCAATCAATCAATCATGTATATTTATTGTGCCCAGGAACAGCCGTGAGGCCTTAGTGCTGGTACACCGATGGATACAGGTAAAAAAAAGGAAAACAAAAATTGAAAGGAAAGAACACTTTGACAGCGTATAAAATAAAAGAGTAGAAAAAAATAACTTTTAGAATGTATATTACAAAGTATACCGTACAAATCACTACAAAACGTAGATAGCGTATACACTACATGCAATGAACACGAACAAAACTGACAGGATACAACAGAATTGGTAATTACATCGTACCGATGAAACAGAACATCTGCACACTACAGGTAATCGTGTAACCTTATAACAGCAATCCATAAAATGGAAAACAACAAAAGAGTCATATAAACAGCATACTCTCTATACAGTAAGGAAAGCAGGTAAAAAGAAGTTACTATAACTAGAACAAGATCCATTCAGTATGACTGAGCAAAGAAATATTCCATATAGTTCCATGTAAGAGAATAAGAGGGAGCATATTAGCGAATGAGAATTCTGGAAGTGTCTGAACTGAACTGATTGAGGGAGCTGTTAAAAATATCTGCGTCTGCAGAGTAGAAGTTACACGTGCTCTGCAGCCTGAACAGCGGGCAATGTCGGTTACAGGAGCTGAGAGTACGAAAAGGATGACATTTTCTTGTGGTTTTAATATAATAATAATAATAATAATAATAATAATAATAATAATAATAATAATATAAAATAATAATAATAATATTATTATTATGTTTATTCAAGCTCTTTTACATTCTAATATCTGGCCGCATAAGTCAGAGTGGCTTGTGTGCGGGGCTGGGCAGTCTCGGCTAATACAAAGAGCCGAAAGAGAACCAACGCGGTGAATAAAAACAATTCTAAAAAAAGGCACGCAAAAAAAGAACATAACAGCAAGAAAAAGAAAAAAAGAAAAAAATACCAGCAAGAAAGAAACACACTACGCTGCATGATGTCAAACCACTGTAAAAGCATAAAGAATAAAAAAATTAGCGCCAATACACACTGTGAATGTGGTTGGAAAGCAAAGCTGTAAACGACACCCACTAGTGATTACCCATGCGGCGTCCCTTAAATTCACTCACGTCGCCCTACAAATAGTGAAACCAGACAGAAGTGAATGCACTTAACCACAGCCTCTATTACTTCAAAGAGATATTTTTGGTAAGGTTAACTTAATGCACGATGCATGAACGGTGGTAGATTGAGTTGTATTGGTGTAGCAAATGAGTGAAAACTCTTTTTTTTATAAAATTAAAGCTCAATCCCGGTTAGACGACCTGGCTTCTCCGTCTCTGCCGTCGCGGAAGGATGCAATGAGATCGGCTGCAGAGACGGGGGAGGAGGAAGAGGAGGAGGGCGAGCATAAGGAAATACTTCTATTCAGATTTCTGAACGGCACAGAGTGCCGCCCAGGGGAGTGTTTCCTTCTTCACTGTAGCGCATATTCAGTCCGCGCCGCCTGTGCTCTGCCCACCAGCTGAAACTGGGTAGGCAGAGAGGAGCTGGACCGCAGCATCTCACATTCCTCTTGTTCGGTAGTTGACGGAAAGAGAGGAGGGTGCTCAGGGCTAAAGTCGCACACCCCTATTATGTGGCAGAGTGTTCCTACTTCTGAGCAAAATTTGCATCCAGCGTCCTAGCGATTCGGGTGCGTTAAGTGAAGACGCGTCGGGTGTGGGAAGGAGCCGGATCGAATAAGCCGTAGGCTAGTTTGATGATCTATGGAAAGGTTAGGGTAAGGCGAGGATGGGGTCTGTCTCAGAAGGCGAAAATGCTGAGTTATGTGCCTGAACGAGACAAGCGGGTGACTGTCCCCGTGCAGCTCCATAGCACGAGGGTGAAAGTGCAGGCTTGGTGGGCGTATTCGTTGCCCTCCATGGAAGCGTGAGCTGGTGTCCAGATGAGCTGAATGGAACCATTTCGTGAGTGGTGTTTAGCACTCGCAGTGCAGGTCGGGACACCAAACCTGACTGCTTATTCTTGTAGGCTCATTGGGAATCGGCGACTACTTTACGAACCCCTGTTAGAGTGAGAGCCAAGGCGATGGCTGCCTTTTCTGCTGCCGTCATTTCTTCGGCCTCTACTGAGGCACACGCAAGAAGGTTGGTTCTGGAGGTTGCCACAATGATGTCGTACTGCTGCCATCAATGTTGGGAGGCGTCTGTGTAAGATAACTACATGATGCCCACCGAGGATGCTGTTCAGCGCTTGAGCCTGTGCTTGCCGGCGACCTTCGTCATGTGGGGGGTTTATATTTCAAAGCCAAGGGAGCATCTTTATTTCTTGTCGCCAGAAGTCCAGGAGTATATCAAGCGGATTGGCATTCTGTGCTGCCCAGCTAATCTGTAGAAGGATGCTGCGACCCGCCTCAGTTCTGCTCATTCGGTGCTTCTGGATAGAAAGATGGCTCTCTAACCGCTCTCAACCGTGTTGTAGAGCCCCTTGCTAAGCAACCTTTCGGTGGACGCACTCATGGGAAGAGAAATGGCTTGCTCAACCGCCTTTCTAATCATTATATAAAGCATCTAAGTCCTCCTTGCCAAGAAGAAGGCAGGGGGCTGACGTAAGTGATTCTCAAGATGACCAAAGCTTGAACTAATCGAAAGGTATCAGATTCCTTGAGGCCCCGCTTCTTGGTGTAAACTCGCCTGATCATGTGTATGATTTTGTTGATAGTGTGTTTGAGGCGCTGCAAGGATCCGTCACTATTGGTGGTGGTCTGAAGATGTAGGCCCAGGATCTTGATGCTGGGGCTTGGAGTGATGGCCTGGCCATCAAGGAGTATTTGAATGTGTTCTTTGGGGTGTCGTTTGTCGTGAGGGCGGACGACAAAGAGGTGAGAATTTTACGTGTGTAGTGGAAGCTACAGGCTTTAGCACACAGGGGTACTAGAAGTGAGATGCCATGGGATGGTATGAGCTTCCTTTAATCACTATCGCGTGGCAATCAGCGAGAATGCAGGGGTTAAACCCGTAGATGTGCTTGGTGAGTGCACCATTTTTCTTTCCCGTCTCTGCGTGGGCTCGTAGCTCAATCGGTAAGATAACGGGCTCTTGCTTTGTTTCTCTGTTAGTTCCAGGTTCGATTCCTGGAAGTGCAGTAATTCTTTTATTTGTTCGCGGGAGTTTTCTGGTGACACCAACGGTCGCGAAAGAACCCTTGGGGGGTAGGGGTAAAAAGCTTTGCTTTAAAATGTTTGTTTGTTTTGGTTCCCAAACTGCAATACAAATAAAAGGAGCGCAATCACATTCAAGCACGGTCTAAAACCTCTGTCTTATTCAATAGCAGCTTCGCGGACCCGCGCCTTCAAGTATTTTTTGGCTTGGGAGGGACAGTTAATGCTTGGGGATGCGTCGAGTTTATTAAAGTAAAAAGGAATGTGGAACGACCTTGTTTTCTTTCCATAGCTGGTTAGTACTCGAGGCAGCACAAAACGTTCAGTTTGACGGAGGCACCTTGTTTTTATATTATCAACTCTTAAAGGACTGTAAAAAAAATTTATAACGAGATATGAAAAAATTAGTTGTTTTTTGACGTGTAGAACATGTGATTCTTTCATAACAATTTCTGTTCGGTCTCCGTGATGTCTAGTGCCATACATAATAGTGTGCGCTATTTTGTGCAGGATGCTATTAAGAGTGTTCAGTTGATATGAAGATGCATGTCCATAAATAGTTAGACCATATCTAATGATAGATTTTCCTAAGCATTTAAAAACCATTCTTTTTACAGCGAGGCAACAAGCCGATCGAATCGCATACAAATGAACACATACTGTTCGCAAGCGTTTTGCGAGCTGTTCTATACGTAAATTCCACGATAAAGTTTCATCGAATTGCAAACCTAAATACTTAACATCATGAATACGATCGACTCGACGGCAGGAGCAATTATGACAGCAGCTAGTATGCAGAAATACAGATGTGATCACGACAAAGATCCGGGTAAGGGCTATGAAAACATATCAAATTGGTTTTGGATTTATTCAGAAAAATATGGTTATTACTCAGCCAGTTCATCAGAAGACAAACATCCTCTTGCATAAGACGAGCACCAACATCATAATTCAAACACGGTAAAAGAAGAGCAGTATCGTCAGCATACATGTAGGGTTTGGCATTCAGTGGCAAGGAAGCTAAGTCATTAATATAACTGTTAAATAAAAGTGGCCCCAGCACCGATCCCTGTGGCACACCAGAACGGACGCACAGCATTTCACAACAAGCATTCTCGATACAAACACACTGTACACGATTCGACAAATAGTCTAAGAAAAATCTGGCGTAAGGACCTCTAAACCCGATGTTAGCTAATTTTTCAAGCAGCAGCTTATGGTCAATCGTGTCAAACGCCTTCTGGAGGTCTGAAAAGAGCGCAATAACGAGGTTGGTTTTGTCGATCTGACTGCACATATAGTGGTTGAAATCCTCTAATAAGCTGGTAGTGCTAAGTCGACTGCGGAATCCATACTGCGCTGTACTGATTAGGCAATGCGTTTCGCAGGAAGAGGTCATACTTTTTTGTAAGATCTTCGCTTTAATACATATACTCTACCGCCATGGGCCCACCAAAAGCGGTAGTTTTGTCCTTTAGCACGGTTTTTGGTTAGCTACACAAGTCGTTTCACTCTCAAAGTCAAATTTTCGTTCAAGTATATTTTTTTTCACTTTTCAAGCAGTTCCTTTTTTCTAACCAGAGGTCCCTGATGCTACGGTTAGCAAGCCTTACTAGAATCGGAGGTACTATCCCAGGTTTGCTCTTCAATCTTTGCACAGCTTCTACTACATATTGGCTAGAAACACGAACCTCAAGCTTGTTGGCAAGGGACGCCAAAGTGGCACTGAGGTCTTCGTTATCCGTGATCTGGGCACGATGAATTTTTAAATTATTTCTTCGAGAGTATGTTTCCAAGTTATGTACATCAGCTGCAAGTTGCGTAATTTTGGAGTCCCTTGCCACTAATTGAACCTCCAGGTCTAGCGCTTTGCTTTTCGGTTAGTTCAACTCTGTTTTTTGTGCCTCGAAAGAGAGCAAAAACTCATCATATTTCTTTGACAGAAACTCGACCGCTTTTTTCATCTCCTGGACAACTTCTGTTTGCTTTTCGATCTTAGAACCAGTATCCGCACGCATAGCTAATTGTTTTCCTTGCTTCATTTCTAAATCATTAAGACGACTGAGCACTTCGTCGAACCGAGCCAGTACATTAGCTAAAGTAGGTTCTCCGCGATCCTCGTGTGCAAGCTCAGTTGCCAAAAATGGCCTATGTCCTTCTGACAACCTCGATTTAGGGTTAGTGCATGTCGGGCATACCCAAGATTGGACATGCTTCTTCCGACATCTTCCGACATGCTTTTCCGCATGGTCTTAATAACCCCAGAACACTTCCCCGTGTGGTACGCATTATCACAGTTTGAACATATTAAACACAGGGAATCCGCTGCGATCACTTTCATGCAAGCAAGGCATTCATGATTGTCAGACATTATTTACAGAACTCACAAGTTCAGTGCACTCTGACGGAGTAAGTGCACTTATAGACTAGGGACGATCACAACATAGCTCTTACCTAGAATGGTTAGAGCAAGAAAACATTCAGCTCGGCTCGTTGCACTCCGCCGGACTGCAACCGATGCATCCAAGCAGGGTAGGTCCTTGTGTCCTTCTTCGATTGGCTACGACGGTGTGACGTCATCCCATGGACCCAAGCTTGGCACCTCGTGCTGGGTGCTGGAACGGATGCTATCAGCAGCCGATGTGTAGATCACCACCGGGAAAAGATGCGCAGCCGCAGAAGGTAGCCAGGTCCGGATAGAATGGTTAGAGCAAGAAAACATTCAGCTCGGACTGATGGGTCCAAGTTAGATCATGTGAGATGATAATGCCTAAGTACTTTAATGAGTCAGTGCCAACAATTCCAGCGTTACTACAGACATACGTGGAACTTATGTAATTGCGACACCCGGTTCAAGGAAACTAATGAGGACTGCTAACGTTAATTTTCATTAGCCATTTCAGGCACCATTCCTGGATATTAAACAAGTCTTGTTGAAGGATAGCGGTATCGTCTGAGGTTAGTATGGGACGGCAAATTACGCAATAATCTGCGAAAAGACGGATATTAGATAAGACAGTAAGTTGCAGATCATTAATGTAAATTAGAAATAATAATGGGTCGGACACTGTTCCCTGGGGAACACCAGATAGTACAGTGCATAAGCAGGAAGAGTGCGATTTTACACGAACAAAATGCTTGCGGTGGGTTAAAAATTTTTGTATCTAATTAAGAACATCCGGGTGTAGGTTTAAAAGGGAAAGTTTGAGTAGGAGCCGGGCGTGAAGTACTTTATCGAAGGCCTTCTCGAAGTC
This sequence comes from Haemaphysalis longicornis, assembly GCA_013339765.2. NCBI lineage: Eukaryota > Metazoa > Arthropoda > Arachnida > Ixodida > Ixodidae > Haemaphysalis > Haemaphysalis longicornis. Next base: position 1,956,258 of record JABSTR010000988.1, on the reverse strand, counting down.
CAAGAATAGTGCATCAACGGGAACGTTTTTGTCCAGATAAGTATGCAAATCGTGAAGAAAAATGGCAAGCTGTGTGTCACAAGATAAATTTTTACGGAAACCGTGCTGATTTAGATGGAAGTTCACAGATGATAGAAAGGAAACTATATGCGAGTACAATACATGTTCCAGGAATTTAGAAGATACGCTGGTAATGGAAATGGGGCGATAGTTGTCAGGTGACGACCGGTCGCCTTTCTTGAAAACCGGAGTAATCTTCCCGATACGTCAGTCTTCTGGCACAGAGCCTGTGTCAAGTGACTGTTGAAATATGAGTGATAAAAGGATACTGGTTATGTGGTTAGTGTTCTTCAGGATTTTTGCATTGATGCCATCAATTCCTATGGAAGACGAGTTCGATAATGAGTCAATCACTTTAGCGATGCCATGAGGATCGAATATAATACTTTGCATTGGGGTACGTGAAAGGTAAGGCGCTTCCGGCAGATTATTTGCAAACTTGTGGTTAAAAACGGCACACAAAGAGTTGTTCAGAACGTCAGCACAGTTCACTTCTGAGACGTTGTTGCCAGAGTTGTCGAGCAAGGAAATTAGATTGGGTTGAGTAGGGTTAATTGTTTTCCAGAAGCGCTTGGGGTCATTTGCTAGCATGGTAGGCAAGGTAGTAGAAAAGAATTTTTCTTTGGAATTCGTAACCAGCGTATTATACTCCTTTGCAGCTTTATAGTATTTATCCCATGTGATTTCAGATCCGGCCTGTTTTGCTGATCGAAATAGGCGCTTCTTTTTGTTATTTAGTCGCTTTAATGTTGTTGGAAAATGTGATCTGGTTGACAAGACGAAGACATCGAAGCCACCTCACACGCAGCGAGGCTCGTGACATCATCTTCTTCCTCTACCGAATTACCCTCTCGAAGGTTGCATTAAAGCGCTGTCCTCTAACATACGTCTGCTTCCTGGTCTTCAACAATTTGGTGCCGTGACCAGGATGGAAGGATTACACCGTTGAAAACCCCTACCGATGAAGCAGACCCATTGAAGAGGACGCACCGGCCAAGAGCGACGCATTGCCCCAGCACCTGCTAGCGCGGCATCTCCGCGTACCGGGTACCATCATGGACCGTCTCAAAAGGAAGCCTGGTGCTCTGCGTGCCTCAACTACACGTATCATCAACGAAATGAAGGCCACCATGGCGACTACCCCGCTACCGACGGGTGAGCTGGCGGAACAGCTAAATATGCTCAAGTTGAAGCAGACCCTTTAAACGATATTGACAAAGAAATAGAGGGCCACGTCCCCGATGAGGAATTGGACGATGAGTTGGAAGCCGTAGAACAGTACCGTGACTCTATCGCACGCATGATTTTTCGCGCTGAAAAGCATCTTGCAAACGCATGCCCTTTAACGGCGAGTAGTGCAATACAGGCTCCAACCTCACACCAAGAACGAGTTCAGGTTAAACTGCCCAAGCTTGAAATCCAGCCTTTTCATGGTGACTTTATTCAGTGGCCTCCATTTTGGGACCAGTTCGAATCGACGATACATAAGAACTCATCGCTAGCCAAGGTTGACAAACTAAAGTACCTGCGCAGTTATTTGAAGGGGAAAGCGGAAGGCGTAATCAACGGATTACCAACAACCAACGACAGCTACCCCATGGCCATCGAACTGCTGCAGCAGCGTTTTGGAAACGAAACCCTGTTAATCAACGAACATATGAGAAAATTGTTGAACCTCCCTAAAGTGACCTCCTGCGACGACTTGAACGGCCTTCAGACCCTCCATGAACGTGTGCAGAGCCACGTCAGATCGCTAAAGCATCTCGATGTTCACATTGATTCCTACGGAGTGATGTTAAAGGCTGCGCTATTGCAGAGTTTACCGTATGAGCTCGTGCTCAACTTTAACAAGTTAACGTTGACGGAAACATCAGCACGAGAACCGAGATGTGAAAGGCCCGATGAAGTATCGACGTTACTTGACCTGTTGAACCTAGAAGTAAGGAGTCGGGAGATTACTTCCGTTATGACTGGATCTGCAATCGACACACCACGGATGCAAGTGAAGGACAACACTCAAGGTTCTGCTTCGACGTTAACAGTTAGGTTGTCCCACAACTGTTGCCTTTTCTGTGAATCGCACGACCACATCACAGAGAACTGCCAGGCTCAACTTACACAAAACGAAAAGAAAGCCAAGTTGAAACAACACGGATGTTGCTTTCGCTGCGCTAGGCGTTTTCACCGCGCCAAGGAGTGCAGGAGTGCGAGAAGGCTTTCATGTAAAAATTGCAATGGACACCATATCACTTCCTTGTGTGACCCAGCGTGGAAACGCCGATCGCCGGAAAGATTGCCGGCGTCCAGCTCGTCAACGGAATCAAAGACCTCCGACAGAATGGTTCTGCTTCAAACAGCACATGTCTGGATTACGGGCACTTCACGCAAACATCTGGTGAGACTCTTATTCGACGGAGGTAGCCAACGTAGTTTTATAACCGAAAGGCTGTCGAGGAAGCTACGATCGAATGTACTTGCAGAGGAGGAGATGACGATGTCCGGTTTTAGAAATTCGTCCTTTCAACGCAGGCGATACAAAAGAGTACAACTCACCCTCTACAGCCAGTACGACCGTCGCGAATTTGAAATCGAGGCACTTGAAGTACCTGAGATAAGCAAGGACCTGCCTCGGTTAACGGAACAGACGATTCTTCAGGAACTTGATGCCAAAGCGATGCCATTCGCCGACTTATTCTCCTTTGAAGCTCAGCCCGAACCAGGCATTAGCCTACTTATCGGAGCGGACTTTTACTGGAAACTTGTAACTGGGGACATTCGGCGCCTTAGTGAAAATCTCACCGCCGTGAAAACAGTCTTCGGGTGGACGGTGCACGGAGGTGCGACATCCATCTCTCCGATCGTCGACTTGAAAGAAATGAGAAGCATGCACGTGGCAACTAAAGCACCTGCAAATGAGCAGAAGAAAGCAATTTCGGAGCGTGACCACCTAGGAGTTACGGCCGAGCGAGAACTTTCCGAAGAGAGTATAGAGAACTTCAAAGCTTTCCAGCATGACGAAGATATTGGCAACTCAGGCGGGAAAAGCGCCTCTAAATCAGAAAACGCAAACCTTTGTTGCGGTAGTGCTGAAATCGACTTTTGCAGATCACACATCCCTCTCGCACGATTTACCGCTTGGCGGAAGACGTTAACTGATTGCTGCAAGAAACCGAAGCCTAAACGCGATAGTAATCTCAAAACAAAAGCATCACGAATATTTGAAGGGAATTGGATCGCATGGACGCACGAAATGCATGGTTGTTTTCTAAACAACTCCGGAAGCTTAAACTTCTTAGTGGCGCAGGTTCCCTGGTTGGGGAGGCTCTTGGCAAAGATTGATTCGGGCAATGAAAGTGTGGATGGACACGTTCGCTAATGCGTGGTGCTTGCATTTATCGCAGACTTTGAGACGGACAATTCATTCAGCGCCTTAAAGCTAGAGACGTAACTGCACAGCGTACTGCCATTTTTAGAACTTAGCCATGTGAATCCAACCAGATCCATAATATTTGGCCGGCCGGAGTATGTTGGAAAATGTGATCTGGTTGAGAAGACGAAGACATCGAAGCCACCTCACAGGCTACGAGGCTCGTGACATCATCTTCTTCCTCTACCGAATTACCCCCTCGAAGGTTGCATTAAACCGCTGTCCTCTAACATACGTCTGCTTCCTGGTCTTCAACAAATGTGTTGGGAAACCACGGCGACTGAGGCCTCTCGGTAACGGTAATAGTGGGAATGTAGAGTTTTATTTGCCGCAGCATCTCGGACTTGAACATTTGCAGTTCCATTCGATAGAGAGCTGAAGAAAGTTTGGAATGAAGCTGTCAGCAAAAGCGGAGAGTTCGCGAGTGATGCCTTCGTAATCGCCTTTATCATAGAGGGTTAAGGTTTTCTTGTTTTTTGACCCTGTTGTAGACAGCAAGAAAAAGTGGCATGTAGGACGTCATGATCACTGAGGCTTTGTAGGTGAATGATAGAAGAAAATTGTTTGGGGTGTGTTGTTAGGATAAGATCGAGGATGTTCGAAGAATGGTTTGTAGAGCGGGTGGGGTGCAATACAATTTTCGATAGTCCAAAAGTTAAGCACGTGTTTACAAATTTAGATGCTGCCTTATTATGGCGTAGAGTGGAAGCTAGATCAGACCAGGCAATGGACGGGAAATTAAAATCACCAAAGAGCAATTGGAATGTTTTGGTACATTTTTGTGAATGCATCTAAAGTGTAATGGAAAAGCGCTACGAAAGAGTCATCAGCGCTCGGAGGGCGATAGCAGAAGCCAATCAAAACAGGTGGTAAAGAAGCGTTGCACAAGAGCCAAATGATTTCGAGCGGAGAAGAAATATTTATGACAAAGCACTGGTGATCACCACTGGTGGCTATTAAAACACCCCCACCATATTGCGTATTGGTACGGTTATTGCGGAATATATCAAAATTTGTCAAAGACGGAAGTATTTCGCAATCAAGAACCGATGAGTTTAGCCATGTTTCTGTTAGAAGGATGACGTTGCAAGAAGATGAGCTGGGGAGAGAATACAGAGGATCCCGCTTGGGAAGGATGCTACGTATATTTGCAAATATGAACGACAGTTCTGAGTTCCAAATTCCGCCAGGTTTATTGGGTTTTTCAGACGATTGCTATGAACTTTGCTCGACAACCCTTTGCGCCGCATGGTCATACACGTATGTTTTTTTTATTGCATGTTAGTTTGTCGTACCGGAGCTTGAAGGGTTTGTTTTGTGCCTTATCGAATTCAACCGGTGTTTGCGAGTTAGCCTCGTATTGGCTGACAAGTCCTCAGCTAACCCAAAATCTGTTTCTTTAAGTTCGCTGAGTGGAGTAAGAATTTGCTGCTTGACTTTAAAATGGGCAAATTTAGCTACGATCGGCCGATTTTTATCTGGCTGAAACACTCCCAATCTATGCGCGCGCTCCATATCGTGTGGTTTCAGGGTGATGCCAAGATGATACTTACAAAGTTCAACTACTAGGCTCTCAGTAGATTGCCATGATTCATTGTGGTTATCCGGCAACTCATAGAATACCAGATTGGAGCGCCGGGATCTGTCTTCAAAGTCACCCACCCGGGCAGACATGGCGGATACGCGAGATGAACATTCAGTGGTAGTAGCCTCGACCACCTTAAAGGGACACTGAAGTGATTTGTAAACAATGCGGGATTACGAGCGCAAACTGTAGTCCGGAGTCCCTGGGCCCTGTTTCGACCACATTTATTTAGTAGAAAAATCAATTCGAAAATGCTGTCCTCCTCTCTTTACGCTCGCCCATTTTCTGTGGCGTTTTCGTGGGACGTCAGCAGGAGAGGAGCTGACAATTGGCTGCGCTACTGCACGGCTCGCCGACCTTCCGCGACCGAGTCAGTCGGCCCACCGTTTAGTCCGCCGGCCGCCGACGGGTCGTCGCAATTCGCTCGATCAGTTGAAACTAAGCCACAACACATTTGTGAATGGAAGAATGCACCTTTCTTTACTTCGTTAGTTTGTACACTGTATCTAGCTCCAAGTCAAGGTCGCTTCACACAAGCGCTGCACAAGCGCACATGCGACGCTTCGCTGACTGGTACGCCAGTAGGAAAATATAAGGCCTCTTGAAGGGGGAGAAGAGTGAGCGAAGTCAATATAGGTACTAAGGAAATAAAATCAACTGATATTTTTACCGTACAGCGTAAAACTAGGGTGCGGGAAGCACTTTTTTGCGCTGGGCGAACAAGCGCAGCGGCCAGCAGCACGACTACGCATCTGCGAACGCTTTCCCGTCTACAAAAATGCAATTGCTAGACATGAGCTATTGTGGAAACTCGGGGGCGCTTACTGCACGAGCGCAATACAACAAATAGTCACCTAAGCTGCTTGAAATACTAAAACTAAATACAAGTGTAAACTGGTTATACATTATATACCTTATATTTTCCATCGCCGCCAGCGGCCCCCTGTGGCCTACTCGTCTGGGGCGCTTGGTATGTCATCGCAAGTGTTTTGCCAGTCACAAGTTCGAATCGCCGCAGGTGCATGCTTTTTATTTTATGAGTTAACTTTTTCGTTTTTCGCCGATGTTTTCGATACTGAGTTCACCTTTTTTTGGGCCGCAACGTTCATTGCTCTACGAACTAGTCCACAGAACTCGCGCAGGCTGGCACTGCCGCGCTAGCGAGTTCTCGTTGGCGTGCTGTTGCCATAAGCACCGACTGCTTGCGGGCAGTGGGCACAGGCCAGAATCAACAGACCCTTGGCCTGGTGGGAACACGCTTTTTACGATACAGGCATGAGCGAGGCAAGCTCCAAATATGGGGGAAAAGCGCATGCATTTGAGCGTCTGCGGGGACGCGGAGGGCGTTCATGCACTGCGTAGGCCTCGGCTAGTGAATGCTACGATTCCAAGCCGTCCTGGGAGGCTTATCTTATGCATTTTACAGCCGACAACATGGCAGAAGCGCGGTACTACGATAACTGGGATATTGAGAATGCCCATCCAACGACGCCATCGAATGTCAAACATGTTGTTTTACAGACCGAAACCGAAACCGAAACTTGTTTGATTGCTAACCTTGGGCATCGTCCAATCACGGCGCCCCCTCCTCCCAACGTCACAGCTTAGTTTGTGCGGCCGCCGCAAACCGCGCATGGTAGTTTTTCTCCTTTAGCGCTTTGTAAAATAATTACCGATTTGTCAACCGGATAAACGATGAAAAGTGTGCTAATTTGAGCCATTCTACACAGTGCAAGCAAAAACGGGAGCTTGACAAATTCACTTCAGTGTCCCTTTAAGTTGCGACTTCACCATCACGATGGAGGCAGTCAGACTCAATCTTTGCGAGTCTAGTTTTCAGATCATCGAACGCTCTGTCATACTAGCAAGGGTAAATTGGATCAAGGAAAGCTGGTCCCGTATTGCTGCCTGTCCGGATCGGATTTCCTAAGAGCGTTCAGTACGTCCATCGAGTCCTGAGAGGGGGCAAGTTGAGGTGGACCTGGGTTCAATTCCACGTCCCCGGAAAACAGAAGCAAGGTTCAATATCGCACTAGAGCATTCACACAAAATACCGCAAAACGTTTGTGGGCTCGGCAGCACAAGAAGGGCACGACAACTTGTTCTTTTAGCATAGAAAGAATATGTTTTTACCTGCACAATGACCAGGGGGCGGTTGTGAGCGTGCCGCATCGTTGCTGTGCTGCCGAGCCCACTGAAGGGTGCGCTTGCTTGCTTCGGCTTTAAATCGGAGGGGTGCGCAGAAGTAGATCCAAGTGTCCAGTCAGCGCATTGTAGGTGGGAAGGCAGCAGGAAAGACGATGGAGGCTGGCAGCGGCTTGAAGAATCCGGGGCACATTGTGTGGTTTGGACAGTGGCACGAGGTAGTGGACGAGGCTCCAGGCGGCTACTAGGCAGGCCAGCGGGTGACATCAGGGTAAAGATACCGAAGATCTGCACAATGAACAGGGGGCGGTTGTGAGCGTGCCGCATCGTTGCTGTGCTGCCGAGCCGAGCCCACGAACAATCCAGCATTGTTCGCGCAGCTGCACAAGTGTGTGTATCGTTCCCATGTGCAGGCGTTGCAGGTGTGCTTGATCTACCAGCAAGACTGTATATGGTGCTCCTTGGGCAGAATGATCAGGTGGCACTCGTCTTGTGTCTTGTTTGCAGAGAAGAGTCGGCCATGTGTTCCATCTTGGCTGCTGTCAATGGCCTGGACATTGTTTGCTTGCTTCGAAGGTTATGCAGAAAGTGCAGTCACCCAATTAACCATGCAGTCACCCAATTAACCATGGTCGCCGTTTTGAAATACATCAACTCCAGAACGTCAAGTGGTTTTTTTAAAGTCGTCATGATTACATTCACTTTGTTGCGTTTTCAACTCTTCAGGTGGTAATCTGGTCGGAAGCTTCTCTGACGACCAAAGTCCCTCTTGTCTGATCCATGAAGGACGTTGCCACCACGTTGCCTGATTTTAGGCTTGCCGCAGTCATGACCGTTGTCACGAGATCAGGCGGATTACTTTTGCCTGGTCAATGCTGCAACCACGCAACGTCAGTGCTCATCTGAATCTCTGCGACCCAGTTCCTTATGAACTCCTTCCACCAAGCCACATTACCTTGGATCCAGTGAAGAGTGATCATACTACGAGATGTTTGGTCAATTACAGATAGAGGGAGTCTCCAACACCTCAATTACCTGTGCCATATTCACACGGTGCTTACTAATGAGGCAAACCATCCCAGAAAATAGCCAATAGCAGCAGTGGAATGGGAAGCAGTGACAAAAGGCACAATTTTGAACAAACATAATCTGGACATAGGTGATTGTTGTTTCCCCAGAGCACGCTGCTCCCTGGAAGAGCGCATGCTTCAAAACTGCCTGTGCAATGCATGCGCTTTTGCCGGAGAAAATGCCAAAGCATGACGGGAACAGGAATTTCCTGGCAGCCTTTTCTTTTTGTCGGATCTCAGCCAAAATTAATTGATAGTTTGTTGCCGATAAAAGGACCTTAGCTTAGAACCTTTCACAGTTGATAAGGACAGTGTTTTCCTGCAGCCATCTCGCAGCTGGCCATGCTCAGCTTCCTCGAGCAACATAACGTGTTGTCAGCAACACATTATGGTTCCATCCCAGGGCGGGGCACTCAGTTTGCATCGGAAGATCTGTCCGATCACTTGAACAGTACCATTGATAGCGACAAGTTTGCCTGGGGTTTATTTTTAGATGTTTCGAAAGCGTTCGATTCAATCAGTTATGAAGTGCTCCTTTGTAAAATGTGTGACTATTGCTTTGGAGGCCCTTTCTTGCCCTTTTTTAGAAACTATTTGTGTGACGGTACCCAAGTTGCTGCAACAGGCAGCATTAAAAGCAAGAACGCTAAATTTATGAGTGATGTCCCGGAAGGTTCTATTTCAGTCCCCTTTTTGTTCAACCTTTACGTTAACGACCTTTCTGAGGCCGTCCAAAACAGCCGTGCCTTTTAGTATGCAGACGATACGTTATTAGTCTCGTGTTACTGTGACTATGGTTAGGCGGATGCTATATTGCGGACTGATGCTGATAATGTAATACATTGGTTTTGCGGCAATTTTATTTCGCTCAACACTTCAAAACCAAAACTACCATGCGTCCACAATCCGTTAAAGCCAAATTCCTGCCTTCATTCCGTTTTATCTCCATTTTCCTCAATGTTGCAGTTACTGTACCTGCCCTCCGATTAAATACCAGCCAAATGTCAGATATTTAGGTGTTCTCTTTGGCTCGAACATGTCCTGGAACAGTCACATGGTGCACATTTGTGGGCACCTCCGCAAAACATCTTGCTTGATTTATTCCCTCAAGGTTCTGTGTCCCATCAATATTAGAAGCCTAATTGGGCATGCCCTGGCATAGTGTACTGCATTGCGGCATATGTTGTTTTGATGTTTGTACTGCTTTCTGGCGTAACAAGATTATGGTATGTTGAAAGGAATCCTTCGTTCAATTCTGTATGCTCGTGCCCTGCGCCCGCGTGATTGTTTTGTTATGCCGCGTCTTCGCATTCATTTTGGGGAACATGCTCGTTCCTTCTACGTCCCGCGTACTTTGAACGAGTTGCCTGATGTTTTTTCTGACATAACCCGCAAGCAAATTAGGTCGCAGCTTCTCCAAATGCTTAGCTAAATTCTCTTTTTCTCCCTTGCTCTCTATCATTCTTTTTTTTTTCGTGTGTATGCTATTACCTTTTGTTTTCTGGGTGTTCCCCAGCTGGTGGGCTCTGCCCCACAAGCCCACGTCGTGGCTTGGGCAGGCCCGCATTCTACACTGAATAATGAACAACAAATTAATATTATTAGCTGTCCCGATGGCACCCGTGAAAAACCTTTTGTCGAACTTTCTCAATTACAATACATCCAATTCAACATTAAGCTATGTTACGCGTGCTTTCTTCAAACGTGCAGTTGAATTTTAGTTTCTAGATTACGAGCCCAAATGCGTACCTTATTGTAGTTTCTAGACTCGTACTGAGATCCAGCTGTATTTTCAATGGAATGGCCGAGCATCAAATACACCTTTGTTACCACATAACACTTATCAAAAAAATTATGCTGCCTATAGCTTAGACGTCGGAGGCCTAAAATATTTTACCTGCCCATTGGCACTTCCTAATGCTTAAAAATACAGCCTTGAATTATCACTACACTGCCAGTGCGCAATGTTTCTCACATACGTGCAAGAAGCACTATGTCCATCGTGACCACAGGACTTTTTAAAATTGTGTACATAAAAACGATCCAGGCATATGGACCCGAACCACGTGGTGTATTTTTCATTAATTTAGGAGTGGAAAAATTACAAAGCACCTGTATTCACATTTCACAAATTGTAGAAAAACACTAAATGCGCAACAAAGCATGAAACAGCACATGGGTGTTTTTAAAGCACAAATGGTCCATTACTGATACAGTCAGACAAATCAGAGAAAAAGGGACAAAGGGCATGATGTAAACCGCTAAACACGATGCCAAAAAATTCTCATTCACCGTAGAAGGCGGCCATGAGAGCACACACCCACAGTCAAGAGGAAGTGTCGCTGGTTTTTGCATTTAAACTTTGTTGCTTGTGAAGGTTATCTCTTAACGAAACGGTGGTTTAACACGCTTAAGCTTTTAGGCAGCCTATAGATGTGACTAAGGGGCTGGGCACATGCAATCATTCCAGATACCACACAACTAGAAAATAACATAAATGTCGAAATAGTGAACAAACAGACATGCGCAATCAAGCGATGGTGAACGAAATTCCACATTGTTCGCTCTGCATGCTTTTATCTGAACAACGCTCTCCTTCCAGAGCTACCCCGTTTAGATTATTTGGCTGAGAAAGCAATGCTTGAGAAAATAATAACAGTCCAGTTAATGATAAATTATAACTCTTCCCTACTCCAGCATACCTCTGGTGGGGCGTACAAGAGAAGGAACCAACAGGGGATCCCTTCAAAACACTGGATATGAGAAGTAGACGTGGCCAGGTGTGGAAAGCATAGTTCGTGGCAGCCTTTTTCCCAACATGCAGAGGGTACATAATATTCAAAACATCTTACTCCCATTTATACGCACATAGTCGCCGGAGTATAACCCGTTAACTAGGTTCAGGTGGTATTTTTGACAATACATTGTTGCAAAGAAAAAACAAGAATGACACTTGTTTGTTCACAAAGTTAGGGACTGAAGATCTGCTATTTGTGGAAAGCAGAAAGGTCTTGATGGCATATGTGGCTACTTAAAAACGTTACGAGGCCAATGGAGTCTCACAACAGTACATACAATTCTGATAGTACTGCCGCGCTGGCTCAAAGGCTAAGGCGTTTTTCTGCTGAGCCCAAGGATGCAGGTTCAATTCTTGGGCGCTTTTCTAATGGAGCCAAAATCGAAAACCCCCGTGTTTCAAGATTTCGGCGCACGTTAAGGATCCCCTTCACGTAGTCAGGATTAATCCGGGAGAGCCCCCCACTACGGCATGCCTCATGCTCTATAGCGTCGGCACCTTACACCTCATAATCAATCAATCAATCAATATTCTGATAGTGGGCATGATGCCCATATTCTGATGTAAACTAAACATAAAAGCGCCTGCAAGGGGCCTCGTGCAAGCTGTTAAAACTAATTATGTGGGCTCCGTCCTCAAGACAGCAGCTGTTTTTCTGATGAAGGCAAAGAATATAAACTTTAGTTTGCCGAGATTTCGATGCATGGTCAAAATCCCCAGGTGGTCAAAATTAATCCGTAGCTCTCCACTATGCTACACCTCATATGCTCAGGTGTAGCTTCAGCCCCTAAAACACGCTGTTTAATAAAGATAGTACCGATAAAATGAAAAACGACCAGTAACTAAAATCCTATCCTTCTGCTGTGACACACTGATTTAGCTTTATGCAGACACAGATTGTACCACGCCTAGGTTGCTTTACATATTGCCAATTTCAAGCGGTCCGATTTCAGCTCGCAGGTGTTAAATCCCTGTTCGAACAAGCAGAAAGGAATGTGGCCTACACCTGTAGTGTAGAGCTCGCCCAGGCGCTTCACTCGTTGTGTGAGAAGTTCGGGCCCGACTGCTTCCCTCATAAAAATTCAATAAATCAGGAACAATTCCGCTCCAAAACTCTTCATCGAAGGATATATCCTTCCAATGGAGATGTCGCAGCCTGGTGTCGAATGCTTAGTAAACGCCACGAAATCGCACCATTTAAAGCCAGTCACCCCGAGAAGCCTCTGCAGATGGGAATAGTAGCCATGTTTTTTTTCAACTTCACTTCGCTTCCCACCAGTTCAAAACCAGAACTCTTTGTCACTGCAAGCTTCTTCTGGGGTACGCCCTTTTTGCTTTGAGGGGCACTTAACTTCGAGCTGCCCTTCCCCCGTGGCCTCTTGAACAATTCCATCCGGAGACCCTGCCAGGAAAGGTAGTCCTTGTGGACATGCAGCCCAGTTTGCAATACCATGACGGTCCTGTCCGCAAGGGCCCGAAGTTCCCTGTGCTTCGCAATAGCCACCGGTTCCGTTTTTATGCCATAGAACCGTGCATCCGTTTCTCTCAATGGCTTCTATGTCCCATAGTGAAAGGTATCTTTCAGGATGATGCGTGTTTTGTGGCAATTAATTACATGTTTAAACATGGAGGCCGTTATGCGGCCAGTCCTCTGAAGGAAGCACTCGTGGTTTTCAGCTGGCCCAACAGTGTTTAGGCGTATCTGCTCGCGTTCATCGGCGTCTATTGCCTGTAAGTGCACCACGTGTGCCTTAAAAATCTTTCTACTTTCTGTAGATTCCAGGTCTGCAGAGTCTGCAACTGCCGGAACAAATTCATCAATGCTATTTTGCTCCTCCCCAGCAGTCACATTGTCAACAATACCACCAGCATCATGCAAACTGGGCTGATACTGCAACCAAATCAGGCCAGGAGCGGTGCTTTGAAGCTGCTCGGCCAAGGCAGGTACGTCGACAGCACCTGATTCCAGTTTGGGGTGCAGCCTTCTTGGTGTCTGTCACCCTGGGTTTCCCTGTCCTGACCTTCCAAATTGGTATTTCCTGGAGGGGCACAGCGGGAGGACGGGCATGTCCTGCATATGATGGATGTATTAAACGGATTGTTATGTGAGATAAGTATTGCAAACACACAAGTACATCATTCACAAAGCAGGAAAATGAAGTTTTTTACATGCATTTCTTAACATGCACTGAAATCTCGACACGCACATGTTTTGCCTTCATCCTCCATCTAAAAAGCAGCCACCACGACCTGGATTGAAACCACGTCCTTGGGCTTAGCAGCATGACGCCTTAGTCACTGCGACACCATAGCGGGTCCCTACTGACAGAATAACGGCCAGATCATTGGCAGATTCACGTATTTCTGTCTTTGGTTTTAACAAACCAACCACATGTGACCACAAGGTTCAGTCAGTGCAAGTTGAATAGCTTTGAAAGTCAGACAAGACTGCTACTCCGATTATATAAGTTGTAACTCCCCCATTCCCTTTTTATTTTAAACGAATGAAGCAACGGTTTGTTTAGCCTTGCCTTACTCCTTGTACTAATTTTTTGAAGGAAAAAAGAGGTGCACACACAATAGTTGCTACCTTTAAGCAGTGACAATTACGGGTGCGTTATTTTGAACTATACTTTGAAGGTTGACATGCACACAGCAGTACACCATGCACCTGGCTAACTGTTGGAATAAAAATGGTAAACCTGCAGCTGCAGCGGCTGCTGAGGGATGCACTATTGTCCTGGCCATACTATGGATAACAGCCCCCAGAACCCCAGTATATCGAACGGCCTAGGTAGCCCTCACATGCTAGCAGTTTTATGGACTGCCCCCGATATGCACCCACTTCCACAAATGAACTTCATATGGGTACCGGTATTCAGAACTGGAGGGCAATGAGGCGGCACACGATTGGGCTTGTGAATGCACGAACCAGGACCCATACGATCGACCTGTCCCTCCCAGCTTGCACTGGCACTCGTTGCTCACATACAGCGATATTCATGATTACTACCGCGGAAGTCGTCAACAATATCCTGACTTCTACCGCCACTTCACCCGACAACAGACTGCTCAGACTAGTACAAACTAATACTTAATCACACCACAATTTGTTTAGCCGCATATTTCGAAGTGTGCGTAAACATTATGATTGTTGTTGTTGTTGTCGTTGTCATTGTCGTTGTCGTTGTCGTTGTCGTTGTTGTTGTTGTTGTTGTTGTTGTTGTTGTTGTTGTTGTTGTTGTTGTTGTTGTTGTTGAAAACGGGCAGGTGGTGGAACAACGGGTTCCGAGACTAATGTATGCAGACGACATATTGTTGATGTCGGACAACCGCATATGTATGCAGGGTTTGATTGATATATGCGGTGAAGAAGCGACGCACCTAGGGCTATCCTTTAGCACAGAAAAATCGTGGATCATGGTCTTTAACGACGGCGCGGAGCACAAAACAGTATCAGTGCGACAAGCAGAAATACCCTTGGTGAACGAGTATAAATATTTGGGAGTATGGCTGAACGAAAGCGAAGATTACACGCACGCGCATGAGGCTCACGTTACGACGAAACGAAGATGGAACGCGGCTATAATGAAGCATAGAGCCCTCTGAGGATACAGCAAATACGAGGTGGTAAGGGGAGTCTGGAAAGGGGTCATGGTACCAGGATTAACTTTCGCAAATTCGGTTCTGTGCATAAAGCCAGAGCCCCAAGCGGGCCTGGAGGTAAATCAGAGGGCGGTGGGCAGATTGGCCCTAGGGGCACACAGCAAAACTACAAATGAAACGGTACAAGGGGATATGGGCTGGTCGTTTTTCGAGGCGAGGGAGGCACAGAGCAAGATAAAGTTTGAAGAGCGACTTCGTGACATGGTGGCCGAAAAAGTCGACCATTCCATCGAAAATACAGCTGGAATCCTGGTGGCGGGAACAATTTTCTTCTTGTCACAGCCGTTATGTAAATTTCGCATGCAAAGAAACCGGCAAATTGCACACGGAAATACAAGGACTTTCTTATAAAAGCAAAATTGTAGGCTCGAAACGTACTCACCTCCTCTACGGTCTCGTTGCCGCACTCACTTTCTGCTGTGCGGCTTGTGTCATTCGTCGCTATCGGGTGCAGGAACTTGTGTATTTCTTTGTAAAATGGCCATTTGATCTGGGGAGAGCCGGTGCCCGTTGTGCGGTTCGTGCACCTGGAAAAAAAACGTGGAAATAGAAACCTTTGTTTTGGGGAAAAAGGATGTCACGTTGGTATTCATCAAAATTTTGCTGCAAAGTATTTGGGAAAAACTGCAATTACTATTAGCATGCATAAGAACCTTCACATAAAATTTCACAGAGGGTGCCACACTTTCAAACAGGTATCACAGCCACCCTGAGCTCTACATACTGAAATATTGTAATGTTAGTTACAATGCATGTCCTGCGTTTGAAAGGACTACTTCAGTGATAATAGTTCTGTATTTAGACCACGCGATTACACCTATTTAGATTACTGCTGCCAATACTTTGCATGGAAGGAAAAGCTGCAAAGCAGTCACTACTGGCACCGGCGCGCACAACGGCAAACAGCCCTAAGGGGAACAATGCTGCTTACCTCTACGTGTTTCCCAAATTCTCAATTTTTCCCTTCACAGCTTTCACGGTTTTTGGGATGCCATAAAATTCCAACTTTGCTGTTATGGCAATATACACTTTACGATTACGTGTCGTGCGCCGCAAATCACCGAGGTGGTCTTCCCTCACTCGAATGAGAGCGTGGACCTCGTCGTCCATCCAAGAAGTCTGCTGGATTCCGCCCGAAGCCGAACCGCAGGACGAACTTGCCGCCATGGTCAAAGCAATAATACAAACACGTGTTGGCGACCGCGCTTTGAAAAGCGCGTCCATTGGTTACGAGATTTTTTTTGTGAAAGTATTTGTACGTCTTTTTTTATTTGAAAAACAATATTAAGAGGGAATAATAAGCATACTGACAGTTTTTAGGAACAGTATTGTTTGGTTTATTACTGAATTTTCTTTTCTAGTGACGAGCCACTGCTGTCCAGGCTAATCATTCGGCCGCTAACTGAGGTCTAACTGAGGTCCGTGAGCTCAGCTTTTATTCATTTATTTATTTCAGATGCCTTCATGACCCATTGGGCATCATTGAGGGGAGTGTTACAAAACGAATAGATCTATAAAAATACAAAAAGCACGGAAACATTCGCGGTGAACTGCAAAAAAAAGTTGGCACAAAATATACAACCCAGTTGTGTAACACAAGTAAAAAAAAACCTTCATGGCATATTGATTTGCACGTATAAACATAGCGCTTTGGTACAAACAAAAATTGGCTTCAACAATCAAACCTTACGAAATACACAATATTTCGAACAAAACACACGGCAAAAAATATGAAACTTAGCGCGGCATGTAGGTGTTAGTCAGTTGCTTCTTAAATGTTTAACTTTGGTTACAAGCGTCAAGAAAGACGGCAGTTGGTTCCACTCCACTGATGTTTATGGATGAATGAATTGAAGTAGGAACCAGTACGACATTGAGGCACGCCAACCTTTCGCAAATGATCTATGCGGGATGAGATGTAACTTGGTGGCGTGAATAATGCGTTCTTAAGCGAAGTATTAAGCTCATATATTTTAAAGAAAAGGCACATGCGGGAAATATTTCTGCGCAATGAAAGGGGCAGAAGTGATAAGGAGCTTTTCATGAGCGTTACGCTGGAAGACCGGTCGTAGTTCGAAAGAATAAAACGGGCTGCCCGGTTTTGCACTGCTTCAAGGGTGTCGATGAGCGATTTAGAAAAGGTGTAGTGTACCAAACTGAAGCAGCGTATTCGAGTTTGGTACGGATTAGTGACGTATACAAAAGAAGTTAATTAAATGGACAAGTTTTGGAAAATTTTATTTTGATATACCCAGGCATGCGGTTAGCACCAGCCGTGGTAGTAGGACGTGCATATTCCATGACAATTTTGATGTGAGAATTAAGCCAAGGTATTTATACGACGTTAGCGGTTGTAAAAGGAAATTGTTAATACTGCAGGAAGAACGGCAAGAGAATTCACGGTGAGAAAAGCGTAGTACTTTACATTTACTCAATGTAAGGCAATTTGCCACTGCGAGCGCCACTTAGACACCGCGTTAAGGTCTTTCTGGAGCAACAGAACATCGTTAGGGCCTTTTATTTCACGGTATAGTACAGAATCATCCGCAAAAAATGTGGAGCTATAAGAAAATTTGAATGAGTAACGGGCCAAGCACAGAGCCTTGGGGAACACCGGAGGTAACACGAACTGTTGAAGAGTTATAGCTGTTAGCATGCACATATTGGAAACGATTAGTCGAAAAACACTCACATTCCACAATAATACATTAGGGTCAATATTAAGACAACGTAATTTGTACAAAAGCAATTGGTGAGACGCTTTGTCGAATGCCTTGAAAAATATAAAAATATACGATCAACTTCAGAAGCCCGATCAAGCACACAATGAATTTCGTGTAAATGTTACGAGTTGAGTTTCACAAGAAAAGCCTTTTCGAAACCCATGTTGAACAGGAGTGAAAAAAGGAAATGATTCAAGAAAGGTTTGCTAGGTGTGAAAATATGACATGTTCCATGATCTTACACCAGATGCTGGTTAATGAAATTGGGTGGTAATTGCCTAATAAATGACGGTCACCGGATTTACGGAGTGGAACCACCTTACCGATCTTCCAGTCGTCAGGAAGATTTCCGTGTTCCAATAATTAGTTAAATATTTTAGTTAATATAAAGGCTTTTTAAGAATATAAAGTGTTTTTAAGAATTCCAGCATTGATATTGTCCGGACCACTAGAAGAGGATAATTTTAGATCACCAATAATACGTACTATGGCATCAAAGTCAAAACTAATAGGATCCATTGCAAAGCTTACATCAGTGCCGTATTTATTTATTTCTTTATTTATCTGATACCCACAGCGCCAGGGGCATTACAGTGGGGGGGAAGAACACACCAAAATAACACAGGGTTGCAGTTCGCCGCACACCGGCCTTACAGCATTGCAAGCGCACAAAACATCTGTACAATGCAGATATACACCACAAATAAGCACCTATAAAATCGTTAGGTTTATACAACGCAAATAGAAAAACAATCAAAACAATCAAAACAACCAAACACGTTACACCAACTTCGAAAAGAACGAATCATAAATTGGTATAACGGATACAATATCATAGGGCAAGTTGTTCCAGTCGCGAATAGTCTGGGGGAAAAAAGACGACCGAAACGATTGAGTTTTGCAAAAGTATTCCCTTACCTTAAATGGGTGATCGGTACGTTTTGATGTATAATGGGGAGGCAAGAGATAGTTTTCACGTACTATGCCTGTTTGACAATGATAAATTGCATGAAAAAGTTTTAATCGAAATTTTTTGCGGCGGGTTTCCAACAAATCCCATATTAGCTGGTCTTTCGCTACGGTCACACTAAATCCAACACCCGATCTGCCGGAAACAAAGCGCGCAGCTATATTTTGTAACCTTTCCAGTTTCTGTTTATCGCGGACTGTCGGCGGATCCCATACTGTGCATGCATATTCCATGATGGACCTTACGTTTGCCTTGTAGAGCAGGTCTTTAGATTCTAAGGGGAAGTCTTTTGCATTCCTACGAAGGAAACCCAATGCCCTACCCGCCCGAGCTGCCACATAGTCAACCTGGCGCTGCCAGGCAAGGTTGCACGTAAAATAAACACCTAAATATTCGTACTCCGTTACTTGACATAACGGTTCGCTGTTCATAACATAAGAGATTTCATTTAGGCATCTTTTCCTTGTAAACCTCATATGAACTATTTTACGTAAATTCAAAGTCATGTTCCATTTTAAACACCACTGACTGATTTTGTCAAGATCACATTGAAGGGCATGTAAATCTTCATCTGCTTTATTTCTCTGTACAGCACGCAGTCGTCTGCACAACGCCTTATTCTAGAACTAATTTCGCAGGTCATATCATTTATGAAAATTAATAATAAGAGCGGAGCCAAAACTGAACCCTGTGGCACGCCTGATGTAACGTCCGCCAAGTTTGACCGTACTCCACAAATTGCCTCCTTGAGTCAAGATACACTCTTACCCAGTTTACTATCTGCGGATTAATATTATATGTAGTCATTTTGTCAATAAGCAAACTATGGGACACAGTGTCGAAAGCTTTCTTAAAGTCCAAGAACACGCAGTCTACAGCTGATTTATTATCTAAAGCTTGAGCTATATTGTGAGCGAATTCGGTAAGTTGAGTTACACAGGAGAAACCTTTGCGAAAACCATGTTGTGCAGGGTTAAGCAGGGAGTTATCGTTTAGGTGCTGTACAATGTTCTTATATAAGATATGTTCAAGAATTTTAGAGGCAACGCACGTCAAAGATACCGGTCGATAATTCTCAACATTGTCTCTAGGACCCGATTTATGAATTGGGACTATACAGTTAAACTTCCAGTCGTGTGGGATTGAGGACTCGGCTAGCGATTTTTCAAAGATAATTTTCAAGTATGGGGCAAGTGATCGCGCGCAAAGTTTCAGATAGCTATTGGATAAGCCATCAGAGCCACCCGATTTGGAAATATTATCCTTCTAAATATTTTTCAATACCACGCGTGCTGATCTCGATGTCACCCATTTCACTTAGACCACTATAATGAACATGCCTATCTTTACCGCCGGTTGATAACGGGCTACTGAAAACAGAGCTGAAGTACTGATTAAGACACAGTGCCTTTCCTACATCGTCATGTACGGCAATACCATTTACAGATAAGGACGGAATGGACACAATGTCTTTCCCATTTCTTTTTACGTGTTTCCAAAAATCCTTTGGGTTCTGTATTAATCGCGATTGCATCGTCCTGAAAAAGGCACTCTTTGGCAGAGCAAATCGCCACTTTGGCCTGCTGCGTTATTTTTGCCAATTTTATGCGATTTTCCTTTGTAGGTGCCCTTTTAAACGTACCATACGCCTTTTGCCTTTTATTTGATAGGTTTCGTAGTGTTTTTGAGAACCAAGGCTTGCTTCTATTTCGTCTCGGCGTTATCACCCATGAGGGCACAAACTGCTGACGCAGGTCAAACAGTTTCTCCTTAAGCAATAGCCACATCTCATTTCTGTTTTACATTCTGCTTCGGTTTCAAATACTACGAAGTACGCATCTAGTGCTTCACTGATGGCGGCTAGATTCGCTTTTAAAGCAAAGCTTTCTACCTCTACCCCCCAAGGGTTCTTTCGCGACCGTTGGTGTCACCAGAAAACTCCAGCGAACAAATAAAAGAATTTACTGGTACCGCCGGGAATCGAACCTGCAACTAATAGACTAACAAAGCGAGAGCCCGTTGTCTTACCGATTCAGCTACGAGCCCACGTGAACACGGGAAGACAAATGGTGTACTCACCAAGCACATCTACGGGTTTACCCCCTGCCTTCTCGCTGAATGCCACGTGAAAGCGTCACAAGACCACTCACGCCCGTCTAGCGGCCCTGTGCGCACCTTGCTCATGTACTAAGAGTTACAAAAATTAAAGGAAGCTCACACCAATCCATGGCATCTCTCTTCTAGTACGCCAATGTGCTAAAGCCTGTGGCCTCCAGTGTTCACGTAAAAAATCACAGCTCCTTGTCTTCCGCCCTCACGCCAAATCAAGGAATACATTCAAATGCTCCTTGATGACCAGGCCATCACTCCAAACCCCAGCATCAAGATCCTGGGCCTACATTTCCAGGCCAACACCAAGAGTGACGTCTCCTTGCAGCGCCTCAAAAACAGCATTAATCCAATCATACACATGATCAGGCGAGTTGCCACCAAGAAGCGAGGACTAAAAGAATCCGGTACCTTTCGATTAATTGAAGCTTTTGTCGTCTCGAGTGTTACTTACGACAAACCCCTATCTTCTTCTCGACGAGGAAGACATAGAGATGATTTATATAATGTTTAGAAAGGCGGTTGAGCAGGCCATTGGTCTTCTCATGAATGCGTCCACACTGAGGCTGCTTAGCGTGGACTCCAAAACACGGTGGAAGAGCTGATAGAAGGCCATCTTTCTAACCAGAAGGTCCGACTCAGAACTGCGGTGGGTAACCGCATGCTTCACCAGATTGGCTGGGCAGCCCAGAATGTCACGCCGCTTGACGTACTCCCAGACTCTTGGCGACTAAAACTAAAGATGCTCCCTTTGCTTAGAAATATGAACCCCTCACATGACCAGGGTCAACGAAAAGCACGGGCTCAAGCGCTAAACACCACCCTCGATGGGGCTCATACAGTTATCTACACAGACTTCTCCTAACATCGAGGGCAGCAACACGCCATCATCGTGGCTACCTCCAGAACCAACCTCCTGGTGTGTACCTCGCTTAGGACCCAACAAATGACGGCAGCAGAAGAGGCAGCCATCACCTTGGCTCTCACTCAACCAGGGGTTCGGAGGGTAGTCACCGATTCCCAGCAAGCCTACTGGAATTACCAGTCGGGTTGGGTGTCCTGACCTGCACTGTGCGTGCTAAAAAACCACTCCCCAAACGGTTCCATTCAGCTCATCTGGACACCGCCTCACGCTTCAATGGAGGGCAACAAATACGCCCACCCAGCAAGCCTGCGCTTTTACGTCCCGTGCTATGGAGCTGCACGAGGACAGTCACCGCTTGTCATGTCCAGGGAGATAATCCAGCATTATCGCCTTCTGAGACAGACCGTACCTTCGCCTTACCCTGACCTTTCCAGAGAACAACAAACTACCCTACGGCTCATACAATCCGGGCTCCTTCCCACAGCCTACGCGTCTTCACGTAATGCATCCGAATCGCTACGACGCTGAATGTAAATTTTTCTCAGAAGTAGAAATACTCCGCCCCGTAATCGGGGTGTGCGACTTTAGCCCTGAGCACCCTCCTCTCTTTCCGTCAACTACCCAACAAGATAAATGGGAGATGCTGCTGTCCAGGCCCTCTCTACCTACCCAGCTTTAGTGGGTGGACAGAACACAGGCCGCGCGTACTGCATATGGGCCCCACAGAAGAAGGAACCACTCCCCAAGGCTGCACTCCTGGGCCGTTCAGAAATCTGAACAGAAGTATTTCTCCCTCCTCCTTCTCAGCCGCAAGTCTCGTCGCCTCCGTCCGCGGCGCAGAGACGGAGAAGTCAGATCGTCTAACACCGGGTAGGAGCTTACTTAGATTTTATAAAAAAAAGTTTCCACTCTTGCTACACCAATACAACTCAACCAAACACCGTTCAAGCATCATGCACTGATGTAACCTTACCAAGAATATCTCTTTGAAGTAATAAATGGTGTGGTTAAGTGCATTTCACTTCTCTCTTGTTTTCCTATTTGTAGAGCGATGTGAGTGATTTTAAGTGACGTCGCATGAGTAGTCGTTATGGGTGCCGCTTACAGCTTTGCTTTCCAACCACATTCACGGGGTGGATTGGCGCGATTTTTTTTCGTAATTGTAAATCTGCCTGCTAGCACCAGTTGTAGTTTTCACATATTGGATGCTCAATTCGCACAAAACAGCACTGTGATCGCTCAAACCCGGGATAACTAGAGTAGTCTCAACAAGCTCCGGTTGATTAGTCAAGATGAGATCCAAAGTATGGCCTCCACGCGTGGGCGCAAGCACCATTTGACGAAAAGCGAAGATTTCTACTATATTTTTCATTTCCCGATTCAGACTACCGGTCGAACCACTGAGGTTAGCCCAGTCAAAGTGCGGCAAATTAACGTCTCCGCCTATTATCGTAGTGTCCGTCATCGCAACGTCGATCATGTTCGCAAGACGCGCCAACACTTGTACAGACGAGTCTGGAGGACGATAAAAACTGCATGCTGTTAGTGCCTTTTGATTATTAGTTTAATCTGGCACCAAACAGCCTCACAGTCGCCCACGTCAATATTAAGTCTCCAGGACAAAACGCTATTGTGTACTAAAATGAACACTCCTCCTCCATGGCTGTTTCTATCTTTCCGATAGCATGTAAACCCGTCCGGAAATACTTCAGCATCCGTAATGCTATCATTTAACCACGACTCTGTTCCAAGAATAACAGTTGGTTTTACCATTTGCACAAACGCGTGGAAGTCTTCTACTTTATTTTTAATGCTCCTGCAATTGATAACCAGGAACGATAAATTAACGCGATTGGTTCCACACTGTCACTTTTGCTGTATGACTTGGTTCACATCCTCGTCGTATACGTACTTCATGTCGTTAAGCCACAGAACGTCGCCTTTTAAAAACTATTTGTCGCCGTCCTTTTTCCGTGATTGTACAAATTCCCACAGATATTTGTTTTTTCGTCTCACGCTTTCTGAGTAGTCTTCAGAGAGACTAATCTTCGTCCCCTTTAGCTTCTTTGCGTTTATTCAAACATGCTGCTTCTCTTTAAATTGTGCAAATTTCGCCATCAAGGGACGGTTCTTCCCATCTTGGAACTTTCCTAATCTGTGAGCTTGTTCAAGTATACAGAATCAATGCCAAAATGGGACTTGCAGATATCAGAAACAAGTTTCTCAGACTCGACGCTTGACTCTTGAGCATGCGCATCTTTCACACCATAAAAGATCAGGTTGCAGCGTCTGCTTCTGTTTTCCAGTTCATCAACCGTTGCGCGCAGCGTCCGGAGCATTTTATTATCTTTTTTACACTCAGAAACGGCCTCCTTTACTTGCTCAAGACCTGCAATTTTCGATTCAAGTGACGAGATGCGATTACTAAAATCGGCAATGGCTTGTGTGTGCTGGTACTGTGTTTGCTTTACGACAGCCAGCTTTTCCATCATCGCACTCTATCCCTGCAGAAGCTGCTGAAACATTTCTTCTATTTCAGGGCCTGGGTTCAATTCTACATCTCCGGACAAGATCAAGAGCATTAGATAAAATGAAATCCGGCGAAGGAGACCGAAACGGCAACGATCGCGTAACCAGTGCTCGGGCCTCGAATGCTTTTTCACACAGTCAAACAGGGCTGGGGGTGGTACCGGCAAAACAAAGACAGAAAAAGGGCTAGGAGAGTCATAGCCACCAACCTGCAAAAGCAGTAACAATGGCGTGAGCGACATTGCTTCTGCAACGCCGGTTCCACGCCCCGCTGAGGCACTGGCAGCGCTCGGTTTTTGTAGCTCGATGACCCATCCGTAGGTTGCCCAAGGTTCGTATTCGGTCACAGCACATACAACAAAGTCAGCAGTGTTGCACGTTGGCCAGCTGTCGTCGTTTCTTCCCCTTTGGGTGATAATCCGTTGGCTGTTGAGGCATGCGCAGTCCGAGAGGAACGTCGCTGCCTTTTCTTCATCGCAATGCTGCCGTGGTGCCGCCGACGACCTGCAAAAGCAGTAACAATGGCGTGAGCGACATTGCTTCCGCAACGCCGGTTCCACGCCCCGCTGAGGCACTGGCAGCGCTCGGTTTTTGTAGCTCGATGACCCATCCAGGGGGATGCAACTCCGCCGTTTTTCTGTCCCGTGACTGCAGCGATCCTAACGTTTGGGGGCTGTACTACATACGAGCATAAATGAACGTTGTTGTTGCACTTTATATTTATTAACAGGTTACTTATTAATTACGGAGTTTTTAGTATGCAAGTCAACTTAAAAGTTGCAGTTAGAGATTGCGAAAATACGAGCGCCACCAGGAGTGGAAAACGGGAACCGTGCCTTTCTACTTCGCACCGCTGAAAAGGGGCGTTTCTTGTCGCGCCCACAGGTATGCTACGGTCCACGGTGTTCCGGGGGCCGTTTTTTTCACCGTAAAAGTTCGTTTCATCGGAACAGACGCATGAATGGATTCGCGCCGTCATCACAGATCGTGCTGTACTGAGTGGTGTCGAAATTCTTCACGCCAGGCCGCATAAAATTCTTTTGGATCCCGGCGGACGAAAGGTACGATCTGCATGCTGCTCGTTTTGCTTTTCTACGCTTGCACGAGATAGCAGGATGCGGTTGCAGCAGTAGCTTTATAATGTAAGTGAGCATAAACGTGCACTATTTATTTATTACATTCTGATTATCTTCTTTGACTTGAATTACGCATGAAATGCGCGGCAGAGCATTTGGTAATTTTATCCCATGTCTACATTAGCCACACACGTTTGTTTAGACGTGCGTTATTGATTTAATGCGTTTCGATTGTGTGTTTTGGATTTTAGCGCAAGTGAATGCACGGTATGCTGCAAAATGTATATGAGGCAACATATACAAAAACAAATGCAACAGTGTGAGCCTATCTGCACTTTTTTGTTAGCTTTTCATTGCCTGCGTTTAGTTTGTTTTTGTAGCATGCGTTGCTGCTGTTATTATAATAATAATATTATTGTGATTATTATAATTATTATCAGTATTATTGTTATCGGTATTATTATCATCCTATTTATGTCTATAGCTGGAGGAAGGCATCTCCCATACACTTATGACTCAAAGGGTGGGTCTGCAGGTTCATATCGTGTTGTTAGCACTATGTTTAATTAATTGCGTTTCAATTGGGTGTTCTGCATTTTCTCTTCACGTGGATCAACGAAACATATCAGAATAAATACACAATAAATTGTTGTTGGAATAAGTTGTTGGAATAAATACACACAAACTAAGCAACAACTGCCATATGTTTATAAATACAATCATAACCATGATTTCCGCCACTCATTAATTTATAATTTACGCTTACATGTTCCGTGCTTCGAGTTTCAGCTTTAAGTACAAGAACGATATATTCACAAAAACGAAGTTACAGCTATAAGCCGACAAATATTTAGACAATGCAGGCTTAACCTTAGCTAGTAATTTATTAGAGTTTTTTAAATAAGGTTTTTATAACCGGTTTACTGCAGGGCCCGAGAAATAGCTCAGGAACACATAGTGCGCGAAAGTATATATGCATGAATAATTGCTTAGCGATTCTGGTGTGGGATGGCTGCTTTTGTCTGCAGAAATGTATTTTGGATTAGGAGGAAAGGTGGGTCGTTTCCACCGAGCATTATGATCGCACAAACAGAAAAACATATCCGCGTCTCTTAATAATAAAGGATGATTGTAATTTAAAATTTGCCTTTACGAATGGTGTTGTCACAAGTCGTCTTCGTAGCCAAAATCAATTTAAGAAAGAAAGATTCCTAATACATCAGATAACATTTATTTCGAATACAGATGCCAGTTTTCACTCAAAAGTATGTGCGCCCGAAAGCCGCATCAAAGCTAATATTCATTGTAACCCAAATATACAAACGTGCTTGTTGATGTTCCAGATCTCGCGTTGGGCTCCAGTGTGCGAGAATGCAGGACCTGCCTCATTTACCACCTCGACAGATCCACAGCAGCTACCGACTGTGTCCTGCCCATCTCACCAGCAGAGGCTACGCGAACCTTGCACAGACAAGGCACTGGACACATATGCACTGGCTGGATACCTAGTTATTAGAATGCGGCCATGTGCCATGCACTTTTGTTTGCGACTAAAAGCGGAAAATATCCACGTTGGGTTTTTACTGTATGGATAGTACATTTAGGCAATAAAAATTAAAATAACTGTACTCTTTATTCTTGTCTAGATTGTGTATAATAATAAACCAAAACAACGTCGTACTGATAATAAGTGGTGCAAAAAGAAGTGGGAGCGCAAAACTTCATCAATCAGAAAAAACAATTGCCCTTTTGGTAATTTGGCGGTTGCGCAACAGGAACAAGGTCGTGCGCTGGCCATCTGAATACCTTCCACTCGCTCAACTTACCTTGCATGTGCGTCCCAATTGAATTAGCGCTAAATCCCCCCCCCCCCCTCGGCTTTTCAGTCCTCGTTAAGATGGCGTCTCCCAGTGCATGTCTGCAACGCGCCGCCATGTTTTTAGTACCGCCCCCCAAACACCAGGGGTTTGTCCGGCGCTGCGAGCGAATTTCGTGTCCCATGCAAGGTATAGGAAGTTTCACTCCCCTGACCCATCCGTAGGTTGCCCAAGGCTCGTAGTCGGTCACAGCACATACACCAAAGTCAGCAGTGTTGTACGTCGGCCAGCTGTCGTCGTTTCTTCGCCTTTGGGTGATAATCCGTTCGCTGTTGAGGCATGCGCAGTCCGAGAGGAACGTCGCTGCCTTTTCTGCATCGCAATGCTGCCGTGGTGCCGAAGTGCCGACGACCTGCAAAAGCAGTAACAATGGCGTGAGCGACATTGCTTCCGCAACGCCGGTTCCACGCCCCCAACTTGGGGAATGATCGGTAAGAAGCACAGAAAAATACCCGCCGCGGTGGCTCAGTGGCTAAGGCGTTGCGCTGCTGAGAACGAGGTCGCGGGTTCGATTCCCGGCCGCGGCAGCCCCTTTTCCGATGGAGGCGAAAAGCAGGAAACGCCCGTGTGTACGAGATTTCGGCGCACGTTAAAAATCCTCAGGTGGTCGAAATTAATCCGGAGCCCTCCACCACGGCGCGCCTCATCGCCTGCGTTGCGTCGGCGCGTTAAACCCCACAATCAGTCAAGAAGCACAGAAAAAGGCCTTCATAAATACATCGTTCAGCGCTTCAGTGCAAGCATTTTCAGAGACTGGGTTAGATTCAGTATCAAAAAAAGATAAACTTGAGCGGTCCGCCTCGTTCACAGTGTTCCAAAATCTTTGGGATCCCTTGATAGAAGCGACGGTAACGTCCCATTCATGAATTTTAAGTGCAATACACTTTATAAGCGACCCCAAACCTTCCACCGCCGGCGGCGCCATCCGTCCGCAGTCCTCCTATCCCCTAGCAACGGCGTGGAGCGGAAAGGATCGTCGGTAGCAACGGCGCAGTGACGTCACTCACCACGTGACGACACGCCCCTCACCGCTCCTCGCGGCGCGACGGCGTGGGCCGCGCGCGTCCCTCTCCCTTCCCCGCGCCGTGACGTCACATACTCCACCTCCTCTCCCCGGCAGCTGCCGTGCGCCGCTGTGTGTCACTCTCCCTCCCCGCGCCGTGATGTTACGCACCCGCACCTCCTCTCCCCTCGCTCGGCTGCAGCTGCCGTGCGCCGCTGTCCCTCTCCCCTTGCGCTCGCCTCCTCTCTCAGCCACCTGGCTCGGCGCGCTGGGCGCGGCGTACTCCCCTATTGGCCGCGAGGCCCACCACTGGAGAGGCCGGCGCTGCGATCGTTTTGACGTCACTTGTAGGATGGATCACCGTTCCTATCTTGCTGCGTAGTTGGCTTGCAGCGCGGGACACTTCGCTTAGGGAGCGCGTTCTAAAAGTATTTTCGTGTTAATTTCCTTCATTTGAAGTTAATTCTCAGTGCGTCAAGCGCAGTTCGACCTCATGGGGACTTTATAACCGTATCAACTGTGGTAGATTATCCGCAAACACCATGAGCGTGGTGGTGTATTACGCATGCGACCGAAGCGTAAGCAGCGGCTTGTTTCCCCGATCAACAATGTGGACTACGACGATCGCCGAGTGAAGTTTCTAGATTTCCCTTGTTTGCAAGAAATTTATAAAGCAGGAAATCGTGAAGCGTTTACTGCTCGCAGAAGCCCACGCACCCGCCGTGCCTGCCCGCACAGCCGACGGTGCGGCTCGAACCGACGCAGGTCGCGGCAGCAACAACTTGTCGTCGCTTTTTAAAATCACACAAGTCGTGGAAAAGAAGTTCCAGATTGGTGAAAGTGGATGTTAGTGTGATGAAAAATTCTGATAGGTAGTGTCATCGCCTGTGGTTTTCAAAGCGATGCTCAATTGATTGATTGATTGATAAATCTTTATTTGCGAGCCTGAGGCGCAAATACCGTAAAAACCCGCGTATAATACGGACCCGCGTATAATACGAGGTGTATTCGGGGACAGCAAAATCAGAAAAAAAGTTTTCATAGGCATATAATGCGAGGTAAAGAGCACACAAAACATTTATTTGCACTGCAGTTCCGTTCAGTCATTGTCAGTTTTCGCTGGCATTGTCTCCTGACGTACGCTCAGTCATCGTCAGGTTCGCTGCCGCTGTCTCCTTAAGTCGCCTTCTAGGAAATGTCTTCCCTCAGAAAGTGGTCCTCAGTGCCATCAAGGGCGTTCGAGTGCCGCAGTTCTTAAAAGAGCAACTAACGAGCTCCTCTGGGATGCTGGCCCACGCATCCGTGATCCAGCCACAAAGCACCGCTGGAGAAGCCCGCGTCAGCCATCCGGTAGCTGTCACTTACGGGTCTCTCCTGACCTCATCCACTCTTGGTAGCAGGACCTGGTGCAGTCTTTGAAAGGCTTGTTGATGCAAACGTCTAGCGGTTGCAGCTGGGATGTCATTCCTCCTGGAATGACAATGAGTTCGATGCGGGGTTCGCGCAGCAACTTCTTCACGGAATCGGCCAGCTGGCAGCGAAAGGCGTCGAACACGAGCACTGACGGGAATCCCCAACAGTGCTCCAGGCTGCCGACACCACACAGACTTTATCAAGTCAAGCACCAGTTGATTTCTCCACCCACGAATGCTGCCTTCGGTGACGCCGAACTGCCGTCCTGCGGCGCAATTCCTGATGGTCTCGGCATGTTAAATAACTTTTCTTTGAATTGCAGCCGAATACTGTTTTCGTGCACCCGACATCGTGATAGACTTGCGGTGAACGTGCCGAGATCCTTCGCGTGGTCAAAACAATCAAAATGGCGCCGGCTGAGAGAAGCAGCAGCCAGCTTACGCCACCGCAAGATGGCGCACCCTCCGCTGAAACGAAAGTGCAAATTTTCGGCTGAAAACTTTGGGATCCACATATAATACGAGGCGCAAATTTTACATAGTAAAATTTAGAAAAAAAACCTCGTATTATACGCGGGTTTTTACGGTATCTGCCGCTATTTACGCCGACCAGCCGCGGAGGTCGGTCCCGGCAGCGCCGGCCCGTTCACGCACGGTGCGGCGAGCAAGGAGGTTAAAAATTTTTTTTTTAACCTTCTTGGCGGCGAGCGGCCGAAGGATGGCTATGCTTGCGCGCAAGAATCGACCGAGGCCGTGCGGGTATCTTGATCGTCGATCGCTTCAACGGAAATCACCGCGCTTACAGAGTTCCCAGCGCGGTGAAACGTTCTGTTAGAGACTGTCACTCGCAACTCTAACGGCGATGAAATATCTGCTGCGACGCCAAGCCTAAAGTTCCCAACATCCGATTACGTGCATCCGAAGCCGGCTGCGAGCTGTTGGCGAAGGCCCTCCCGTCGCGCACGCGCGTGTTGCGTTTGGGTTCCTCTAACTTCTTGGGGGCCCCCAACGCTCGGTTCTCCTATTCTAAATATCCCCATTACCCGAAATCATTAACGACGTGTTTCGCCTCGTACGCAGCCTCGCCTTGTGTGAGAAGTCGTGGGTTTCGAAATTGATGCTTGAGAAATGCCGGCTTACTGTAAACATACAAAACACGCTGCAATTATAAATTACCACGCCGAGCACCTAAAGAAAACTAAATATAGCCTTGTCCGAACCCGCTCGAAGGCGTTAAAAACACGCGTTCATACCATTCATACATTGCGGACAAGTCGCGAAAAGTAAACATCAGCCGTGCAGAGTACAGACTACGGCAGTGATCGTTAATCAAATCCGGGCGTGACTATAAAAACATCGTAGGGGAAATAGGCACTGATTAAGCCAAACTGCAGACCATAACAATACTTTTAAGCATGTGCGGCGAAGCAATCTGATCACCGTTCCCGCGTCATTCATTTACCAGGCAATACGAGCAGTTCGCGCGGTGAGATCATAAGTGGGCGACGCGTTTCCGTCGCTGTTACAAGGTCTTTGCTTGCACACACATATCCCGTCACAAGTATTTCATAATGAATTTACAGCGTACTTTTCTCGGCATCAATTGCATCGTCCTTGGCGTTAGCTGGCTTCGTATGTAAGAGCTGTGGGTCGCGATGGTGGCAACTACCTAAACGCGGCGGTGTCGCCGGGAACAAGCAAGTCGCTGATTGCTTGCCCGAATTATTTGGTTTACAGACAACTTTTTTGGTAATTTGCATCAAATCCACAAGGAGCGGGCGAGACGGTGGCCACAACAAAAAAACACGCGTCCGCATACGTACGGGAAATGTGTTGTAGCAGACGACAACACGATTCGGCGTCCTACAAGTGACGTCACTCGTAGGTGGCGCCACGGTATGTCCTCGGGGCCAATATATGCAGCGATAAACTGCCAGACCTCCGTGGGTCGGCTCGCGCGCGCTCACGGGCGAATGCCAACGGATTTTAACTTTACTACCCCTCATAGCATCACCCCGTGCATTCGCACTTAACCATGTTCATCCTCGGGGAAATGCTTGGGAGTTTTTTTTCTTCGCATCTTTTAAGGCGTTTTTGTACGTCTCACTCGGCGTCCGTCGGGCTAACCAGTGCTCAGATCTTCCAGAAAACTTGGCGTTTTAAATATTCGTCTTTTCTTTTGGGAAGCCGTTTTAAAGCGCGAGTATACCAAGGAAACTGACGGTTAGTCGTAATAACTTTGCGTGGAACATGCTGTTCAATTAGTCTGTGAAGGACAATTTGATACATGCACCACTTACAATTGACCGACCGTTTATCCAAGCCAACAAGAAAGTATGCAGTAAACGTTCTAAGCCGTCGTTAATAGCGCGGAAATTTACTTTAGCATATTTATAGATAACCTTAGTCTTATTGGGGGACTTACGGCATGGTAAGTTCAGTGAAATATAAAGTAGGCTGTGATCGCTGATACCCGGTAGGTAACTTATGTCTGAAACAAAATCTGGTGCGGTAGTTAGCAGCAGGTCTAAAGTATTGGACGTAGAAGACGTTATTCTTGTTGGCTTTGTAATAACTTGCGTGGATGAAAAATTCGAGCAACGTTCTGAGAAGTTGGTCGATTCACGGGATTTGTCGGTAGTGACGGAGGGGCAGGATCAAGCAATACCAGGAAAGTAAACTCCCCGAAAAGAAAGATGGGATTATGAGGGAATTTGCTGTGAATGGCGCTTAAAGTGTCGTGGAGGTCACTACAAAATCCAACTGGTGTGAAAGGTGCCCGATAGCACACACAGAAGATAAGGTTTGGGAAGTTAACTGTTATTTACACGCAAATAAACTCTGAAGTACTAGCAATATTTACTTGAAAACACGGTAACCCATCTGCTACAGCCATCAAAATGCCACTGCCACGCCTTGAGAACCGGCCATGGCGGAATATGTGGTAGGTGTTTTGCGAAGAAAATATTTCATGATTATGCGCAGAGTCGTTGAACCACGTTTCAGTTAGAACTATTATATCAGCTGCCGTAATATCAGCGGCGCTAGATATGGAGTCACTATTGCGGACGACACTGCGTAAATTCGTAAAAAATTAATATATTATCGGATTCCTGGGCGCACCTGTGGCCACGGCTGGATACCTATGGCGGCGATGAAAAGCCAGTGTTATCTCTGCCAGTAACGGTTTTTGATTGGAATTGATGCGGCAAACATTTAGTAAGGGGTTTTGACATTGTTCATAAACAGCATCAGTCACCGGACAATATATGTAACATTTCTTTTTGAGGATGAGTTTATTACAACGAAGGCTGAACTGTTCGTGCGGCTAGGTTTTTTTGTGAATTCGACCAGTTTTTTACTTGCATGCCTGGTAGTTAGTGAAAAATCTTCACTGACGGTTATGTCTAATCCCTTAATTTGTGATTTGGCATGCAGCACCTGTTCTTTAGCATTGAAATTGGAACACTTCACCATTACACGCCTTATTTTTTCCGGATGTGCTAAGCCTATCCTATGAGCACGTGAAATATCCTCGCCCGAAATGGTTAACGCCTTTTTCCTGCGAATTACGTTCAAAACCTTTTCTTCTGACAGTTCCCGTTTCTCATGTGGCGAGTCAGCAACGTTAAAATAAAGAAGATTATCCGTGCTAGTTCTATCCTCAAGATCGCTCAAACGGGCTCGGATGGCTTTGTTTTCTTTTATTATACTTCTTGTTTTGTTATTCTCTAAGGTCACGTCAACACGAAGTGATTCCAGAGATTCGACCCTACTTTCAACACAGACAAGGCGTTCAGATATGCTAGTAACGTTTTCATTTCGTTTTTCCTGGGAAATGCTGAGGCTTTGAATCGAATTCAGGATGCGACAGGTTGGCCTTCTTCAATTTTGTAGAGCGTTCTTTAAGGGCTCGAAGCATTGCCATCACATACTCGCTATTGTTATTGCCGGGTTTCTCCTCCCTGTCTGCTGGTTGAGTCTGCGAGTTGCTGCGTATTTTAGGAGGGCCTGGATTTAGTTCAATGTCTCCATGCAACAACGCTTTCATCACGCTCATACACTCATGCACATTTTCCAGGAGCAGTTCTGGGCATGGGAACACTAGATAAAACAAGTCATCTCAGCGTTCTGAATGTTCATAACTACCCTGAAATACGCAGAAGTAGAACAAGTTTGTCAGATTCATTCTGGCGACGTTCCCATGCCCACTGAACGGCTGTGTACGATGTTCAGCCTTTATAAAGGGCAGGTGCGTTGACGTCGATGCTGATGCGGGGCGTGGTTGAACCGGAGTCACCAGGAAATGCGGCAGTGTGGCCTCCGAAGGGCCGATGGGCCGGGCGACGTTCCTGGCTTTCACAAACTCGTGTCTTGTAGAAGACAGAATACCGCAGGAACAAAGAAAAGGAACCCCGTTGGCGCATGCGCTGAACACGGCAAAGAACTGAAATACGCAGAAGTCGAACAAGTTTGCCAGCTTCATTCTTGCGACATTTCCATGTCATTAGCCGCTAAATGCCACTGGACTCGACTGTCATTCGGTATGCTCGTGTAGCGCCGAATTAATAACATTTAGAGCGAATGACATTTGCTCCAAATGTCATCAGATCTGCCGTGTGACAGGGGCATTACCTGTAATGAAAATTACTATTGTGCTTGCTCCCTGTCTAATGCATCTGTATACTTTTTTTTCCTTGCTGCTGCAGATATTAGACAAGGAAGGCCAGTGCTTCTCCTTTGTGCAACAGGCACGTGCGGTACCTCAAGCATTGCCAGTGGCAAGTTGCCACAGGTTAAAATGGCAAGCTGCCACAGGTTAAAAGTGGCTGAACCCAGCAAGGCGATGCAAAGAAGCACGTTTGATAAGTGGGAACTTGTACGACTGACAAGACCTGTCTCTGGCCTTCATCACCTTTACCGCGAGAATTATTTACACCTCCAGGGCTTCTATTTAAGCATCGCACCAAAATCACCACTACGGGCATAATAGTGGTATGACTCCTACAGAAAGAGCAGGGAATCACCTGCCGCGGTGGCTCAGTGGCTAAGGCGTTGTAGTGCTGAGCGCGAGGTAGCGCGTTTGATTTCCGGCCGCGGCGGCCGCTTTTCTGATGGAGGTGAGAAGCAGAAACGCCCGTGCGTACGCGACGTCGGCGCATGTTAGATCACTAGGTGGTCAAAATTAATCCGGACCCCTCCACAACGGCGCGCCTCATCGCCTGCGTTGCATCGGCGCGTTAAACCGTACAATCAATCAAAGAGCTGCGAATCACAAAGGAGCTCGAGAAAGGTGTGCCTATCAGCACCATTATGAACAGGATCAGTGCAAGCTTATCTGAAAAGACAAGGACGTAACACCTCCACAGAATACAGACCACAAGCAGTTCCGGAACGTTAGGCGCGACTTCAACCATTTTTTATGAGAACGGTGCCATCCTAATGGTGCAACTAGTGTGCACATGTGGGTGAAAGCCATGAAGATCAAAGATGAGCCAGTTGTATGAGCAGTAGGGGGAGGAATAGAAAAAACTTTCAACAAAGGAAGACTTTGCTTTGACGAAGAAAACGTAAGAGAAATGGGTCTGCTATTGTGTGCATTGACTCCAATATCAAACTACTTAGAACAGTTTTCAGCTTAATAATTTCTTGCTTTACAAACAGTGCAGTGCAGGGTTGTGGGTTAATTTAAACCACCTTAGAATGCTTACTTTGAACGAAAATCTGGATCTGCAGGCATTTTGGGGGGTTTTGGCATTCATCAGAAAAGCTGCCACTGCTGATGGGATATCATGTTTCTTTTTATTGTAAAGAATCCTTGATATTTACTTGTATTGTTTTGCTTTCACGGGCAAATCCATGGGTGCTCGGCTGCGAGTTCATGTGCCGTTTAAACGATCATTTCTTCATTGCAGTTGAATCCTCAATGTCTCCAATTATCTGCCTGATACTGTTCTAAGTGCGAGTCGACATTCATTATTTACGTTGTCTGAAGGGACTGGCCAATAAAGGACGCATGGTTGTATGGGAAATTCATGCCTTACATTAGTAAGGGAGTTTTTTAGAAACTCCTGTGGTGTGACGCAGCCTGATATTTACGTTTCCCTAACGTTGAACCCAGTCGTAGAGACTGCGAGAATGTGTGAATGTGGGGAGCTTGTTCGAATCGTCGAGCGGAAGTTGCCTGCTTTTTAACTTGCGCGTGCTTTTTTTAGGAATTGCCTGCACGGCACAAATGTCATAATCAGTGGGATACCACTGGCCATTTTACAGTTGCGTGGTAAATAATGCCCCCCACCCATTTACAACCACACGCGAGCATTTTTGCTCCGTATGTATGCTAACAATAAAGGTGTTTATATTTGTTTCACTTGAACTATTTTAGGTGTGCCATTCCCGAGTATGATCCTTCTAGCTATGCTTATGCTTCTGTACGCTGTTTGCTGAATCTTGGTCATTTGCTGCATGTTCTTAGGCAAGTGAATGGCACGCTATGCAGCACCCTCCACACTTTCATTCCGTGGTGTGAATGCAACGGAAAGGGAGTCGGACAACACACAACTTTGGCAATGGGCCCCACTCCGTGTTTATACTACCCCAAATAAACAAGTTTTACCTGGACGTTTGCCCTCAGGCTGTCTCTACTACCGCCATGCAATATGAGGCAGGTTGTGAAATTTGAACAGTTCGAATATGGTGCATGCTGAAGTATAGTACAAGATGACACGTCACGTATAGTACAAGATGCAAGCACGGTCAACAAGCAATAGCACCTGTCGGTACCCCGCATGGGCAATTGTTAATTCTCCAGGCAGTGTTTTGTGCAGCACTGCTACGACAAGCCAACCGAACCAAAGGCATGGGTGTTCCGCACAAATTCAGGAACTAAGCCAACAGGCTATTGGAGCAAATATATGCACAAATGAGCAAAGAACGATTCATAGTTCAGGTCGCTAATGACAGTGAAATAAGCAAAGCACGATTAAAATATCAGGTCTCTAATGACAGTAAATGATAAGATTAGCAGGAAAGACTGAACGAAACAATATCAATGCAGGAAAAAAACAATATCAAGCACAGACTCACAACTACGTTTTTATTAATGTATGCACATATCTATAGCGGCATCCAAACTGCAAGGGACAGATCTTCGGCAGACATGTAGACATAAAAATAGTAAATAAGAATCTATCACCATATATTGCTAGCTTTACAGGTCAAGTTTCCCACAAAGCACAATATGTGTTCATTTAGTTCCAGTTTTCTGCCTGTATTCACATAAACAATTTTTTGCGCCAGTAAACGAAAAACACAGGAAAAAGTTCGGGCAATCTTCTGCAACTTCCAGGTGCAGTCAAAAAAAGTTATGGGCTGTTACTACTGTACACATACGAGCGCGTCCTCGGTTACGGCTGCTTTCAGTGTGGGAAGGTCTACGCTCCAGCGTCGTCGTATGCTTCTTGCTGAGAGAACGTCCCTTTGAACCCGCATCTGCAGAGTCGAGGTAGCGGGCAGTACCTTAAAGGTCCACGCCGCGCTAAAGCTAGATCAAAAGGGCAAAATGTTCTGCGGGCACACATCGTCGTCTGCGAGTCGTGATGCATCCTCGAAAGCAAACTGTGCCCGTGCTCACAAATCGCAACAAGCGGGGTCAATACTAATGCAGTTTTCAGTAAGGCATCGCCAACAAAGATACCGCACAAAAAAAAAATTTCTAGACAAGAGCAACACGTGCGACCGTTCACCAACGCTACACGGCCATGATAAATCTGAACGCAAAAAAAAACAAGTAACGCCACATCCTGTATATCTGCTACATGACGTCATCTTAACCGGCCAATCAGGGTGCCGGGCCTTCTGGTCCGATATGCATATGCTTGTCTCATTCCCGTGGCGGTAGAGGCGGCGCGAGAGAACGCGACATCTCAGCCGCAACATACTGCCCCCATGCGGCCACCACAGCAACTGACAAGTACTGCTGGTTCGGCTGGTACGGAAGTACACAGCACGATAACAGCATGTGCGCGAGACAGGCCGGGCAAGCCTGCGAAGACAAACGTTGCGGGGCTGCGGTTTTCATTTCAGGATGGACTATACCTTCTCGGGGAAGTTCGCGCTGCAAAATCCGTGCAAGACTTATCTCAGTGGTCAACTGTTCAGGAAAATTTAGCGAGAGCCAGGGCAAAGGCATTTTCCTTGCGCCCCGTGCGCGACCACTTCGATTTACTGCTGGCGCAGTTCAAGTGAGACGACCGCGTGAATTTGTAGAAGGGAGTATCCGCTTAGATGGAATTTCTTCATGTTGATTGCATTGAGTTTCTTCATCTTGACGGCCGTTTTCTACAGTGGCCAACGTAGGCCACGTACGTCCTCCTTGATGGGCCGCGGTTTGCGCGACGTAGACGCACTTGGGAGTTCGAAGAAAGTCTTGCATAATCATTACATAAATCACCCCGTCCTTTAAATTATCTGTTCAAAAACGGTTCTTCCAGCTGATACGCCGGTTTAAAACCCACCAATGATAGCGATGAAACAGTGACAGACAAGGGCTGACAGATTCGGCATGGCATGTGGTATTGGCCCACGTGGGTTCATGCACCGCATTCGAACCACGAGGGTTTCCGCGCCGTGCCATTATTGCGTGACGCGCGATCTCCCAGGCGTGATTTACCTCGTTTTTGCTTACGAGTCCTAGAAAGTGAAATCAATCAATTAAAGGCTGCAAAGAGTCGGCATGACATGTGGGTTTCTGCACCGTGCTCGACCAACGTTTATTAAAGCTAAAAGTGATATCAAAAGACTTAGCCCCACGATATCCTTAATTGTCTGCCTGCTGCACCGTAACCGGCCTGCACTGACGTTCAAAAATTGAATTCGCAGGTCTGGCACCACGGAGGGATACACGGAGAAAGAGCAGTTTCTGCAGGAGCTGCTGGAGCTGGCGCAAGAGGCGAAATATTCCATAAGGGATCGGAGGCCGGCGTGTCTTCTTGCTGCCGATAGAGACAGCTCAGGAGCAGCCACAGATGAACGGAGCACGCGCTGGAGCTCGAAGTGTGCACTGCTGTAGCAGCACGTAAGCAGTGTTTTGCCTTACACGGGCACATTCTCACCGAGCCTATTCGTTTGCGTGTTTGTGCCTGGGCTTTATTAGATGCGGCGCATCTCTTGCTCTAAGGCATGTCCCTCCTGCGTCGTCGGCGTCCGCCCGCACGCCACCTGCGCATGCGCGACTCTCCTCCGTTCGTCTCTCCCACAGCTGTGCGCAACACTCTCACTCCGGCGCATTAGCATAACGACAGCTGGCGCGCTTGGTTGGCGCGCGCTTCGCTGCGTTACCGCTGCGTTAACAGCTGCTCCGGTGGGCATGTGCGCGCATGCGCGACTCTCTCCCGCGGTCTCATCTCCTTCAAGCGCTGTGCATATAAAGCGGGTATCGCTCCGCGGCGGTTCAGTCAGCGCTCGCTCTCGTTTTTCTCGAACATCGACGATGAAACCAAGATTCGACCACTGCTGCGGCAACCGCTCACTGTGCACTTTACTTACCATAAAGTCATCATTCTTAAATGTAATAAAGAGCTGGGTGGTGGTCGATAAAATACGTGTACTCTCTCATTTCGCGTATGCATCCGCCGCATCACACCAGGGTTCCCTCGAGGGGAGATAAGGCAATTTTTTGTACTGGTAGTATTGAAATTAGTATCACAGCAGGCCATCAGAATTATTGTTGTAGCTGGGAACTGAAACAAAATCTTACCTAATACCTTTTACTACACAAAAAACCTGTCGCCTGGAAAACTTTCTTTCAGAGCCCTATCTATTTGGTCATTTTTTGTGGTGCTTGCAGCCCGTTCAGGAACACCGCAAGACATCCTGTACGGAATTTTCGGAGGTGGGAGCTCCCCACCCATGCAGCTGGAGTACGACACCCCTGGCACAAGCACCAACTACTCACGGCGGCAATGCGATGACCCAGAAATCGTGCCACCGGCCACGCTAAATTTTGCGGCAATCGACGCACCATTGGAGCCACCAAGGCGGCATTTTGCACGAAGTAAGCAAGTTTGGACTGGATACTGCATTTTTTCTAACACTGGCCTTGTATCAGTGTCATTTTGCAGAAAAAAGGGAGCCACGCCTCAGCGCTGACCACGACTTCTTGGGAAAAAAACGTTGCGCCACGAGCAGTTGTTGCGTAACAAAGAGAACGCCATACAAGGAAAAAGGTTGGAGCTGGAAAACAACCGGCTTGCCCTAGAGAGGGAGCGCTTCCATTAGGAGGCTGGCAACTCCTTTGAGGAGTCGAAGGCACGGGAAGAAGACTGCCGCGACCGGGAGGAGCAGCGACGCCACAACGCTGCCAACCGGGCTGTTTTTATTGGTGTACTGAAAACAGTGCGGGCGGAAGTAAAGAACAACTGAAACGACATAAAGTTTTCTCTATATTTATTTGAAAGAAACCTTGCTTTCTTTCCATTCCAGCAGGTTTCCATTCCAGCAGGTACATAACCACTCATGAGGTTAGCTACTAGACGACTCGGGACTTAGGCACGAGACTTTAGCTTGTTGCAGATAGTCGTACAGGCAAGGTGGCTCTGTGCTAAAATAGGCTGAGATTTGGTTGCGAGACATGCACGCATGGCAGTTAACAGTTAACTTAAAATGACTGCCACTGGGCACATTTTCGGCAGAGCCTGCAAAAGAAACTTCTGGTTCTTCTTGAAGTCAAGAAAAGCAAACTCTGACACCAGCTTCCCAAATCCCCACTCCTCCGCCTGCCTTACGGTGCTCACGGCAGAGTTGAAATTCTGTTGTTCGCGTGTCAGATAAGAGACTCCGTATGGCTTCATGTTGAGATACCGAAGGGGATATGCAGGATCGCCGTAGATGACGCAGTGATGTTCGCCCGCCAAGAGCTCGAGCTTGCTGCACAGGTCGCTCTCAAAAAGAATTCCTGGAACAAAATGCAATCCTTGAGTAAGATATAAACATGTAAATAAAACAACAGCAACTGCTACATATCATTTTCTTTCCTAACCTGTTCATTTACTTTCCCATGCCTAATAAGAGAGATTAGGCATGGGTAAGTGGCGCTACTGCTGCACGCTGCATTAAAGTGGTCGCTCCACACTTTGCAAGTTTGTTTTGTTGTTGCGATTGAACATTTTACCACAGACAGCAGGCTCAACAGCTTGCACTATACATATCAAAAGTTTGGGCACTTTAGGGCTTGCAACCAGGCATACATTGTCCTTCAAATTCCTTAAAGCAAATAGGAAGCATGCATGTCAACGGAGCGCACATGGTATAAATACGCACAGAAACCAACTGCCAAAAATATCTACAAGACAACTGCATGAATTATATATCACCCAGATCCCTCAAGCTGGTCCTGCATAGAATGTTTAGATCAAAATGGCTGGAACTTCAAAAGTAAAAGCCAAATAAGCCTGTTGCTTGCTGCCGCTATATATCCTGGAGGTTTTCCAGTGAAATATGATCCATACCGTCGTCATGCCGCTTGCCTGGGTACGGGCCATCGAGCTCGCAGATAAGCCCATTCGCACACATAAATGGTTGATACTTGAGAGCGTGCAGATGCTTGTGGCCGGGGACGTATTCTTGCTGGTGTTGCGTTGGTCTGCAGATGGGCCTGCCAGTCCCATCAACGATTTCCCAAACGTTCCGAAGGGGTGCTCCCTTGCTGTGGGCAGCCTAATAAACAGCATGAAACAGCACACACGTACTACAAAGCAATATCACAAACGTCGCCCACTGTTAAAACAAGTATTACAACGGAAGAAGGTTCCGTTGGTTTTATGGGGCCGAGGTACCACCTCTGACATCGTACTATGGATTGAAGCCCCCATTCATCCGGGCTTCTATTTTCTTTTGCACAGGCAGGAAAATTTTTAGGTAATCGCACCCTTTATTATATTTTTATGCCCTTTTTCCACCTGCAGTGGGAGAGCCTGCTTTATGTGGCTGCTAGTACAGGGCACAGAAAACAGTTAAATTTGCCGAAAACATATATACATAACAAAATATACAGAAGGAGGTCCCAGAGCACGCGGCAGGACGGGGACCTCCTATTACGGAAAGAAAATAAAAAAATCAATTCTGCAGCAAAGTCAGCAGTGAAAAAAAAAAGGTATAATGCGTTAGTGCGAAATACAACTCAAAGAGCTTTTTATGGATGTTATATGTGCACCGTGCGAAATTTAACAAAGATCGTTGAAAACAATGTCACAAAAATAGTAAAGTAATAAACAGGTCATGAGTGCAATGACAAATACAGCGTAAAACCATAGGGCCAACCAGTTAAGCAAATTATTCATTCAGGTTGAGTAAATATGCACGGAGATTGTTCTTAAATCTTGGTAAAGATAGCGATTGTTTTGTTTCTGCCGGGAGAGAATTCCAGTTATTTACAGCCACGAAAGTAGTATTCCGCTTGCCATAATTGGTGCGTATTTTAGGTAGAAGTAGGTTGCCAGTCGAAGCGAACCTGGTGGAACTCAAATTTTTTAGTGAATCGCGGTTGAGTATGCTGAATGAACACAGGTCATGCAAATATTTGAACAGGCAAACAAGGAGGCTGAATTTCACGACATTTGAGACCGTGAGTACACGATATTCTGTAAGTAACAATGAAGCGTTAGTCCGGTATGGACTGAAACTGATGATCCGCATAGCTTCGTTCTGCAGGTGTTGTAAAGGAATTAAGTGGGTCGGGTATGTATTGCCCCAAGATGCGGCGCAGTACGAGAAATGACTGTGAACAAAAGTAAAATAAAGTGAGATTAGTGTGGGAGTTTTAAAGAATGGGCGAGCCTTTAAAGGAGTACTGACACCAAATTTTGACGCCTAAAAATGATATAATTGGCTTCATTAGTTTGTAGAGATGCCTCACAGAAATTTTTGCAGCGATCCGAGGCCGGAATCACATCTAAAATCGATTTTGATTGTTGTCCAGGCCGCGAGATTCCACAAATCGGCAGCACTAGCGAAATCGCTTTCGGCGTGACGAAACATCGGCCGGCGTGTCTGGCCGGTTCAGGGTGACGTCATATAGTCGTTTTTGGAACTGAAAACGATATCCTGCGCTGCTGTTGTCGGTGGTATTCGTTTGGGCAGGAGACGTACAGGTGTAGATGTGTGAGCAGTGCTTGTAAACTTCGCGAACTTTGCGTGTTCGACGTCTTTGCTCTTTAGTTGGTGGCCGGTGCATGGTGTTCCCTTGCACTGGTGCCGAAAACTGCGCGGTGCCGGCACCGCGCGGTGCGTGATGTCGACGCGCACCGCGGCGACGCGGCGGTGCGCGTGGCCGAGCTCGCCCTAGTTGTGCTGTGGCAAGCTCGCGGAATGCGAAGTTCTTCTCGTGGAAGCCTGTCCGAGCAAATCGACGACGACGCCAAGATGCATTATTTTCCACGCGACGACATGCAGCGCTAGACGTGGACTGAGTTCGTGCGCGGCGGCGGCCGCAAAAACTGTCGCCCAAGCCAGCGGGCTCGGCGTTGCTCGCGTCAGCTTGGGTGTTGGGAACTTCAGGCTTAGTATCGTGGCGGATATTTGATCGCAGGTATCTGTACAACTGCGACTGACCATCCCTTACACAACTTTTCACCACACTATGATCCCCTTTTTCGCATACTGAGCTTTATTTTGGCGATAACTGCCGTTTCAGCGGTCGGTGACCAAGACATCTGTCGTGGCCTGTTTTGATTCTAGCGCGCAGGTGGCGTCATCCTTCGGCCGCTCGCCGCACCGCGGTGCCGGCAGTGCTGGGTCGGAGCGCCGAACCTCCTATGCCGGTCAGCGTAGGCTTACCATCGCGGCAAATATCTGAACGCCGCTTTTAAATTCAGAGCTGATAACAACCCATACCACAATTTTTCACCACACTAACACCTACTTTCTCGCATGTGGAACTTCTTTTTCGCGATCAGATTGATTATGAGAGTGGCGACAAGCTGTTACTATCACGGTCTGCGCCGGTTCGAGCCGCAGTAATATTAAAAAAATTCCCGCGCCTTCCCGCGAGGGGAACACGAGTAAATGCAGAGCATTGGGGGTCGTTAACGCCGCGTAAAGTCGCGTTAGGGTGGGTAGTTGGGTCATAGTTGCGTTGGTGTTGGTTTGGGGTAGAGAGAGGAGAGTAAAGTCGCGTTAGGGTGGAGCGAGCGTCAACCAAGGAAGGAAGCAGCAACGCAGTGACTGAAGCACGAGCGACCGCTAGCCGCTTTATATTTGCAGCGCGCGCAGTAGAGGGAGAGCAGTACGGGGGGGAGAGCGCGCATGCGCAAGGAGCGCGCGCCCTTCCACGCCCCACCGCGCTGCTATCACGCACCTGTTACGCCTAGACCGCGGCTAGCGAACGGGCTGACTACGACGCATGCGCGCGCCAGCTGCTGTTGAGAGAGAGGAGGGAAGGAGGAGAGGCGCACCTGCTGCGGACGCGGAGCTGTGGACGCCGTCCGACGCAGGAAGAGGCGAGGCTAAGAAATGCTCTGCATTT
This sequence comes from Haemaphysalis longicornis, assembly GCA_013339765.2. NCBI lineage: Eukaryota > Metazoa > Arthropoda > Arachnida > Ixodida > Ixodidae > Haemaphysalis > Haemaphysalis longicornis. The sequence goes on along the minus strand of JABSTR010000988.1, from coordinate 1,912,423 downwards.
AAAAACGGACGACGGCGAAGACATCGCCGGCCTAATCGCCTGGCCAAATAAAGTTGCTCAGTCTGTCGGGTGGCAGCGACTCATCCGAGTCTGACGATTCAGACGACATGTCGACTGCTCGGGCGAGTGCGAACCATGTGCAATCGTAGCAGACGATGCGGCGAACGTCCCTGACGTCACGGGTGAGACCGTGACGTCAGACTGGCCCGCTTGCAGGCTGGCCTTCGAACGGCCATTTTCCCACGCGGCGACCGAATTTGAAACTGGTTGCAATAAACGTGCTGTGTTGGCGGCTGATGGCTTTCGGTTCGATTTTCGTAATTACTGGGCCAATAGGTATTCTTTACGGCATAAAAACTGAAAGCGAGAAATTTAGTGTCAGTACTCCCTTAAGAGGATGCGAATGCCGAAGGCAGCTTTCCGTTTCACATGGGCAATATGGTCAGTGTGCTTCAGATTTGTATCCACAGCAACACCCAGGAATGAACATTGGTTAACCATAGGTATTGAATAATTGTTCGTCAAGATGACTGGATTGCAGGTGAGTCGCTTTTGGTGCGAATGACAAACCATAAAAGTTGTCTTAGTTGCATTAATGTGTAGGCAGTTATTACGACACCAAAGCAAAATATTGTTGAAATCATTGCTGAGGTTAGACGTAACGGAGGCAACTGATGTACTAGATGATAATATGGTCGTGTCATCTGCATAAAGAAATGGTTCACAACTAGAAAGGCAGGTGGGAAGATCATTGATGTAGATAAAAATAAGATTGGCCCGAGGATTGATCTTTGTGGGACGCCTCTATTTGTGGTTTTGAAACTTGATGTTACGTTAGATATAAATACGGACTGCTTCCTATTTGGCAAATAACTACTAATACAAGTTAGAGCTGGACCAACTACACCTATGGCTTCGAGTTTAGCTAACAAGATACTGTGATTAATGGAATCAAATGCTTTGCTTAGGTCTACAAATAACGCACCAGCATAGCATCCCGAGTCTATTGCAGTTTTAATTTTATCTGTGAAAGAAATCACTTCGCAGTCAGTCGACAAACCAGCCCGAAAGCCATATTGATGAAGTGAGAGGATGTTAAATTTGGATAGATATTTCATCAAGTGATTTACAAAACACTTTTCAACAACTTTGCTGAAGAATGACAAGATGGAGATCGGACGGTAATTGGCAGCACATTCTCTGTTTCCTTTTTTAAAGACAGGAATTACTTTTGATTTTTTTAAGCTGTTGGGAAATTGGTTGATTGATTGTAGGGCTTAACGCGCCGACGCAACGCAGGCGATGAGGCACGCCGTAGTGGAGGGCTCCGGTTTAATTTTGACCACCTGGGGATCTTTAACGTGCGCCGAAATGTCGTACACACGTTTTTGCTTTTCGCCTCCACCAGAAAAGCGGCCGCCGCGGCCTGGAATCGAACCCGCGACCTCGTGCTCAGCAGCGCAACGCCTTAGCCACTGAGCTGTTGGGAAAATACTCCAGTTGAAAACATCAAGTTAATTACATGGCTCAAGGGGTTCCTATGGCATAGGGTATTAATTTAATAATACTGGGATAAATATGGTCGAGGCCTGCACTAGTTAGTTTTATGTCTTTTATTATGGCAGTGATTTCATCCGGGGTAGTCGGGAAAAGGAAAAAGGACTGGGGAAGTCGTTGTAATTGTTGAGGTTCAGTTCGTGGCGTATGGAGTTGGCTCCCACAGAATTGTTCATTGTATATATTTGCAATCTCGAATGGGTCATTGTACTCAATGTCGGAGGATATTAATTTTGATACACGAAAGTGCTTCGCGTTATTGTTAAGGAAATTGTTAATTATTATCCATTTCTATTTTACGTCGTTGCCTGCCTGATCAATCTTATTTTCATAAAATCTTCTTTTGGCTGTCTTCAGCAGTTTATTAAGGGTATTGTAGTACATTTTATACCGATCCTTTAACATCGTGTTAAAAGGCCGCTTTTTTGTTTTCTTATACATATTTTCTCTTTTTCGCATAGTCTTCAGTAGTCGATTAGTCGGCCGGGGCTGGCAGGAGCTGGCAACTTTCTATTACACTTAACAACCGCCGAAGCCTTATCCGAACACTCTTTAACAATGCATATCATCTTATTATAGGCCGATTCACCGTCTGTTGACGTGTAAACACCTGACCAATCCGGCTGAAGCACCTGACTAGCAAACACTTCCTTATTAACTACAGTTTTATAAAATGTCCTATTCTGTTTTTTAGCGTGGAAGTCGAGACGAAAAAATATGGGATAGTGGTCCGTCGGGATAAATTCACGAATGCCGCAGTCTTCTTGAGTTATGAAATTTGATAAAATATGGACAATAATCGTGCCATTTGTACTCAGGACACATCTAGTTGGAATGCTAACCAGTGATTCATAGCCAAAGCCAAGGAAGCAGTTAGTGTAATCGACACACGAAGGGTTACGCTCATCTGACAGATTAATATTGATATCGCCTAAAATTACGACATTTTTTTCTTTTCTGTTGCTAGTGAGCTGAGGAGTTTGGTTAATTCTGTACAAAATATCGACACTGGTGATGAAGGTGAATGGTATATGGAGCCGATAACAGTTTTACAAAACTCAGTAGGTAATGACGGTTCATCCAATTCTATCCAAACTGAATCGCATTTTTCAACGGAAAGATGAAGATCAGGGGCGCTATTCCAGAAGGCCCGAGATTGACCCAAGCTCGGGAATCAACGAGCTCTGTACCCGCCCCCTCACGTAATGGACATATTTTAAGGCGGGCTTAAAGCGCTTTAAAAATGCGATTCATGCTACTTGATGATTATTGAGGTGACGTAATCAGTCCAGGGCAGCACGCACCATGGATGCGCGACTAGGGCGTGGCGCATCTTTCCGTAGTTTCTCTCGCTCCCCTGCTACACTGGTGGCTACTAGGGGCACGCAAATCCAATTACTTCATTTTATTGTACTTTTAAATTATTAACCTGTATTTCACTGCAAAGTACACTTTATTTTTTATTTGATGCGTTCATACTAGCTTTTTGTTTGGAATTTTTCGTCCTAAGAAGTAGTTTCTGCCGTTTGTGGCACACAGTGCAATCACGTGACTATGGCCGTCGGGCAAAAAAAGAAAGCGGGTGATGAAAGCGCTCCACATTCAAAACAGTTGTTGCTCGTATTGCGTTATCGAAACCCTTCGATTTTCGAACACCAAATTTCCTCGGCGCTGTCCAGTCTGCATACGTGCTTTCAAGGCGAAACCCTGGTGAGATGTATTAGCAACTTCTTTTTTAATTTATTGTACTTGAGCCTTTTTCATCGCTTTCGTTTCTGTTTCTTTTGACACGGATTACTTTAAACGAATTTTTTTTTCTGTTGTTGCGTCTTTGCGTCAGTTACTTCTCTTTCATTTGTTCGTCCTAGTGTGCAAGCAGACTGGAACACGCCGCAGCCTCCCTAGAATCGGGGTTCTGCGAGGGTGGTGTGCACCTGTCCTACTCCCATGACATCACGTTCAGGCTTCACGCTTCATGCACTATCCTACAAGTGTTACTATTCGAATCCACAGTGTTACGAATTTTGCGAACCGGGCACGTTAGTTTCTCAAAGGTCCGAATTCTGGGCCTATCCCCCAAGTGGCCATGTGTTACGAAGGGAGGAATAGCAACAAGGAAAAAAACTTTTCAGGGTTGTTTGTTTTATTTCATTTTGCTGTTCACCGCTCTTGTTCGAAGAAGCTCTCCACAGTCATTTTTTTTTTTTCGTAGAGTTCAATCCCTCACAACCCTCTCTTCCTTCGCGCTCTTCCCACTCCCGCTGACCCTCCCTCTGGCGTCCCGCGGTTGCTTCAATAGGTAACCAGTATAAAGCGCAAAGGCTCATGGGGACGTCGTCTGCTCCCAGCACTTCCGGTTCGAGATCTCGCCTGACCTCCCGTACGCCAGCGGCTTTCGGGCGCGTGTGTGCACGGTTTTTATTTGTCACAGAGTGCTTACCTTGTAGAGGAGCCCCTAGTAGAATTCCTCGCTGTTATTCATTTAATGTGGGATGAATGAGCGTTTTTTTTTTTGTTGAAACAGATAAAGTACAAGCACACGCGCACGTGAAAGCTGCCGGCTTACGGGAGGCCAGGGGAGCTCTCGAACCGGAAGTGGCGGGACACCGCGGGAGCAGAAAATGCACCCTTGAGCCTTTGCGCCTTTTACCGGTCACCTATTCTTAGCTCTCCCTTTTACTCGCTTTCCATGTTCTGCTTCCTACCGCACGGCGGTGACGCCGAACAAAACCCTTTGAAAGGTGTTAAGATCGCCTCTCACAATAGGCACGAGCCGTTCATTGTATTGTAGAGAGGATAATGAAAAGATGCAACAGGCCATCAAGCTATCGGGGTATTCCCGGTCACAGCCTCGACCATGTGGAAGAGGCAGGCAGGATTATGTCCAGTCCAGACACGGGGATTTGCGCCAAAGACGTGCCAGGGGAAAAAGATGAACCCCTTAGGGTGCATGCGCGAGAAACGAGCTGAGTTATCTCAACGCTCGGACCTGCGTTCCTATCGGCTTCACCCCTGCGCATACACACGTCAACCGACTATCGGTGCGCCGACTGTCTCCTTGACAGCATATGTTATACGTATAAGCTATCCTGTCAGTAACATTTTCACAAGAAATGCGCGCCACGCAACCCCGCGAGGTGGACTGTCCTCCGCGCTGATGATAAACAAAACACACGGTCATGCAACGCTTCGTTCGAAACTGCTTTGCGAGCAGACGATAACTGAAGCGCACGCTCCGGCTGCAGACGGATAGACGTGCGGTACAAACTTGCGGAAGCCATGTCCGCCAAACCACCTAAAAGAAAGGCGAGGTCTGCAAAACACGTCTCCAATGACTATATTGCGCACACACCCGCTGACAGTCGACTGGTGACGGTCGATGGTGCGGTCGCCACCAAGGCTTCTGTAAAAGCTGCCCGCCGCGTAAAACCGCACCGCACACTACACTTGATCCTCGACGGTCATGGAGCTAAAGCCGCCTCTAAATCACCGCAAACGGGGGTCTGTCGCCAAACGACTGCACAACCAATGCAAAACACTTTTCCAGAGAAAGAAACGGGCTCGAAATTCCTATTTCGTTTAAAAGACCTGTCGGGGCAGAAATATGCGTGCTATGGAGACCATAAATAAAAACCACGCCAAAGCAGCGGCCCCCAAGGGCGTCCCGAGTTCAACTCGGCCGTGCAAAAACATACCCGAGTTTTCTCCGAGTTCTAATGTCAGTCCAACACATCCAGCCCCTTCGGGGGCGCGGCGTAACAATCGAAGCCACACCCACCCATGGCGTCCGCTTTGTGGGGGCGTAGCGTTGTAGCCACTAAGTCGTCACGTGATGCCCACTAGCAGCGACAAGAACTTAGCACAAAACAAAAATGAAGTCCCCAGGCCACCGTCAGCTAACGGTGTCACCGTCGCGAGGGTGTTCGATCCGAACTGGAGAACAAGCCGACAGAAGAGGCAAAAACGACACGATTTTCCCATGGGAGCCTTCTTCATACACCGTGAAAACATAGTCGATGACTAATGACACAACTTCAACGCCTAAAACACACTCGCCAATTCTAAAAAAAAATCGCGCTAATCCACCCCGTGAATGTGGTTGGAAAGCAAAGCTGTAAACGGCACCCATAACGATTACCCATGCGACGTCACTTAAATTCATTCACATCGCTCTACTTATAGCAAAACCAGAGAGAAGTCAAATGCACTTAACCACACTATTTATTACTTCAACGAAATATTCTTGTTAAGGTTAAATCAATGCTTGAAGCATGAACGGTGTTTGGTTGAGTTGTACTGGTGTAGCGCGAGAGTGGAAACTTTTTTTTTATAAAATTAAAGTAAGCTACAACCCGGTGTTAGACGATCTGTCTTCTCCGTCTCTGCGCCGCGGACGGAGGCGACGAGATTTGCGGAAGAGAAGCGGAGGAGGAAGAAGAAATACTTCTGTTATTTCTGAGCGGCCCAGAGTGCAGCCCTGGGGAGTGATTCCTCCTTCTGTGGGGCCCATATTGCCCCGAACCATACATTGGGTTTGCTTATTTGTGTTTTGCTTTTACCCGCCCGGCTGCGGCGGTCTAGCGTATCTCTGCGGCCAGGGAGCGCTGTGTTCCATTCTTTCTTTCTGTGCCGCATGCGTTATCTGTTGTGATGGGGAGAGCGTTCCGATCTAACGTGAACGGCCCAGAATGATCTTCTTGGATCTACTATGTTCTCGATGCGAATCGACGTTTCGAGAACCACGCGCGCCGAAAGATAAAAGGCCTGCAGTGCGGACGCCGGGGCATTCGATTCGACGACACTCGCCTGTGCAAGTCACTTTGTTGACCGCTGCTTCGCCGCCTCTGTATTCTTTGAGTTGGTAGGGGAGCACAATTTCGCTCCAATAAACTTGTTTCTCCTTCAACACAACTGCATCGTCCCTTGGCTTCGTGACATCTTGGTGGAGGTGCTGGGTGCGCACCCTTCATGCCCACTACAACCTCGAAAAGCCGCCAAGCTCCGTCCACAAGAGCCAGCCCCCGCCTGCAAGATTACCCGCCCGAGTTCGGTTTGATGCCAGAAGGGCCCAAGACAAAGGAACGCTGCAACACCACCATGGTGCAAGAAACGAACGTCGCCAATCGTCCTGCAGCAGCCCCGGGAAACCGCCATCGTTCCGAGGAGCCCCCGCAGAAGACCCAGAAGAATGGTTGGAGAAACTGGAGCGCGTCCGGAAATTCACAGGTGGGACGACGCAGAAACGTTCCGGCACGTTTCTTTACTTGGAAGATTCGGCTCGCCTGGTTCGAGAACCACGAGAGCTCCTTGACAAACTGGGCTCAGTTCAAAAGCGAGTTTACTAAGACCTTCACTACCGTCGTGCGGAAAGAAAGAGCCGCCCTTTTGTTGGAAACGCGCACGCAACACCCCAACGAAGGTGTCGTAGATCTTCGTTGAGGAGATGAAGCAGCTATTTCGCCGCGCGGACCCCGAAATGACGGAAGAAAAGAAGTTGCGCTTCTTAATGCGCGGAGTGAAGGAGGAACTGTTTGCTGGACTTGTCCGAAATCCGCCCAAAACCGTCGCCGAATTCGTGACCGAAGCCAGCACCATTGAGAAAGCCCTCGAAATGCGTGCTAAGCAGTATGACCGCAACTTTGTTGGCGCGGCCAATGCGAACGACTTTGGCAGCACGCGGATCCCGGCCGACAGCCTACGCGAGACTATCCGCGCAATAGTGAGAGAGGAGCTGCGGAAACTTCTCCCAACGCCGCCGCAGCCCCAAGTCGCTTCCCTCACCGACGTGATTAGAGAAGAAGTGCAACAAGCGTTGGGAACTTCTACGCCATCCGAGGTACCCCGAGAGCCACAAGCTATGACATACTCCGCGGCTGTTCGTCGACCCCGCCCTGCTCCAACACGCCGTCAAGAGGCCCCGCCGTACCGCCGCCCACTGTCACCCGCCCGACCCCCGGTAGCCCGAAACCAGACGCCGAGGAAGACGGACGTATGGCGAACTCCCGATAACCGTCCTCTGTGCTACCACTGCGGAGAGGCCGACCACATTTACCGTCGCTGCCCATACAAGAGACTCGGACTGCGTGGTTTCTCCGTCGACGCACCTCGCCCTCTCCCTGGCCAACGACCACGTGAGATCGACGAGTATCTATCTGAAACCAGCCGTGGCCCAGCGCGTTTCAACCGTTCGCCGTCGCCCTACCCTACCAATCGCCGAACCGCCGTAGCAACGCTGACTTCGCCCGTGGAAGGTCCCCCAGCCCACGCGGGGGAAACTAAAGGCGGCAACTTCTGGAGGTGAAGTTGCTCTACGGCGAAAAACTAGAAACCCTCCAACGACGCAAGGACGCGCTGAAGGGCAGTGATTCACGACATGCCTCATCCCGACGACCCGACCTAACCCTGACGAGACTCCCGAACACGACGACAGCTACACGGCGCGACGCATACCCGACCTGACCGAGACGTCCGTTGAGAAGACGACGACAACGACAATGCACAGTGCCCGACCTCACACGTACAAGCCGAGATACGACGACCCGACGAACCCGGAACTCGAGGACGACTCTGCATCTGACAGTCAAGGTGTCCATGGACGGCTTTGACGTAGTCGCCCTCGTGACACGGGAGCTGACTATTCGGTAAGAGGCGGACCATTGCGTCTAAACTGAAGAAAGTTATGACCAGATGGGACGGTCCGCACATACGCACGCAGGAGGCCACCTCGTGACGCCAAGTGGAACGTGCACATCGCGCGTCACCATAGACGGCAACACGTACCCGCGGCGTTCGTCGTTCTAACCCTAACTGCTCCCGCGACGTGATTCTCGGAATGGACTTTTTGACGGACAACGGCGCAATAATTGATCTGCAGACCAAGTCGATAACATTTCTACCAATCACTCCATGACGCCGCAGCCGAACCCCGATACCGTTGCTGCGTACAGGATCGCCGACGATCACATCACCCTGCCACCCCCCGCGCAAGCTTGATGATCGCCCGTCTACTGTGAGGATGCTGCTTCTGACATCGACGCTATCGTAGAAGAGTGATCGAAGGTTGCTTCTCGACCGCAGGTTGTCTCGTCGCAAGAGGCATTGCGCACTTTAAGCAACGCCAATCTCACGTTTTGGTCACTAATTTCACCGAAGAGTACCAGCATTTAAACAAGGGAGCTGCAATTGCGTTCCTCGAAGAAACGCAAGAAGCAAGTGATGTGATCGCAGTCGCCGACTTTGAACGCACACCCGTAGAAACATTCAAGCTCCCGCAGCCATTCGACGTGAATCCGGCGCTACCGCAAGAACAACGGAAAAAATTATTGGCTTTGCTGCATCGCTATAGCGAATGTTTTTCGTCGAGCGCAAAACTACGTCAGACCCCTCTAGCGAAGCACCGAATAATAACCGAAGATGGAGCCCGACCTACCCGACAGTCACCGTACCGCGTCTCTTCACACGAACGGGAAGCCATCCGGACTCAAGTCGACGACATGCTGAGCGATGACATTATACAGCCATCGAAAAGCCCCTGGGCTGCGCCCGTCGTACTCGTAAAGAAAAAAGACGGCACATTAAGGTTTTGTGTTGACTACCGGCGACTAAACAAAATCACGAAAAAGGACGTGTACCCCCTCCCCCGAATCGACGACGCCCTCGACCACCTCTGCCACGCGAAGTACTTCTCATCGATGGACCTGAAGACCGGCTACTGGCAAATTGAAGTGGACGAGAGAGACCGAGAGAAGACTGCATTTATAACCCCAGACGGCCTATACGAGTTCAAGGTGATGCCGTTTGGGCTGTGCACAGCACCAGCGACGTTTCAAAGAGTCATGGACACTGTGCTAGCTGGCCTTAAGTGGCACACCTGCCTCGTATACCTCGACGACGTAGTGGTATTCGCCCGGACTTTCGACGAACACCTTGCAAGGTTGGAGTCTGTACTCGAGGCCATTCGTACGTCGGGGTTGACGCTGAAGCCTGAAAAGTGCCGTTTCGCATACGAGGAACTCAAGTTCTTGGGCCACGTCGTCAACGCCGCGGGAGTCCTACCTGACCCGGCAAAAACTTCAGCTATCGCGAACTTCCCTAGGCCGAAAGACAAGAAGGGCGTGCGAAGATTTCTCGGGCTGTGCGCATACTACCGGCGCTTCGTCGCAAACTTCGCACGCATTGCAGAGCCACTCACGCGCTTGACGAAAGACAGCACCCCTTTCAGCTGGGAAAACGACCAAGAAAAAGCATTCTCCGAGCTGCAAAAACGCCTGCAAAGCCCGCCCGTGCTCGCTCATTTCGACGAAAATGCCGAAACGGAAATGCACACGGACGCCAGTGATATAGGCTTGGGTGCCGTCCTTGTCCAAAAGCAAAGCGGCTGCGAAAGGGTAATCGCCTATGCCAGCCGTGGTCTGTCGAAGGAGGAGAAAAACTATTCTGCCTCTGAGAAAGAGTGCCTGGCTATTATATGGGCGATTTCAAAATTTCGCCCATACGTGTATGGAAGGCCATTCAAGGTTGTAACAGACCACCATGCGCTGTGTTGGCTCGCCAATTTGAAGGACCCCTCTGGCCGTCTTGGGCGGTGGAGCTTGCGCCTGCAGGAGTTCGACGTTACAGTCGTTTATAAATCCGGCAGGAAACACTCCGACGCCGACTGCCTGTCCCGCGCCCCCGTCGACCCACCACCAGAAGACTCTGATGAAGACAGCGCGTTCTTCGGGATCGTGACGGAGAGCGACCTAGCCGCCCAGCAGCGTGCCGACCCCGACTTACGCGTCATAATCGAGTACCTCGAGGGATGCAACGTTGCCGTTCCTAGGACCTTCAAACGCAGCTTACCAGCATTCAGCCTGAGAAACTCCGTCCTCGTGAAGAAGAATTTCAGCCCCGGAACAAGAGCGAATTACCTTCTCGTCATCCCCGCGGACCTTCGTGACGAAATTTTGGAAGCGTGCCACGACGACCCGTCTTCCGGACATCTCGGCACAGCCCGCACTATTGGAAAAATCAAGGCGAGGTACTACTGGCCCGGCCTTACCTCTGACGTCACCCACTACGTCCGGAGCTGCCGTGACTGCCAGCGACGAAAAACGCCGCCGACAAGACCCGCCGGACTTCTGCAACCGATCGCCGTCCCATCGAGACCATTTCAACAGATTGGAATGGACCTTTTAGGCCCGTTCCCTACGTCACGATCACAGAACAAGTGGATTGTCGTAGCGACAGAGTACATGACGCGCTACGCAGAGACCGCCGCTCTTCCGAGGGGGACTGCACAAGAAGTGGCGAAGTTCTTTATAAGTCAAGTTGTGCTGCGACATGGAGCCCCGGAAGTCCTAATCACAGACCGCGGAACGGCATTTACTGCGGAGCTGATGCAAGGAGTATTACGCTACAGCAACACGGATCACCGAAGAACGACGGCGTACCACCCCCAAACGAACGGACTAACAGAACGTCTGAACAAGACAATCGCAGATATGCTGTCAATGTACGTTGACGTTGAACATAAGACTTGGGACGAAGTACTCCCGTATGTCACGTTTGCGTACAACACGGCTATCCAGGAGACGACGCAGCTGACGCCGTTCGAGCTTGTCTACGGTAGAAGGCCGACTACGATGCTCGACGCCATGCTTCCGCACGTAGAAGACGACGACCTCAACGCCGACGTCCACGGATATCTTCAACGTGCGGAGGAGGCCCGCCAGCTCGCTCGAGTTCGTATAACGGACCAGCAGCTGGTGGATGCGGGCCGCTACAACCTCCGACGCCGAGACGCCGAGTACCAACCAGGGGATCGTGTGTGGGTTTGGACTCCCATTCGACGACGCGGACTCAGTGAGAAGCTCCTGCGACGCTATTTCGGACCCTACCAGATTCTACGACGTGTTGGCCAACTTACCTACGAAGTGATCCCGATGGTGACTCCGGCACATCACGACAACGCAGGCGGCCTGAAGTCGTCCACGTGGTTCGCCTAAAACCTTTCTACGGACGATGACGAACTTTTATTTTCATTTGTTCGGACTGTCGCTTATGTTAGCATCGGGTCGATGCACTCTTAGAGGGGGGGTAATGCCGCGAACCATACATTGGGTTTGCTTATTTGTGTTTTGCTTTTACCGCCCGGCTGCGCCGGTCTGTGTTATCTCTGCGCCAAGGGAAGCGCGTGTTCCATTCTTTCTTTCTGTGCCGCATGCGTTATCTGTTGTGATGGGGAGAGCGTTCCGATCTAACGTGAACGGCCCAGAATGATCTTCTTGGATCTACTATGTTCTCGATGCGAATCGACGTTTCGAGAACCACGCGCGCCGAAAGATAAAAGGCCTGCAGTGCGGACGCCGGGGCATTCGATTCGACGACACTCGCCTGTGCAAGTCACTTTGTTGACCGCTGCTTCGCCGCCTCTGTATTCTTTTGAGTTGTTAGGGGAGCACAAGTTCGCTCCAATAAACTTGTTTCTCCTTCAACACAACTGCATCGTCCTTGGCTTCGTGACAATATGCAGTCCGCGCAGCCTGTGTTCTGTCCACCCGCTGAAGCTGGGTAGGTAGACAGGGCCTGGACAGCACCATCTCCCATTGCTCTTGTTGGGTAGTTGATGGAAAAGAGAGGAGAGCGGTCAGGGCTAAAGTCGCCACACGCCGATTACGGGGCCGAGTGTTCCTACTTCTGAGCAAAATTTACATTCAGCGTCGTAGCGATTCGGATGCATTAAGTGAAGACGCGTAGGCTGTGGGAAGGAGCCCGGAGTGTATGAGCTGTGGGGTAGTTTGTTGTTCTCTCGAAAGGTCAGGGTAAGGCGAAGGTACGGTCTGTCTCAGAAGGTGATAATGCTGGGTTATCTCCCTGAAGGTGACACGCGGGGTGACTGTCCTCGTGCAGCCTCCATAGAACGGGAGGTAAAAGCGCAGGCTTGTTGGGTGGGCGTATTTGTTGCCCTCCATTGAAGCGCTGAGGGGGTGTCCAGATGAGCTGAATGGAACCGTTTTGGGAGTGTTTTCTTTAGCCACGCGCAGTGCAGGTCAGCACACCCAACCCTACTGGTAATTCCAGTAGGCTTTCTCGGAATCGTTGACTACCCTCCGAACCCCTGGTTTGAGCGAGAGCCAAGGTGATGGCTGCCTTTTCTGCTGCCGTCATTTCTTGGGTCCTAAGCGAGGTACACGCAAGGAGGTTGATTCTGGAAGAAGAAGCCACGATGATGGCGTATTGCTGCCCCCGACTGTTTGGAGGCATCTGTGTAGATAACTGCATGATCCCCACCGAGGGTGGTTGTTTAGCACTTGAGCCCGTGCTTTCGGTGACCCTCGTCATGTGAGGGGTTCATATTTGTAAGCAAAGGGCGCATCTTTAGTTTCAGTCGCCAAAAGTCTGGGAGTACGTCAAGCTGAGTGACATTTTGGGCTGCCCCAGCCAATCTGGTTGAAGCATGCGTTACCCATCGCTGTTCTGAGTCGGACCTTCTGGTTAGAAAGATGGCCTTCTATCAGCTCTTCCACCGTGTTGTGGAGCCCTGTGCTAAGCAGCCTCTGTGTGGACGCACTAATGATAAGACCAATGGCCTGCTCGACCGCCTTTCTAATCATTATATAAAGCATCTCTATGTCTTCCTTGTCGAGAAGAAGATAGGGGTTTGTCGTAAGTAACTCTCGAGAGGACAAAGCTTCAATAATCGAAAGGTACCGGATTCTTTTAGGCCTCGCTTCTTGGTGGCAACTCGCCTGATCATGTGTATGATTAGATTAATGCTGTTTTTGAGGCGCCTGCAAGGAGACGTCACTCTTGGTGTTGGCCTGGAAATGTAGGCCCAGGATCTTGACGCTGGGGTTTGGAGTGATGGCCTGACCATCAAGGAGTATTTGAATGTATTCCTTGGTTTGGCGTGAGGGCGGACGACAAGGAGCTGTGATTGTTTACGTGAACACTGGAGGCCACAGGCTTGATAGCACATTGGCGGACTAGAAGTGAGATGCCATGCATTGGTGTGAGCTTCCTTTAATTTTTGTAACTCTTAGCACACGAGCAAGGTGCGTACAGGGCCGCTAGACGGGCGTGAGTGGTCGCGTGACGCTTTCACGTGGCATTCAGCGAGAACAATGGGGGTAAACCCGTAGATGTGCTTGGTGAGTACACCACCTGTCTTCCCTGTCTTCGCGTGGGCTCGTAGCTAAATCGGTAAGACAACGGGCTTCCGCTTTGTTAGTCTATTAGTTCCAGGTTCGATTCCCGGCGGTGCCAGTGAATTCTTTTATTTGTTCGCTGGAGTTTTCTGGTGACACCAACGGTCGCGAAAGAACCCTTGGGGGGTAGAGGTAAAAAGCTTTGCTTTAAAACGCTCTTCAATTGGCCGGGACGATTTCTGATAAGCGCCCGCCATGCACACTCAAGCAAGCCGTAAACAAAAGCCATATTTGATGGTCGGGAGCAGGGCGCGTTCCATTCGCTACAGTGGGCCCGCTTGATTACTTGGTCTGCGCTTGCGCAGAGCTGCACTGGGACTGCCCTCAGGCCGCGTTGCAAACATAATTCAGTGGAAGAACAGAACACCGAAAAAAAGTCCCCCGCATTTCCCCGAGGGGGAGAATGTGAAAGTGCGAATGCACGGTTGTCGGCCCGCTTGCGGCGCTTGCGCTCGGCACCCGCAGCCCACCGCCTCGCCGCCTTCTCTTCCATCTCTTCCATCGGGTTTGTAGTTTGACGTGTACACCACGCAGTATCAAGCCGCTATAACCCGCTTGAGTCGCCAACGCAACGCCGCTGACGACGTAGTTTGAATGCGTAAAGATATAAGGAGCGTTCCTAACTCTGAAATCAGCGTGGCTTCCGTGGCTTAGTCGGTAGAGCGTCGCGCTGCGGCCGCAACGTCCTCGGATCGAAACCGGGCGCCGGATGCTGTATTTTTTTTATATAGTGTAGTGCCTGGCTGGCGCACGAGAGAGAGGGGTTGCGAGCTGGAGAGTAGGCGAGGGGGGAGAGGAGGCGCTACGCGAGCGCCCTCACGCGTCGGAAATCCGGCGCCGTTGTAGGCACGCTAGCTAGCTCCGTTGCTAGGCTGCGGGCGGACGGACGGCGGCGGACGAAGTAGGCTCGACTAAGAAGTGCATTCGCACTTAAAAAAAGGACCGCCCCTTACCGGGCGTGGCCAACAGCCACGCTGGGGATTTCAAAGTATCAGTGGGGTTATCTAGTTTATGCTCGGGAATGAGCATTGCAGAGCGATTTCAGAGGGTGCTGCGTGCGGAATATAGCAGGCGCCGTACTTTATCAACGTAAGCGGCCCCAACGCAGCGCGCTGAGTATGCCAGGCGTGCTGCGCACGATCCCGGCGGTTTCGCTCGAGGCGTACCGAATGCTCCACTATCTCTACTTTCATAACCCAAGCAGCTGGAAACTCGGGAGTAGGCGAAACTCGGGCCTTCTGGAATAGCGCCCCAGTTCTGCGTTTATAGTTCATGTTCGAGGCAACAAAGATTGCGGCGCCACCGTGATTACTTGTTGAGCGATTGTTGTATTCTGGTGTATAATTGAGAAAGCAAAAAAGATTGGCATCATCGGGTGATAGCCAAGTCTCTGGTACGCAAATAAACGAAAAATAGTGATTCAAAGAGGATAACTGAGCAAGAATATCGTCATATTTTTTTCTGAGGCTACGTGCGTTAAAGTGTATGGCTGATAAACCACTATTGTCAAGAAAGTTTTGAGCTTCAAGGGTGGAAAAGTATGATGCCATACTCAAGACAAGCTATGATAAATCTGCGCAGATCTAACGGAACACTGCCAAGTCTGCTTCGGTCTCGATGCGAAAGACACCACTATCATCACACTGCCTGGCTTTGATTCTGCCGTCGTCCGTCCACAGGGAGTTCCACTCGGTTTCTTTTTTGAGGGCAAGCGCTTTGGCAAATAGCCGCTTCTTTTCTGGCGTCAAATGGTCATTAGCGTAGACAGGGTAGCATTCGGTTCCAGAGAAGTTGAGACCCTTTGTGTTAAGCCGAGCTTTGCGCGCTTTACTTAGACATTCCTGCTTTTTCGAACGAGAACAGAAACGAGGTATTAAGTTAGGTGTCCTTCCCTCCGCCCGTACTGGTACTCGGTGAACGATGTCTCGGTCGGTGTCAACGATCGGGCAGCTGATCTTGGCTCCGATAGCCTTAACTATATCAGCGCAGTTTTCGCCTTGTGTGCAAGGGATGCCTTTGAGCAAGATGTTGTTAGCGCGTGAATACTGTTCGACCTCGCTCACTTTTTGTTTTTTTAAAGCAAAGCTTTTTACCTCTACCCCCCAAGGATTCTTTCGCGACCGTTGGTGTCACCAGAAAACTCCAGCGAACAAATAAAAGAATTTACTGGCACTGCCGGGAATCGAACCTGGAACTACTAGACTAACAAAGCGAGAGCCCGTTGTCTTACCGATTTAGCTAGAGCCCAAGCGAAGACAGGGAAGACAGGCGGTGTACTCACCAAGCACATCTACGGGTTTACCCCCTGCGTTCCCTCTGAATGCCACGTGAAAGCGTCACGCGACCACTCACGCCCATCTAGCGGCCCTGTGCGCACCTTCCTCGTGTGCTAAGAGTTACAAAAATTAAAGGAAGCTCACACCAATGCGTGGCATCTCACTTTGTGGGGGCCAAGCCCCTCATATCGGGGCGAGGAGGCGCTAGCGACGTCTTCCTCCTTGGTGGGGCGAGGGCGATCCTCGCGCGCTTCCCTCCTCTCCCTACGAGGCGACGGGGGATGCGCGCAGGAGACTCCCCGGGAAGACCGCCCTTGGGACGCGCCGCGATCGCACGGTACGTAAATGCCCTTCGGCCACTTCTGGCCGTTTCTTGCATTGGCCGTTGTTTCCCACTTCCGTGGGTCACGGCACCCACCGTGTCGATTAGCGCATGCCTCGATTTGCGTCAGTGCGTTTATCTGGGATGCCCGGCGAGTCTCCGCGGGCATATTCCACTTCTTGGTGGGTTGCCCCCGCGTCCGCGATGTGACAGCTTGCGCCGTCTGAGGTCAGCGGACGAGCGCCGATGCCGCCCGATCGAGTCCAGCGGCTTGAAATGTGTAGCGGTCACAGAGAGCCCCCTCCGCCTACGTCAGCGAGCGTTGCGGCCGGCCAACGCCGGCGGACGCCAACTGCTGCCCGACTACGGTCTGGGCACACGCTGACGGCTGTATGCCCCAGGGGCTAGGTGCGTAGTGCAGTGGAGTGTTTGTATCGTGGTTGTCCGCGTAATAAACCCCTGTACTATGAAATATCTCGCTTCCCGGTGAAGTGACTGACAACGTATACTCGCGGCGAGAGTCGTGGCTCGCTCTCGAACCCGTTGTGGGCATAGTCTCTCGGCGGGGCAGTTCGGTTCTGCGCGAGAGCAGTGAGAATAACGACGGCGCGTTTATTCCATTGTTCTATTGTTCTATCCTGTTCCTTAATGTTAATGTCTAGGATTAAGGATAGGGATAGGATAATGCCCACAACTTCTAGTACGCCAATGTGCTAAAGCCTGTGGCCTCCAGTGTTCACGTAAAAACCAGAGGTCCTTGTCGTCCACCCTCACGCCAAATCAAGGAATACATTCAAATACTCCTTGATGGCCAGGCAATCACTCCAAGCCCCAGCATTCAGAGCCTGGGCCTACATCTCGTGGCTAACACCAAGAGTGACGTCTCCTTGCAGCGCCTCAAAAACAGCATTGATCAAATCATACACATGATCAGACGAGTTGCCACCAAGAAGCGAGGCCTAAATGAATCTGGTACCTTTCGATTAATTGAAGCTTTTGTCTTCTCTAAAGTCACTTACGTCAACCCCATGTCTTCTCGACAAGGAAGACATAGAGATGCTTTATATAATGATTAGAAAGGCGGTGGAGCAGGCCATTGGTCTTCTCATGAGTGCGTCCACAGAGTGGCTGCTGAGCACGGGGCTCCACAACACGGTGGAAGAACTGAGAGAAGGCCATCTCTCAAACCAGAAGGTCCGCCTCAGAACTGCGGTGGGTAACCGCATGCTTCACCAGATTGGCTGGGCAGCCCAGAATGTCACTCCGCTTGACGTACTCCCAGAATCTTGGTGACAAAAACTAAGGATGCTCCCTTTGCTTAGAAATATGAACCCCTCACATGACGAGGGTCACCGAAAAGCACGGGCTCATGTGCCAAACACGACCCTCGGTGGGGATCATGCAGTTATCTACACAGACGTTCCAAATGTCGAGGGCAGCAATACGCCATCATCGTGGCTACCTCCAGAACCAACCTCCTTGCGTGTACCTCGCTTAGGACCCAAGAAATGACGGCAGCAGAAGAGGCAGCCATCACTTTGGCTCTCACTCAACCAGGGGTTCGGAGGGTAGTCACCGATTTCCAGCAAGCCTACTGGAATTACCAGTCGGGTTGTGTGTCCTGACCTGCACTGCGCGTGCTAAAAAACCACTCCCCAAACTGTTCCGTTCAGCTCATCTGGACACCCCCTCACGCTTCAATGGAGGGGAACAAATACGCCCACCCAACAAGCCTGCGCATTTACCTCCCGTTCTATGGAGCTGCACGAGGACAGACACCCGCTTGTCACGTTCAGGGAGATAACCGGTATTATCGCCTTCTGAGACAGACCGTACCTTCGCCTTACCCTGACCCTGACCTTCGCCTTCTGAGACAGACCGTACCTTCGGCTTACCATACGGGCTCCTTCCCACTGCCTACGCGTCTTCACTTCATGCATCCGAATCGCTACGACGCTGAATGTAAATTTTGCTCAGAAGTAGGAACACTCCACCCCGTAATCGGGGTGTGCGACTTTAGCCCTGAGCACCCTCCTCTCTTTCCGTCAACTACCCAAAAAGAGCATTGGGAGATGCTGCTGTCCAGGCCCTCTCTACCTATCCAGCTTGGGCGGGTGGACAGAACATAGGCCGCTCGGACTGCATATGGGCCCCACAGAACAAGGAATCACTCCCCGGGGCTGCACTCTGGGCCGTTCAGAAATCTGAACAGAAGTATTTCTTCCTCCTTCTCCTCCTTCTCTGCCGCAAATCTCGTTGCCTCCGTCCGCGGTGCAGAGACGGAGAAGTCAGGTCGTCTAACACCGGGTTGGAGCTTACTTTAATTTTATAAAAAAAGATTGCACTCTTGTGCTACACCAATACAACTCAACCAAACACCGTTCATGCATCATGCATTGATTTAACCTTACCAAGAATATCTCTTTGAAGTAATGAATGGCGTGGTTAAGTGCATTTCACTTCTCTCTTGTTTTACTATTTGTAGGGCGATGTGAGTGAATTAAACTGACGTCGCATGGGTAATCGTTTTGGGTGCCGTTTACAGCTTTGCTTTCCAACCAGATTCACGGGGTGGATTGGCACGATTTTTTTGCCAACGTTTCGTTTTGGGTCTTCGGTGCTTTGTTAGCAATAATCAAACTGGCATTTTCAGCTTTCACCTTTTCAACAAGGGTCTCCATCATTGACAAGCTGATAGCAAAGTACGTCTGCTGCGCGCTCATGGCCGCAAGGTTTAGATCCGACTCAAGCAATTTCAGCTTGAATTTTTCGACAAGCTTATCCGCCATGTCATTCAGCCAGCTTTCAGACGAATCTTCAAGCCGCTTGATTCGCTCATCCATGTCAGCCGCTTTGCTATCGGACAGAGCCTCAAGCTCGTCTAGCCGCTTTGAAAATTCTGCGTTGAGCGCATGGTCTAACAAAGTAAGCACTAGCACACAAGGGCAGCAGCGGTCACAGCCGAATGCTATCCGAAGAAAGCAATGGATACTGGCACTAACCTGTAAGAATAAACAGTGTGTCTCAGTTCGGCGCTCTTTCAGCCGCGACCGCTGCTGCCAAATGGTGCAGAACAGCCACCCGTTGCCCTTTATATGCCGGAAGGAGTCCCACGTGGTCGGCGCCAGCAGTGCATACGTCGATGCGCAGAAGAGTCTCACAGGCACTCCTAGATGTGGCAGTCCGCAATCTTCGATAGGGCTACCAGCAATCACCCGGCACGTGGACGATACCACGAATAGGCGATCCTTGGGACGGGGGTGATGTTCACTTCTGTAAGAATAAACAGTGTGTCTCAGTTCGGCGCTCTTTCAGCCGCGACCGCTGCTGCCAAATGGTGCAGAACAGCCACCCGTTGCCCTTTATATGCCGGAAGGAGTCCCACGTGGTCGACGCCAGCAGTGCATACGTCGATGCGCAGAAGAGTCTCACAGGCACTCCTAGATGTGGCAGTCCGCAATCTTCGATAGGGCTACCAGCAATCACCGGGCACGTGGACGATACCACGAATAGGCGATCCGTGGGACGGGGGTGATGTTCACTTCTGTAAGAATAAACAGTGTGTCTCAGTTCGGCGCTCTTTCAGCCGCGACCGCTGCTGCCAAATGGTGCAGAACAGCCACCCGTTGCCCTTTATATGCCGGAAGGAGTCCCACGTGGTCGGCGCCAGCAGTGCATACGTCGATGCGCAGAAGAGTCTCACAGGCACTCCTAGATGTGGCAGTCCGCAATCTTCGATAGGGCTACCAGCAATCACCCGGCACGTGGACGATACCACGAATAGGCGATCCGTGGGACGGGGGGTGATGTTCACTTCTGTAAGAATAAACAGTGTGTCTCAGTTCGGCGCTCTTTCAGCCGCGACCGCTGGTGCCAAGTACTCTGCATTTAGGGAACTAGTTATTTCAAGGGAATCGCTCGGTGTATCACTTATACACAGCATTTTCAGAGGGTAGTGTGGGTGGTAGTTTCAGGCAACCGTCGACACAGCATGCACAAATACATAGTTTATATATTGAATATTACCGAAGGCAAGCGTATAACCCATTCAGGTATAATTTCACGACGCACGGAAAAAAAAGTTAACAGCGCAGCTTTTCGCTCCGTAATGCGCGAATCCACTACACGCACAGCACTACAGGCAGTCGTTTAGCTTATGCAGGCCTGAAAATTGTATTGCACTTGGCTAAAGTTATAAAAATTAAAGTTGTGTCCACACCAAGTTAGAAATTAGCTATGGTAAGATGCCAGCTCACCTCGGATAGCTCGTCCAAATCAGGCGCTGACAGCCACTTCAGCTCGTTCACGTCGTCCAGCAAGTGTCCGAAGCTTCCGTCAATGTGCTCAAGCAGAATGTTCGCAACGCTTGAAATCGCCGAAGAGTGGCGGCCAAAGGAGAGTTCCAGGTCACAGTGCCTATTCGGTTAGGCAAGCCTTCGCAGCGATATGCACAGTGCTTCCCAGCCGGGTATGTTCACCCCTTGTCCGCTCGACACCATCTTCTCGATTCCAAGCTCCTGGCAAAGCGTCAAAGTCATCTTTCGCAAATCGGAACTGTCTCCTAAAGACGCTGTCGGGCATGGAGCTTAGGTTGATCATCCCGCGCTTGGACACGAAGCACCTTGGCACTACCTGGTGGCTTCTCATCATACGCGCCTCAATGTCCGACCAACTGAGGACGTCAAGGTATTACAGGTCGTGCAATATACTCGTAGGCGCCATTCTCTAGCGATTCACAACCCAAAATGAAACACGTGTACTTTGTTTACTCGAGGTGTTCGACAAGGAGGCCAGCAACGAATTAAGTTGGATCGAATTTTGTATTGGCATGGATGCCGATGGCTAGCTTCGTGGCTTGGCCACTTCACAATTTGTCTTTTAGATGGCGCAGTGCACATTACCGTTCGCTCCGCGCTATGGGGCGCCACTCTGCAATACTAAAACCATGGAGGAAAGAAAAGTTTAGGAGGGAGCATCACGTGACATTCTTGAAGCCTAGTGATAAAAATAAAAATGAAAAAAGTCATGGGAGTTACACCATCACGTGACAGGCAAGCGGTAGTCCTTTGCGCCTGATGTGGCCGCCCGCCCACGCTGCGGGTGTCTGTCCTTTCGGTCTGGGTATTCGGCGACGAGTTGCCCTCTGGGCGTTGCGCGCAGCGCTGCCTGCAACCCGATACGCTGCGGCGGGCTGATCGTGCGGGCACAGTGGTCGGACGGGAGACAGGGAAAACATCTTTATCTGTTGAGCTTTCGGATCCGTCCAAGTTCACGCCGCAGTCGAAGTGTTGTATGCCGCCGCCGTGCAAAAGTGGAGATGACAGAGTACGACATCCGCGCATCATCCTTTATTTCGCAAAACACACCTCTAGCCGCGCCGTGCTTGTGAGTGTTGACGGCGGCGCGTTCGATCAAAGTCAGTCGTGGTTCCAGCAGTAAGCGTCAAATTCGGCTCGCAGCTCTTGAAGGTGCTTCCTGAGCATGGGATCTGCGTCTCGTGTCGCTTTGAACAGCGACACTGCTTACACGTTTTCCCGATCCCAGGTAGCATTCTAGGATAACCTCAGACAAGCCGTGTTAGAGTTAACTGCCGAAAAAAAAAATTGCGCCAATCCACCCGTGAATGTGGTTGGAAAGCAAAGCTGTAAACGGCACCCATAACGATTACCCATGCGAGGTCACTTAAATTCACTCACATCGCTCTATAAATAGCAAAACCAGAGAGAAGTGAAATGCACTTAACCACACCATTTATTACTTCAAAGAGATATTCTTGCTAAGGTTAAATCAATGCAGGAAGCATGAACGGTGTTTGGTTGAGTTGTATTGGTGTAGCACAAGAGTGGAGCGTTTTTTTATAAAATTAAAGTAAGCTCCAACCCGGTGTTAGACGATCTGTCTTCTCCGTCTGCGCCGCGGACGGAGGCGACTGGATTTGCGGCAGAGAAGGAGGAGCAGGAAGAAATACTTCTCTTCGGATTTCTGAACGGTCCAGAGTGCAGCCCTGGGGAGTAATTCCTTCTTGTGTGGGGCCCATATGCAGTCCGCGCGGCCTGTGTTCTGTCCACCCGCTCAAGCGGGGTAGGTAGAGAGGGCCTGGACAGCAGCATCTCCCATTGCTCTTGTTGGGTAGTTCACGGAAAGAGAGAAGGGTAATCAGGGCTAAAGTTGCACACCCCGATTACGAGGCGAAGTGTTCCTGCTCCTGAGCAAAATTTGCATTCAGCGTCGTAGCGATTCGGATACATTAAGTGAAGACGCGTAGGCTGTGGGAAAGAGCCCCGGTTTGTGTGAGCCGTACAGTAGTTTGTTGTTCTCTCGAAAGGTCAGGGTAAGGCGAAGGTACGGTCTGTCTCAGAAGGCGATAATGGTGGGTTATCTCCCTGAACGTGACAAGCTCCCTCGTGCAGCTCCATAGCACGAGAGGTAAAAGCGCAGGCTTGTTGGGTGGGCGTATTTGTTGCCCTCCATTGTAGCGTCAGGGGGTGTGCAGATAAGCTGAATGGAACCGTTTGGGGAGTGGTTTTTTAGCACCCGCAGTGCAAGTCAGGACACCCAACCCTACTGGTAATTCCAGTAGGCTTGCTGGGAATCGATGACTACCGTCCGAACCCCTGGTTGAGCGAGAGCCAAGGTGATTGCTGCCTCTTCTGCTGCCGCCATTTCTTGGGTCCTAAGCGAGGTACACGCAAGGAGGTTGGTCCTGGAGGTAGCCACGATCATGGCGTATTACTGCCCTCGATGTTTGGAGGTGTCTGTGTAGGTAACTGCATGATCCCCACCGAGGGTGGTGTTTAGCGCTTGAGCCCGTGCTTTTCGGTGACCCTCGTCATGTGAGGGGTTCATATTCATAGCAAAGGGAGCATCTGTAGTTTTAGTCTCCAAGAGTCTGGGAATACGTCAATCGGAGTGACATTCTGGGGTGCCTAGCCAATCTGGTGAAGCATGCGGTTACCCATCGCAGTTTTGAGTCAGACCCTCTGGTTAGAAAGATGGCCTTCTATCAGCTCGTCATCCGTGTTGTGGAGCCCCGTGCTAAGCAGCCTCTGTGTTTTCGCACTCATGAGAAAACCAATGACCTGCTCGACCCCTTTTCTAATCATTATATAAAGCATCTTTATGTCTTCCTTGTCGAGAAGAAGACAGGGGGTTCACGTAAGTAACTCTCGAGAGGACACTTTAGGACTAGCTTCTTGGTTGCAACTCGCCTGATCATGTGTATGATTTGATTAATGCTGTTTTTGAGGCGCTGCAAGGAGACGTCACTCTTGGTTTTAGCCTCGAGATGTAGGCCCAGGATCTTGATGCTGAGGCTTGGAGTGATGGCCTGCCATCAATGAGTATTTGAATGTATGCCTTGGTTGGCGTGAGGGCGGACGAGAAGGAGCTGTGATTGTTTACGTGAACACTGGAGGCCACAGGCTTTAGCCCATTGGCGTACTAGAAGTGCGATGTCATGCATTGGTGTGAGCTTCCTTTATATTTTGTAACTCTTAGCACATGAGCAAGGTGCGCACAGGGCCGCTGGACGGGCGTGAGCGGTCATGTGACGCTTTCACGTGGCATTCAGCGAGAACGCAGGGGGTAAACCCGTAGATGTGCTTGGTGGGTACACCACCTGTCGTCCCCGTCTTCGCGTGGGCTCGTAGCTAAATCGGTAAGACAACGGGCTCTCGCTTTGTTAGTCTAGTAGTTCGAGGTTCGATTCCCGGCGGTGCTGGTAAGTTCTTTTATTTGTTCGCTGGAGTTTTCTGGTGACACCAACGGTCGCGAAAGAACCCTTGGGGGGTAGAGGTAAAAAGCTTTGCTTTAAAACTAGTGGTCAAGGTTGAAGAAGACGGTTGTGTTGTTAGCAGGAGTATTTCATGGACTACTTTGTCTTTTGTACTTACAGACAAAGAACGATCTCTTCAGAGCCGCAGGCTTCATCGGCTTCTGGCAGTTGTTCAAGGGTCTGAAAAGTACTTCAACATAAGGGAACCGTTCCGGGACCTACTTGACGACATTAATGCTGTCGCGGAAAGAGGAAGTATTTCAGTAGACAACCACGATATAAAGGTTTCAATCTGCTTGGGGTCGGACCAAAAATTCCTCTTAGTTGTCTCGGTTAGTTGTCTCGGTTCTGTAGGGCTGATCCAAAGGGGCGCAGCGCCTCTGGAGCCAACAGCAACCAGTACAACGAGCCCCTTTTGGTTCGCACGTGCGCCAACATGCGACAAGACTGTGCAAACAAGGACAGTGGCATGAAGAACATTCCACTGTTCTCTATAGATCCTAGGTGTGTTATTCCACATTTACTACACATGAAATCAGGATTGTAAATTGCTTAATAGACGGACTGCTCGCAGAAAGCGAGGATCGGGACAACAGGGAGAAAGTTTAAACTTTAAATGCGCCAAGCTCGCACTTGAAAAACATTGTCTGCAGTAAACACCTGTGGAGTGAAGTTTGAAGTCTGGGAAGAAGAAAAAAATCGCATGACATTCACATCGTTAACGGGGTGTGATTTCCGAACATTACTCCAGCTTTTGCCCGACAGGCTGAAGGGAAATCTTGACACCAGGACAGAACACATGACTTTGCTTTTGAGGATGCTTCCGCACAAAATTTGTGAGCATTTTGAGAATGACATTGATGGCAATAGCGTGCAGGCCAAAACATCCCTTTTTCTAGACACATTCGTGAAATTGGGGTCTTATAGATGCAAAGGCTACGGGCCCGAACGAGTAACCCTATACATCCATATTTTAGCGCACCATGCTTCAAATAAGCATGAGAAATTTAATTGCCTCGGTTGGTTTTCAAGTCAAGGTATCCAGAAAAAAAATGACATCTTAAAGCACTAGCATCATTCCCGACCCAACAAGTGGAACTCCGCCGCGGATGCACTAAAACTGGTTGCAGGCAAATGAGCATGGCAGGAGCAGCCGCGCATACATAAAGCGTGACGTCGGCTACTTGTCTAGAGGTGTGATACCGGAAAGCCGACTGAAGAGACCCAGATGCGGGGAGGAAAGCTCAGAGAGCCACATCCCCCACCGAATGCTGATGAAATGGACGCAGGTCAACTGCGTGGCGTACCGACCTTCGAGCAATTGGTGTAAGGACAGCAGTAAAAGAAGTAACGAAACTTCGGCCATGCTGAAAAGAAAACAGCAAAAATGTTTTTACAATAGCTTGCATATTCCTATATGAAATATATCCAAAGAGTACAAAAGTGTTTCTTCCGGAGTTTTCATGGGCTGTCATTTTATGTAGCAATGTGGCAACTGAAACTTATCTTCATGAGATTCTGCCTCTTTTACAGTAAATGAGTGTTTTGAACTTTGTGTTATTGTGACATTTGATTGTTCACATTACGTAATGTAATATGTTTGAACGCAAAACTTCTCGTTGTGTTTTGTAGTGTTTATTTTGTTCTGTATTTTGCATTGTATTGTATTGCAGTTAACCATGTATTTCGTTTGTTTATTAATGGCCGACCGGCTGCGCCGGGTTGTGTTATCTATGCTATCCGTGTGTTCCATTCTTTATTCCGCACGGGTTATCTCGTTTGATAGGCAGAGTGTTTCGAACTAAAGTCAGCAGCCTAGAATAAATCTATGATCTACAGTGTTCTGGATGCAATTCGACAGTTCGAGAAACGCTCGCGCCGAGAGATAAATGACCGCAGAGCATACACCGCGGCATTCGATTCACCGACGCTCGCCTGCGCACGTCACTTTGTTGACTGCTGCTTCTTCGCCTGTCTATTCTTTGAGTTTTTTGAGGAGCGCAAGTTCGCTCCAATAAACGTGTTTTCCTTGAGATAACTGCGTCGTCTTTGGCTTCGTGACAGTATTCTCCCATGTTTGCTGAATGCTTAACATATTCCCGCATTCTCTCTGCAATGCGGAGGTTTTCCCTATCCTGCTTTGAAGCTCAGGTGTGCGGTAGAGATAAATCTGTGTATGCATATCGGTCTTTCATGTTTTTTTTTGCCCATTTCGCTTGATTTCAATTCACGCAAGTGGATTGCTGTGCACAGAAAATATCTTATAAGCTTTTTCTGACTGTAATCAGGAGTTAAAACAGCTCTCGCAATATGTGGTGAACGCTATGAGGAATGTCAGTCTGTGGCCGTTCCTCCCCTTTTGTCGTAAATTTTGTGTACACACCGCACCTTTTCGGCACCTAAACTTGCCCGGGTAGTAACAACCGTCAGCAACGCCTCACCTAAAATGTTTAGTAGGGATGTCTAAACACAATCCTTATGTGTAAACACAATCCTAAACACAAGCCTTTGAATAATAATTTGACTGTGAACCACTCCCTGAATATTTGCTACGTTAACAAACTCATGGAAAAGTGCGGCAATTGCTGTTATCGCTTGCTTCCAAAAAATATGTTCAGCAGCAGCGATCGCGCGGAGCACTTCTATCTGTTCACCCAGCTGTTCCCCGTCCTGCTCTGGGAGCTACTGGCCCGCTCGCGTGTAGAGACGGCGGCGATCATGTCCTGCCTTGCATTCTGTGATGATGTCTCTGAGCGGCGGGATTCCATAGTAACGGTGCAGTTCCTCGATCCGGGCATGGCGGGGCAGCCCCGTTATCACCCGAAGACATTCCCGGTGTAGTCTCTACAGCTTGTCGCATTGCGATTTTGTCAGGTCCAAATACACAGCTCCGTAGCAAGCTTTTGACGTTGGTATTGCCATTGTGAGGGTACCAGCTGTGCGTATGCTGGCTCCTCCGGATTTTTGGGCTATGCGTCTTACAAGATGCAGAAGCTGTTTCCATTTAGGCTCTAGCTGGCACAGCCACGTTGCCGCACCTCTGCTTTAATGTATCGGGATGCCAAGAATCTTGATGTGCCGGTCTGGAGCTCTCTCGAGTGTCTGGTCGGCGAGGCAGAGCTTGACCTTTTCGTTTTCAGCCGTGGAGCCGCCCAGGAGAATGTATATTGTTTTTTCCGGAGACACTTCCATTCCCGTGCTCTTCAAGTAGTCGGCTAAAGTATTGAGGGCGTCTTGCATAGCGTTGGCTGCGTCTTCTGTTGTTCTGACAGGGTCACCGGGCTCCGTCCACAGTGTCACATCATCGGCGTATATGGTGAGGCGCACACCATAAATTCGCCGAAGGCGTGTAGCTAGCCCTCGCATCACAAGGTTAAATAGCGTTGGCGACAGTATGGCCCCCTGGGGAACGCCAATGCTGCTGCTGTCAATCGTAGGGTTTCTATTGTCACTACGAATCTCAAAGGTGCGTCCCTCCAGGAATGACCTGACGATGTTGAGGATGCGGGCTCCTGGCTTCGTGTCTTCGAGTGCGGAGATTACTGCATCGTGCATTACGGTATCGAACGCCTTCCGCAGGTCGACGGCTACCAGTATGCCAGGAATCCTTTTTCGTCCTCTCCGCGTTTAAAGATAACGACGGAGAAAGAAAAGGCTGTCCTGTGTGCAGAGGCCTGGTCGGAATCCTGTCTGGCCAGGGTCGAAGTAGGGTTCTTTTTGTGCCTCTTCAAGGTGGTGGTTAAGCCGGGTGAGAACCATCCGCTCCAAAAGCTTGCTGAGTGTTGAGGTTAGCGAGATGGGCCTCAAGCTACTGATGCTGATGGCTAGATTCCCTGGTTTGGGAATGGGGCTCACCACGGAGTGCTTCCATTCAGCAGGAATTTCGCCTGACAGCCACACCTTGTTAATTTCTCCAAGTAGCTGCATTTTCCCGTGTTCGTTAAGGTTGCGCAGCATATGCCAGGTGCTACCATCCTTTCCTGGTGCGCTCTTGGCGTTGACGGATTCGAGAGCCATCACTAATTCTTGCATTGTGAAAGGCGACTCAATATCTTTGTGGGAAGTAGGTGCTGTGCGTTGATAAATTCTGGGGTCTGGTGGCACTGCTGGCTGCGGGAAGAGCGTCTCTGTTGCCTTTTTTTCGAAGTCGGATGTCGAGTCACCGGTCGCCAGCCTGACGTTTTTGACGGTGTTCCCCGTCTTCCGGTTGCCTGACATAGTCTTGCAGGTCTACCAGAGCTTCCGCCCGCCAGTCCATTCATTGAAGGAGGCGCATTGGTTGTGCCATCGTTCCCGAGTGAGCATTTTGGCGTAACGGCGCGCTTGTGCGGTCTTATTGCGCACCTTGACAAGGTCGACATGCCGTTTCCCCCTGTCGAGGTAAACTCGATGCAGCTGGCTTCGGGTGTCCCAAAGATTGAGAAGGTGCTTGTCGGGTGTAGGAAGGTGTTCATCCACTTCAATCTCTCAAGTGGCTTCCCGGGCAGCTCTGGCAAGCTTCTGAAGAAATGGGACGTTTTCGTCGTAAGCGTCAAAGCCGGATCAAAACCTGTCCCAGTCGACAGCTGCGGTCATCCGTTTTTTTCCGCCCCGTGACTCGTACTTCAAGTTCAATCCAGAGCAGATAATGGTCGCTACCCATTTCATCGGGACCGCACCTCCAGTCCTTTACAAGCCTGGACGTTGTCCGAGTCAGATCTGGCATAATGTCGCGCTGCCTGGAGTGAAGTGCATGACGAGTAGGATAGTTTGTGTCGTTGGCCAAGGTAAGTCCTGCGGTTCAGCCTCTTCGTAAAGTTGGCGCCCCCTCGGTGATTCTTTGTCGTATCCCCAGCTCTTGCGTCGAGCGTTGAAGTCCCCCCGGCCCGGAATCGGTCTTTAGGGTACCGATGTCGGAGTTCGCGTAGCCAAGCGAAATTTGCAGTCTCCGAATCGCCCTCTCTGTAGCAGCTGCTCTCGGGACGTAGGTAGGCAGACACCAGGATGTTTTCGTGACCACCAAGCTCACATCGCACGGCAACCACCTCTTGTATTGTGTTGCAGTACTTCCCAGTGTCGAGTTTGACGTGCGGAACATCTCTACGTATGAAGATTCCCGCCTGTGCTTCGACTACCTCCTCTGGCTGCTGACCTTGATTCTTCTTGTTTGTCTGTGCGTGCACAATCGTAGGTTGAAAATGTCCTTCGTATCCCTGGATGCATGGATGAGTGCCTCTTGCCTCCTGCAGTAGAAGGGCAGCCGGTTGCCCTACGTGTCTGAAAAGTCTCCAAGCTCGGCAGCGCAGGACTTGAGTGACCGGCAATTCCACTGCAGGACAGGACGTCTGGCGTCCGCTCAGTCGGTTCATTCTGGCTTATGATGGGCTGGCTGGTCATGCTGTAGTAGTACGGCTGTCACTGGAGACTGCTGTTTTCGAAGGATTTCTCGGTGTTGTTTTAGCTCCTCCTGCTTTGACTGGTGCTTTTCGTTCCACTTCTGCATAGCTTGGTTCTGCATAGCTTGTGTTTGTGCTTGCGCTTGCAATCGCATGGATTCTGCCCTTGTTTCTTGAAGGAATTGCGGGACCCACGGAGGAGCTTCGTAAGCTAGGGGAGGTGCTTGCTGTGACTGCTACTCTTGTAGAGTCGTCGGCTGAGCAGTAGTAATTCCAGTTGTAGACTTGTCTGCTGACTTCTGTTTCGTTGCGCATCGCGGGGAGTGGCTACTACGGCTCTTTTGGGCGATGGCGACTGCCTGGACTTCGCCTTGTCAATGCGCGCACTTTCCTCCTTCCATTCTTTCAGTCGGTGCTGAAGAACCAGTTTTTTCTCGTTTCGCGCGTTGATCTGTTCCTGGAACCTTGTACGAGTCATGTCTATGGAGCGCTGGATTTCCGAAAGTTGTTTCTTGAGGCGCGCGAAAGTGTTTTCTAAATTTCTAGTGCTGACTTCTGTTTCATTGTCCAGTTGCTTCAGCTCAGTCTCGATTTATTCCTTGCAACGCAAACTGAAGCTGGATGATCCCGGCTTGCTGGCTGATATTTGGACTCCGGACGCTACCGTGGCGTATGACAATGCGTCAGTTTGAGGTAGCGACTGATCGTCAGTGGGCTCCGAGAACTTGCTTTTTGCTAGGCGTTGCGAGCGGCCGATTTGCGGTTTTCGGCTCATACTTGTGCCGTTTAGTGTGTTGGTTTACAGGCTGGTAGACGGTGAGAAAACCTTTCGCCGTCGACTTTTGCTGCGTGACTGACGTTCCTGCGTCGCATCCTTTACTTTTTATTGAAAAGCCTACGCGCTGGGCACTTTTTATCGGTTCCCAGATGACCATCCTTCCCGCAGTTGGCGCAGTGTCTTTAGTTTTGTTTTTGTAACATTTTATGAAAATATGCTTTGGGACTTACATACAGATCAAGTAGTTACTAAACTAGCATCCCAAACTTCTATGATTACGGTCTCTGCAAGAAGCTAATCACAGAAATAAATAAAGGTACTAATAGCCTGGTTATTATGTCCAAATTAATTAAAAATGTCCATGCACGTGTTACGAGACATCTGGAGTTCTGGTCGGTCTCTCTTAATAGAACCATTTACGGAGATAATATGCTACGAACCAAAATACTGGCATTGCTAAACAACCTTCACAAACTGGGGAAGAACATAGATACCCTATCAGTTAAACACGCGTTTGAGCTATTCCGTAATGGTTGTGATGAGGTGTCGCTGCAACAAATCGAGAAGCCAACGCACCTAACTCCACGGGTGTAGCAGACAAAAAAGACGCAGGGTACGAGGAAGAAGAAGGAAGAAGCTGTTCGGTCTCGGAGGCAGCAAGACGGCCACCCTCGCGGTGTAGGCCCGAGGACCGTCGCCGACTCTCCCGTTCGAGCCACCTCCCGAGGTGCCAAGGAGACGACGGCCGACAACGAGACGACAAGAAGCTGTTGCGCCCGTCGGAGTGACCGGTGTTCCGGTGCCGTGGAGCGCGGGAACCGAGGCCTCGCCGTGGCGCAGGCCTAAGCCCTTCCAGTCCCGCCGCTAGCCGTCGGCCACCGTCACGTGGTTTCTAGCCAGACACCTCCACAACGACTGCAGTAACCTCCCCATGGCCAGCCAGGGAACTGCGTCTCGCGAGTCGTCACACCTAGACCATCTCGTCCCTGCGATCGCCGTCTGTGAGCATACGACTCCCTTCATGACTTTGTCCGCAATCATCCACACCTTCGTGGTTCCGCGTGTAGTCCATTTGTGTGCTGCGGCGTCTATTCCGGCTTTGTACCTTATTGAGTTAATAATGTTGGTGTTTGTATGTGCATTTGCAAGAACGTAGTCCAGGCTCATGACTTTCTGCGCGGTCCGGCCCAAGATTCCTTACAAAAGTGGCGAGCCTGCCAGGATCCGTATTTTACCATCTGTAGAGAGGAGCTTTGCTATTGTTTCTGTTCGCATTTCGCCATACACCAAAATGTACATAGTCGGACTGGAAAAAATAATGAAAGCCGGACTGGGGCTAGGCTTTACCGGTGAAGAGCTTCGGAAGTATTTCGACGCCGAGCCCCAAAAGACTTAAGGCAGAGTTAGCCCGGAAAAGAGAGGCCAGGCGACTTGGTGTCGATGTAGCAATGCCAAAACAAGGTGGTGCGGACGCAGAAGTGATCCTGCGAAAAACTCAGCATGAGAAATATGAAGAGAAAAAAAAGTCCCTCAGGGAATATGAACTGCAAAAAGAGCGAGCACGAAAAACAAATAGCTGAACTCAAAAAACGACTTACTGAGTTAGAGAAGAGTGCACGTCATCCGATACCCAACGGCGTATTTGAAGACCACCAGAAAGGGGAATCCTATAAAGCGTGGGACGTGGCTGAGGCAACAGATTTCGGCGAAAGTGAACCTCAGGAGAGCAGGTCGGTGTTCCAATTATAAGTTGTATGCCACGAAGCGGAAAGCCACGAGCGACCGAAATACTCAGTGGGAGATGAAAACAGGCTACTGCCTCAAGAGGCGAGTAGGCTCCCTCTTACCAGCGCTCGATATGCTGGAAACATCCGTTTAGCTGACACCCTTTGCGAGTGTAAGACTGGCAGTGTAAAAGACTGATGCCAAAGCAGACCAGAGGTTTTCATTGTTCCGCCGTGTTACAACTTCACCTCCAGAAGTTGCTGCTTTTAGTTTCCACCGCGGTGGCTGGGGGACCTTCCACATGCGAAGCATTGGGACGGCGGTTTGGGAACAGGTATGGGTAGGGTGACGGCGAACGGTTGAAACGGGCTGGTCCACGGCTGGTGTTAGACAGTTATTCTTCAAACTCAGTAGGGCGCTGGCCGGGTCGGGGGCGTGGTGCGTCGACGGAGAACCCTCGCAAACCGAGCCTCTCGTAGGGGCAGCGACGGTAGGTGTGGCCGGCTTCTCCGCAGTAGCAGAACAGCGGGCGATTATCTGGCGTTCGCCACACGTCGGTCTTCCTCGGTGCGGGGGGTTGCACCACAGGTGGTCGGGCCGGCGACAGGGGACGACGGTATGGACCCTCATGACGATTGGGTGCAGGTGGGCGAGGTCGACGGGCAGCAGCCGCGTAGGTCATGGCTTGCGGCTCGCGGGTGCTTCTTGCGCTGATGTTCCCAGGGCTTGCTGCACTTCTTCCCTAATGACGTCGGTAAGGGAAGCGACTCGGGGTTGCGGCGGCGGTGGAAGAAGTTTCCGCAGCTTCTCCTTCACTACTGCGCGGATAGTCTCGCGTAGGCTGTCTGCCGAAATCCGCATGCTGTCGACGTAGTTCGCATCGGCCGCGCCGACAAAGTTGCGTTCATACTGCTTAGCACGCATTTCGAGGGCCTTCTGAATGGTGGTAGCTTCGGTCACAAATTCGGTGACGGTTTTGGGCGGGTTGCGGACAGTCCAGCAAACAGTTCCTCCTTCGCACTGCGCATCAAGAAGCGTAACTGTTTTTCTTCTGCCATGCAAGGGTCAGCACGACTGAAAAGCCTATTCATATCCTCGACGAACACAACAATGATTTCGTTATAGTGTTGTGTCCGCGTATGTAGCAATAATTCAGCCCGCTCTTTTCGCACAACCATGGTGAACGTCACTAAAAATTGCGTTCTGAAATCGTTCCAGGACTCAAGGGAGCTCTCATGGTTTTCGAAACAGATCCGTGCTGAACCTTCAAGGAAGAAAAACACTTGCCTCAGTGTCTCCACGTCGTCCCATCGGTTAAACAGCCTGACCCGTTCGACTTGGTCCAACCAGTCTTCGGGATCCTCAGAAGGTGACCCATGGAATAATGGGGGCTTTCTTTGTTGCTGAAGCATGAGGGCAGAATTGGTAGCGCTGGTCATGGTGCCTGCGTTGATCAGGGCGGTTTTCACGTCTTCATTCTTCACTTTATTCGGAAGCAGTCTAAACTCTGGCTCAAGACCAGCTGTCGACGGCTGACACGAGTTGGGCTGGCTTGGCGGCTTCCAGAGGTTGTTGGGATCAAATAAGTGCGTACCCCGCACCTCTACCAAATGTCACGATGCCAAAGACGACGCACTTTTCTTCAAGGAAAACACGTTTATTGGAGCGAATTTCCGTATAAATTCAGTGTCTAAACCGCCTTATTGGAAAATACTGCGTAGAAATTCTCAACACGTATATAAAACCTCCATTACTATCTGGAAACTCCAACCATAGGGATGGTTTGTGGATTGTTGATATCTCTATACACTATGTTCCATGACTGATATTGCCCAGCCAGCAACGGCTTGGCCAAAATTTATTCTGTGCTTTTACATAGAAATATTTTTCAACAAGGGTAAACAAAATGATTTTTATTATTTTATTGGCCGTCTATGTGGCGCCGTCATTTCTCTAGCCGCCCGATCCAAACTCGACAGGGAGTAATACCCTCTATCCTTGTGGGCTATAATTGCGTTGCCTCGCACCAGTGAGTTAGAATTTCCTTCCGTAAAATAAAGCGTGTGATGGCTCTTCTTACTGTTCTATTCCCTGTGTGCTAAAATTGGTGGTAAAATTTGTAATAGTTTCTTCGAGTCACGCAGCCGTGTTTTCTAAAAACATTTTCTCTGCCTCATTCTGATAAAAGTTTTGATTTGATTGATTAGGTCGTTCAACCCGCCGAAGCTGCAGCTCGGCTATGAGGGGCGGCGTAGTAGAGGGCTTCGGATTAGTGTTGTCCACATGGGGCTTTTTACCTAACGCCGACATCTCGACACATGTCAGTTTTCGCTTTTTGTCTCCAGAAAAGCAGCCACCATGGCCGGGATGGAACTCGCGTCCCTAGACTTAGCTGTACACCCACCTTAGTCACTGAGCCACAAAGGCGCATAGATACAAATTGGCTGTACTAAGATTTCTATCAGTGGGTTTTCTGACTAAATCAATCTGAACTTGAAATATATAAGCAGCTCTTGCCAGCGCAACAAGCTTGTGACTTGTCTGTGTGCATGAGGCACCGTCCCCATTTGTAGCGTTATTGTGTTGGTAATAAATGAGAATTCTCTCTTCATCTGCAGTCGTTTTTCGTGTATGCAGCTTCCTTTCAATGGCTGTTTAACTTCCCACGTATACCACCTACCAATATTTCACACAGAAATTTAATATTTTTAGTACTAGATTCTGCCCTTCAATTTCATTTTTTAGGAGCGAAGCTCTTCAGCAAATTGTTATTTTTCGTGTCCGCAGTTACAAATACCAAGAAACTGCCCAGCGCGTCCACGTGAACGCTGTGCCTCGCGGCGACCGCCCGGCAGTTAAAACCGCGGCGCACGTTTGTCAAGCCAGACAAACCCACTCAGAGAGATTGGCCAAGATTGGCCAAGAAACTCAAGCTGTAATCGTGTTAACACTTCAGCTATCGCGTACAAACTGGTCGCGTCCCTCGATGGCTCCGCTCACCATATAAAGCTGTGCGTCTGTCATTCGCATGCGTCTTAGAAGTGCGCGGCTCAGGCGCAGGGTTGGGTTGCCCACGGGTCGTCCGCACGTTCAATGAGGAGGCCGCTCGCCTCGAGGCTCGTCGCGCTGGGTATCGAGAACGTATACGAGTCCAGAGAGCCAACACGGACCACGCGGCCGCAGAGAATGCTGCTCAAAGACGTTGGCGGGCCCAAGACACCGAATCTGTTCAATGCAACCGTGCGAGGTTTCGTGAGCGGTAGCGGCAACGTCCAGCCGATACCACTCGTCAGCAGCGGGAACGTCCGTCGGTTACGGAAACCGATGCCCGATGCTTGATTCAACCATGAGTGGTGAAACTGGCTAATGCACACAGAACGTTTAATGACCAACGATTATAACTTACAAACATGAAGGAAGGTAACACTTAACAAAGATGAAGCTAATGTCGTTGCAGCAACGAACAAATAAATTGGCTGCAATCATAGACTTGAACCGTCGTGACGGTCATGAACGTAGCGTACAGCTTCGCTATCTTCAAGTCTTACGGGTTAGTGTGAGCTTGCTTCATTCTTGGGATGCTGGCTGACCTTTACACCTCCGCTATTTTTTGCAACTTAAGGGTTTGAGGTTCTCGGTGCACCCAGGGCGTATGTCTATATTATGCTATAGCCACTCCAGTGTCCTTCTTCAACCAGTATCCCGATTTGCTCTTTCGCCACCAACCACTTTTATGCACCTTCTAAAAACGAATTTTTGCCCCAGCGGCCATCTTTTTTGCAGGGGCTCACGTTATTGTCTTTTTATTCAGGTCAAGGCATTGTTCTATGGCAGCAAAGAGGGCGCAACTTGATAGGGCGAGAAACTTTTTGTGACGGGTGCGTAAAAAAGCAAAACGTGCCTTTATTAACAGAGATGACTTCAGCATCGTTGCAGCACCGCAGAAAAAGTAGCCCTATAATATCTCCAAGCCTTGCTGTGGCGAAAAAACCACTGATCGTCATTGCAAAGAACAACATTGACTGAGAAAATTTGTAACCGCTGGTATCCGGGCGACAAGGGAAAGGAACTCGCGTTGTAAAATAGGGAGCTTTCTTGTGCAGCGTTACGACTAGCATGGTACCAGATCACATAGCCTTGAAGGGAAGTGAGGTCATACTAATGCCTCAAATCACCGTCTTTTTGGGCGCGGATAATGTCGAAAGCATGAACGCGATAAATGTGTTGTCGTTGGCCCGTTTATGTTTCTTGTTGCAACGGGCCGATAAAAGGCTTTAGGCCTCTCGCAAGGACTAGCCCATCACAGGTTGCGCTTGTAGAACTTCACTTTCAGCCCCTCTTTTGCTCTCAACGTAACCTCGTATCCCAAAGAGAGTTTTTCCAGTGGCTGTGTTGACTCCACGTTGTACTTGGAGAATACCGTCGCCATCAGAACTTTGGCTTGCGCATACCCAAATCTCTTACCTGTTGAAGGAAAGAAAAAACTGTGTGAGTAAGTTCCAAGCCATGCGAGGTTCGCGTACAAAAAAGAGGAAACGTCGCCAGGAAGGTTCACCGATTCGTGATAGAACAGCATATTTTGATTTTAATGATTTCAAATCATAGGAACAATATTGCAAAGAGTAAGTTAGAACTTCACACATTATAGATGTGTGCCCATAACAATTTTATGTATTTCACTGTGGTGTTCACAATATTTTTGAGCGTAGCTTAACACTTTTCTTCCTAGACGACCGTTACCGCCATTAGGATTTGAGAACAATATATTTACATAGCGTATACCAGTACAACTTTCCCGACAAATTAGGCTGCTAAGACTCAACAAAACCTATCCGATTTCGGTGATAAGGAAGGCTAATGAAACAATTATTCAAATCACTTAGAAGTAGAACGTACTACTTTAAACACGTTCGGAATGTTTCTCTGAATGGTTGCCGTTTTGGCGCATTTCAATAAATTGCTCTCACGACAGGCTGCTGTCAAAAGAGCTACATTTGTATCGCCATCCGTCCTGCCACTTACGAAATCTTTCCCTGAAGCAGCGAAAATTCATTCAACATTTCAAGAATTTCAGTTGCATGTTCGTTAACGCTCAGAACACTTATCTATACCAAGGCGCTGGACTGGGCTAGTTGGTACATGTTCGATTGGAATAAAAAACCAGCGGAAAACACAGGACACTGAAGAAAACGACGGGACAAGCTGGCACTGTCAACTGAAAAGGGGGACAGCGCTTGCCATGACGCCAAACCACTGTCCTCTATGAAATCACGCACCACTGGAAGGAGCTCATCGTGTGGCACAGAATAATACAAGTCTTCGATGTCCACCGAGAATCCCGAACTCACGCCCGGCAGTCCATGTTTCAAGACGTCGACGACGTTTGCCGAACTCTTGACGACGAATGGGTCGTTGAATTCCAGGACGCCTAACTTGGACTGAAGGCAGCGGCCAACTATCTTCTGCCACGATCCATCCTCCGTGACTATGGCTCGTAACGGGTTTGGCGTCATGGCAAGCGCTGTCCCCCTTTTCAGTTGACAGTGCCAGCTTGTCCCGTCGTTTTCTTCAGTGTCCTGTGTTTTCCGCTGGTTTTTTATTCCAATCGAACACTTATCTATAGTTGCAGCGCCAGATAAACGCAGGTCCGAGAGTACGGCGAGCAGTTGATTTGGAGGGCCGACACTCTGGCGCTCTGATTCCCACGGATAATATGCAGTGGTAATGTGACGGCGTCCTTTTCTGGTGTACTGAAAATCAGCAGATCTTTGAAGGCTAGACCAGAACTCGCGGTAAGGGGCAGTGCATAACTGGCGCTCTTTGAAGTAGATTCGCTCGTTTTAAAGCAAAGCTTTTTACGCCTCAACGATAGCGACGTTGCTCCAAAACGCACTGCAGAAAGTCAACTTTCTCTAACGATGATGATCGGGCCTGAAGTGAAAGATGATTGAAACGCGAAGCTTCCTCTGGTCGCGAGCTAATGTCTTCAAGAGCCAAAGTCACAGTCAAAAATCGAATTCGTTGGCCCCAATACGCACTGCAAGAGAGCCAACTTACACAATGCATTTCCACAAAGCACAACAAGCGCCTCAACGAAAACGCTTCACGCGGTCCGACTCGAACCCTGGTTGTTCGCAATATGAAGCCTACGACTGCCCCATTCCGACACAACCGCAGCTGCTTGGATTTTGGACCTATTTTGAGTCAGGCTGCATTGGAAAATGAATCACGTTTTAACCATCTTTTTTTTTAAGACAGGGACTTTGATTTTTTTTTGTCATGAAGCGGGAGTCGAGGTAAGGAGCCGGCGACTGTGCCAGCCCCCTAGCGGCGAATCAATCGCATGCGACTTCAGCGGGAAAAAAAACCCTCTTCGAACGAGCCTTTTGCTCAGAGGGACGAACTCTCGGTCGCCCGGTGCGCCGACAGAAAAACCCATGGAGGAAAGAAAAGTTTAGGAGGGAGCGTCACGTGACAATCGTGAAGCCTAGTCATAAAAAATAAAAAGGAAAGACTGATGGGAGGTGTTCTATTCACGTGATCGGCAAGCGGTAGTTCTTTGCGCCTCATGTGGCCCTTCGACGACGCTGCGTGCGTGCGTCTATCCGTTTCGTTGCCGGGCCGTCCGCGTATTCGAGTTTCGGCGACGAGTCGTTGCGCGCAGCTCTGCCTGCAACCCGAAACGCGCAGCGGCCTGATCGTGCGGGCAAGGGGGTCGGACGGGAGAGGCAGTAAACATCTTGTTTACTGAGCTTTCGGACCCGTCGAAGTTCACGCCGCAGTCGGAGAGCTTGTGTGCCGCCGCCGCGTGGAGAATTGGAGATGATCTCAGGCAAAGTTGAAAAGATCAACCATTTCAACCCTTTCTTTAACCATTTATTGCCAAGGCGCAGTCAGTCCACAATTCAGCAAGGTCCCTCCCAGGCGTAATCTAGCATTCGTTTTTTTTTTCTTTCCATATACGTATCGCACCGATCGAGCGGTCCTCAGCGGACAAACAGCCGGCGTACTGCTTGCGACGCGAGGTGGTCACACCCAACATAAGGGTTCTGAACCCTTTGTTTTCCAGTGCACTGAAGTAGATAAAAACGTACCACCACGCCGGAGCACCGAAAAGGCGAACGTATGCAAAAGCGCGCGCGAGCGAAACCAAAGCTACTCTCACCACCTCCCCGCCGACACGACACTCGTTACGCGCGATAACTCAGCAGAATGCCAAACGCAATCGTCACAGCACACCTGGCAAACACCGCGCAGCTGTAGGCCGCTCCATGCTTGTGAATGTTTACGGCGGCGCGTTCGAGCGATCCAACGTCAGAAGTGAAATTCGGCTTGCAGCTCGTGAGGGTGCTTCGTAAGAATGCGATCGAAGTCTCGCCTTGCTTTGAACAGCGGCAGCGGCAGTACTTCCACGATACGAAGCTTGGAGCGCAACGCTGGCGGACAATTTTGTACGGCGCCTTCGGCGACGGCGCTCGCCTCCATCTCCACCGGCAGCCAGTCGGAGCCACTAAATGCTACCGCGTGCCTGAGCGTGGTGGATTTTCCATAATGCATTGCGCGGGAGGAGCCCGAGGAGAGGAGAAAGCGGCTTCAGAGGAGGTTGGCTTGCCGAAGCTGGGCCGCCTGACGTCATGCTCCCTCCTAACATTTTTCTTCCTCCATGGAAAAACCTCATCTGAAGAAGTCATTTGCCCACACGGAGGAAATCACAGTAATGACTGTGCCAGTTCTATGCTACAGGCACAGTTGCACGTTCACTTGTTGCCAATAAAACTACCCATAGCCCCCATCACCGCCCATGGTAATATATTTACGCATTTAATTGGCAGAAAAGAATCGTAGCTATGCGCAATGTGCAAAGAACGCCCCCCTTTGTGCCTCCTTGCTCGCTGGCTCGCTGTTCCAAGGGTTCTTTTGTAGATTTCATGCGAAAGCGTTTATTCGATGACGCAAATCCCAAATCAGGCTGTTGCCGCAACTGTAGTAATAATTTTAAAGAATGACGTCATTTCCCTCCTCAGCCAAACGAACTGCGTGACACGCCGTTTTTTGACGCCCGTAGATCACGATATGGCTTTTGCGTCGGTAGTGTAAACATAGCCTCACTTGCACACAAAGGTTTGGGAATTCTTCGCAGACGTGGCGTTGTATTAAGCATGCTACATAGGACATACAGGCAAAGTAGGACTTTTAAGCATTTTCACTCGCTATCAAATCGTGAGAGCATGTTTACTGAAGTATTCCGTTGGGCGAACCTTTCAGCACAAACAAAAGAGTGTACTATGTGTACTATTTAAATAGTCTTTGGATTCTCTAGCTTTTCTCGGGAACATGTTTACTCAATAATAGAATCACGCTAGTGTTATCTAGACCGTAATTGCAATGAATTCGAAAACAAATTCCCGCCAATCGTGAAGCCTATGTAGTGTTCTACAGCATCAAAGTGTAGCTCACCGAGACAAGGTCTCACTCCACCCGAGAAGGCGACGAAGGCAAACGGATGCATTTCTTCAACTTTCTTCTCGATAAAGCGTTCCGGGAGGTACTTCTCGGGATCCGGGTACAGACTCTTGTTCCTATGCAGGCTGTATACATTCACCATACACGTCGTCCCAGCAGGCACAACGTGGCCATCTGCAAGCCAGGATCATACTGCTTGTTAACACTGATGCAGAGTGGAGCGAAGGAATTACATGGGTCGATTTTGACCGCTATATAAGGAGCTGTTCGAAATTACACTCGTTACGTGACCCTCCTGTCTTTTTTACATTGAAAAAAAAAATGACGTTCCGTTTGCTCAAGTTCGAGCATTCAACAGCAAGTTCTAAGTTTACTGTGTTCATCGCCCTTTAAGGCGCAGCAAATGCTTGCTCCGAGGTGACTCTCTCAATAAATATGAGCTGATTCTTTATGCCTAATGTAAACTGGCAGTGATAGTTACATAATGTTGGTGAGACGCTCGCAAATAATTCTGTACGTGGTCGTGCAGCCAGGGTGGAAGGACGGTGACTCACTAAAAATCGATGGCTTTCTCAATATAATTCCTTTTTTTTCTCGGTTTGTTTTCCGAACCAAACTTTCTTGGTATCTACCCAAAACATCATGGAAATGTGTTACAGGCAATTCAAGTTCAACCGCATTTGAAATATATTTATTTATTTATTTATTTATTTATTTATTTATTTATTTATTTATTTATTTATTTATTTATTTATTTATTTATTTATTTATTTATTTATTTATTTATTTATTTATTTATTTATTTATTTATTTACAATGCCCCTAGAAGTCATGATTTATATGCTGATACATAGCAGGGGAGGCACCTAAATATACAACGAAAATACACGTTCATTTTTGTCCTGCAATCAGAAAATAAAATCAAGCATCTGAAGCCACACAGCTCATATTAGAATGAAGCTATGAAAGTGGGAACTTTGAAAAGTGCACACGAAAATGTAGCGAGGGAACCATAAGGTACAGTCCATCAGCAACACCGACAAAGACAATGGATAAGTCAGGGAATGTATTTTCCAGTTCGTGAAACCAGTGTCTGTCAATGCTTCCAAATTTGTGCGGTCGATTTCGGTGGCTGTGCGTGATAGGAAGTCGCTCTAGTCCAGTATTTTTCGTGGTATTAAACCCTGCGGATATAAGGGTGACCGACATGAAAT
Source organism: Haemaphysalis longicornis (assembly GCA_013339765.2). Lineage (NCBI taxonomy): Eukaryota > Metazoa > Arthropoda > Arachnida > Ixodida > Ixodidae > Haemaphysalis > Haemaphysalis longicornis. The sequence goes on along the minus strand of JABSTR010000988.1, from coordinate 1,870,751 downwards.
GCGTTGCACTTGTCTAGTGTTATCCCGGCTCGAAAGTATTTGTGGTGGTGACTAACCAATATTGTAACGAATTATGAGTAATGGAAAAGTTTGATAAGCAGTGATAGGCGTGAAGTTTTGCGACAAGGAATGGATTGTTCCAAATGTGCATTATTGTTTAGTTTTGTAACGTTGGATTATGTGGAAAAATGAGACTAAATAAAACTAACAGCCCGGTTCTGCAGGGACTACAAGTTAGTTGTGAAGTAAGACTGTGAGGATCCCAAAAGGCCGCCTCATATTCAATTTTTACGTGAATTATTTTCACGCATTCTTGCGTTTTATGGCGGGTGAGATTGCTTTCGTTTTTGGGTTTGCTTATGTAATCTAAGGGTGCGATTAACCGCCGCCAGTCATAAAGAACTGGTGTTGCCACTTAGATCACGCTAAAAGTGAAGTTTAAGAGATATATACGAAGTCGTAAATGCTATCTTGATGTTACTTATGATTTATTTTCAATTCAAGCAATTCCCCCTTTAACAGTCAGGAATTTTCATTCTGAAAATTTTCACTGCGCAAACGGCAAACGGAAAAACACAAGGAAGGGCACTAGCGCGCGTTTGCTTGCGTCCTGTCTTGTATTGGCCAATTCGCGTACTAAACTTTTCTATGTTCAACCTTGTGGAACGCTCCCAACTGCATCTGATTCTAACGCTCATAAATTTTATTGTAGAGATTATGTGACCCTAATCTTTGAGAGCAGCACACGTTAGCTTCATTAAGCTCACAATGAAACCGTCCGCTCTCAGTATCAGAAGAAATTGTGGGATAAATTACAACAGCACAGGGAAAGAAACGGTTGCGGAAGGGTACAAGAAATGGAGGGGAGTACTTAAGTGTTGAACACAGCAAAAAAGTAGACCAAGAGATAAAGATATATTTTGAAGAAATAATGCTAGAAATATCTAAAATACCGGTGATATAAATACCCACGTCAAAAATCTTACACACAACGTAAACCGTCATAATTCACTATGAATTTATATTATGCATTTACCAAGGCCTAAACGTATTATTGCAGCAGCGCCAAAACCATCGCCCTACCAGGATTCAGCAGTAGAGTTAGTGCAAGTACCTGATCCGTACGAGGCTACAAAAAAAAATTAGGACGCCTAAACGCTCCTAGTGGTTTAGTAAATGCGAAAGCATGAAGCATTATATTCGGGTACAAGTTAAGAACTGCAATAGCTGATGTGGTGTACCACTCCGCAAAAGCGACAGACCCCGATGTCCGGACGTCCGGCCGTTTTAATGGGAGGTAAGTCCTTTCCATATTTTTTTGGACTTAATCTGGTTATAAAATACTGTGCCCAGCGACCAAAACGAAACTAGGTGAGGAAAAGTAGACAATGTCCCGCATTAACCACAATCTGTCCCGTTCAAAATACACGCACTCTTTGCGCCGTGCGGAGGAACAGCCGGTGCGGCGACGAAGCGCAGGGGCAGCCTGCATTGTCGTTCTTACGTGGTACCCGAGTACAGTGTTGAATTGAGGAGCAGAATGCCGTTATTGAGTGCGCGGCCGTGCTTCACGGCTGCTGCTGCTGAGGTATCTGGTTCAGAGTTCATCGCCGCATGCACCACAGCGATGAAATTTGTGAAACAAGGGTAATGCAAAGGCAGCGCAGTCATCCCGCACACGTTAATGGCGGGGTGCTTTTGTATAGGGGTGGGCATGTTCATCATTGGTCTCCTCATTATCATCATCCGGTATCCATTGCGACGTTTCCTTGCTATTTCCATAACTATGACTGAGAAGCTTGTCCAATGAGCTTTGTTAGCCCTTCATACACTTTATTAACGGACACGCCATTTCCTACTGCTCGAAACTCTATTTGTATACTTTCCATACTCTATTAGTTTTTTACTTCTTATGAAATGGTCAGTGCATGTGCCTAGCACACGTTTTTAAATCCAATGCCGCAATACCTTCCCTAGGTTCCCAGTTGGCCACCTAGGGTCATCGGGCTCTGGTGGTATAGGGGTTCTGGACTCCTCCTGCATTCCGGATGTCCGTGGTTCGAATCCCGTCCCGTGCATTTACGCAGTTTTCTTTGCAACTAAATCAGTTACTTTGATTTTAGCAGCTCAGCGGGATTCTGAGTATTGATTCACCTGCTTTTATTGTTTGAGAAGTGGGCCATTTTTGTGCCAGTCGTCTGCCATTTCGTGTACCATATATGAGCCATTTTGACTGCGATAGACGCTGACTTTTAGACCAACAGTTAATCTAAAGCTTTCGCAGTAAAATGCCTCCACCAACAACTCCTACGAATTAAAGAGGACTGCTCTTTAGAAGGACTTCGGCCACAACATTGCTTAAAAATATCATTCACACCATAGCGTCAACTAAGAGCCAGCTAAAGCCAGCTAAAGCAAGGGGTCGTTACAACCCCACTAGCAACTATTCTAGGAATTAACAGACAGAGAAAAGCCAGTTATGAACGAACGTATTGAAGCTTCCAGGTTAGAAACGCACATGCAGGGCTGTGTGGAATTAACTATCGACTGGCTTCTGGGTGAAAGTTAAGCGGAGCTCGACAAGCGGAATCGTTGGTACCGGCGGCTTCCACGGACAGCCAGTCATTTGCGACACGCGAACGGTAAAATGTCGGTTTCAGAGACGCGAAATGAAAGTTCGTCATGTTAGAAAACACGCAGATTACATAATTATATGCAGAGATATGTAGATTACTATTCGTTTCTGTGTGACACTAAAATCAGCCAATCTCATTGACCAGGGGCAGCAGCAAAGTAGAAAATTTGCAAGCTTTTCGGCTGAACGGTGATCGCCCACTTAGAGTCTTCCGCCAAAACAAACCGCCAGAAACAAAAGGTTCATTGGCATCTCGTGTGGATACTTTTGGCGGCATTTTATACTTCTATACTTGCAAAAGGCAGGCGCAGAACAGTCAGTAATCGATGTGTCTTTTTTATGGAAAAACGGAAGTTATTTATCTGCAAACGCAGTGTTTACCATTTGTATTTGATATTTGAAACATGCGATTTTTTGAGCTCTGATTTTGTTGTGCCTACTTTTTTCAACGAGCATCATCCCCAACGCAGTCGCACTGAGGAACACACCACTTACCTATAACGAGGTCCTCTTTTAGCTCTCGCCCGAACATAGGGACTGCTGCGCTAAGACGGAGTGCCTCCTGCGTCCAAAACAAATTACAAACTTTCTTACTCTTAGATCGCCATGGCATTTTCAGAAGACCTCTTCTAGTTTTGGTATCCGAACCTCATAACGTTGGCATGTGATGTAATAATGCCGGTGGTTGTTTCGTAATCTCCATAAAAATTGCTGACCGTCTGGCAGTCAATTTACGCTTTTCACAAGAAGTTCCGCATCTCCCAACATCAACCCATTCGCACTGACCCTGCACGTCTCCGTATTGCTGACAGAAGGAGTTACGCCTGCTTTAGGATAAAAACGGCGCTGCTTTCTGTTCCTGCCAATCTTCCGCAATAACCGAGAATTAAAGTTCATTGGGTATAAAGAAGAAAGCTTTAGTCCCAGTAAAAGTCGCAACTCAGTTTTCCCCCTCGGTATCGCCACCGACAATCTCCAACCCAGCTGACAAAATAGAACTAGCGGAGCTTTCGAAGTTAATCAATAAGCGTAAGACAGCTGACACACGGAAGTATATTATGGAGAGGGGGTCGAATACGCTGTAAAGAACAGAGGTAGCCTGAAAGCCGTGAAGAGGCGTCTTGGCGAGGGAAAAAACCAGATGTACGCACTTAAAGACAAGCAAGGCAATGTCATCACAAATAGGGATAAAATAGTCACAGTAGCCGAGTAGTTCTTTAGGGTCCTGTAAATTAGCCGGGACATCCAGGATAATTCCGAACGAGGAAATAGTTCAGAGGAGATAGATATCCCAGCAGTAACGACAGAATAAGTAAGGAAGGCTTTTAGAGAAATGGAAGGGGGCAAAGCACCTAGTGAGAATCAGATAACAGCAGACCTCTTGAAGGATGGCGGAGAAATTGTACTTGAAAAACTGGCAAACCTGTATACACAATGCCTAATGACCGCAAGTGTACCGGAATCTTGGAAGAACGCGAACATCATCCTAATCCATAAGAAAGGTGACATGAAGGACTTGAAAAGTTACAGGCCGATCAGCTTACTGTCAGTTGTCTACAAGGTACTTACCAAGGTAATCGCTAACAGAATTTCTGCCACCTTAGATTTCAGTCAACCTAAAGAACAAGCAGGGTTCCATAAAGACTTTTCAACAATGGACCATATTCACACGATCAATCAAGTGATAGAGAAGTGTACTTAGTATACTGAACCCCTATATATACCTTCATAGATTATGAGAAAGCATTTGACTCGGTCGAAACCTCAGCAATCATTCAAGCATTACGGAATCAGGGTGTAGATGAGCATTATGTAAGAATACTATAGGATATCTACAATGGGTCCACAGCTACCATCATCCTCTATAAGGAGAGCAGTAAAATACCTATAAGGAAGGGCGTCATACAAGGAGACAATCTCTCCAATGTTATTCACAGCATGTGTACAAGAAGTATTCAGAACTTTGGATTGAGAACAGGTGGGAGTAAGGGTTAATGAAGAATACCTCAGGAACCTCAAATTTGCTGATGACGTTGCACTGCTAAGTAACTCAGGGGACGAATGGCAAAGCATGCTTTCCAAACTGGACAAACAGAGTAGAACCATGGGCCTGAAAATTAATATGCAGAAAACCAAAGTAATGATCAATAACCTCGGGACAGCACAGCGGTTTGAGATAGGTGGCAAGGCAGTGGAAGTTCTAAGCGAATATATCAACTGAGGCCAACTTGTGCCCCCAGATTCCAAACATGAGGCAGACATAATTAGAAGGATAAGAATGGGGTGGAGTGCATACGGCAGATATTCTCAGACAATGAATGGCAGCCTACCATTGCCTCTGAAGAAGAAAGTGTATGGCAGCTGCATCTTACCGGTACTCACCTACGGGGCCGAAACTTGGGGGCTCACTAAGAGGGTTCAACTTAAATTAAGAACGACTCAGCGGGAAATGGAACGGAAGATGATAGGTGTAACATTATGGGACAAGAAGACAGGGGAGTGGGTCAGGGAACAAACGTGTGTTAAGGACATATTAGTAGAAATTAAGAAGAAGAAATGGACGTGGGCAGGGCATATAATGCGAAGGCAAGATAACCGTTCATCATTAAAAGTAACACAGTGGATCCCTAGAGAAAGCAGGCGTAGCAGGGGGCGTTTTATATCGCGGCGGAAGCCGCAGAAGAACGACGAAGCTACCACTGTAGTAGACGATCACAAAACAAAACTGAACTTTTATTCGGAGATATGCATATATATACAGACGTCACCTGGCGGCAAATGAAGACAACATAAACCTAATCAAAACCGAAACTGAAACACTACATATTCCCCTCCTTAAAAGAACAATGTTAGTAATTGTTAGTGGATTAGTATTAGTACGAAAATACACAATATTTACAAATATTTACAACCACACATGGTATGCGCGCTTCACAATAATGCCTTATGTACAACTATGCAGCATACATTGGACGACTGCTACATAACGAACCAATTCAGGAACCAAAAAAACACTTGCAGAACCACTGAAACGTCTGCACAAAGTCCAGGTAGCCCTCACGTTGTGTCACTGCACCAGTCTACACACAAACACACCAGCTACACAAGGTCCCCGTATCGATCCGGAGGTCTTCTGTTCCTCGGTGGCTGGACCCGACGTTGAGGTACCGGGTGCTTCGACGCAGCTGGCGCTGAAGCTTGTAGCGTGGGCGTAGCTGGTGAAGCGTCGGACTGCGCTATTGAGGAGCGATCCTCGGGTCACTCAGGCGCCGAAGGCTGGATCGCAGGTTCGGAGGCAGCGTTATGATGCGGATTCCACGCGGCTGATGGCGCAGGTACCTTAGATAACCTCGAAGCGTTCCAAGTTCGTCCATCGTCAAACCGGAACGTTGATGGGCAACCTTCTGTGGGTGGTTAAACGCGAGGTCGCCCTTAGCGGATATTCCGGGTTTCTTAATTCGCACAAAATCACCAACTGACACTGTTGTCTTCTTCGCGACCCTGCGACGGTCTGTGTACTTTTTGCTGTACCCTTGCTTGCTCTTCATTCGTTGGCGTAGACGATAGAGTTCGGAAGCTGGATCGCTGAAGAAGGTTGGTGATGGGTGGCTTACAATGTCAAGACGTGTTCTCGGTAGCCGCCCGTGTAGGAGAACGGATGGTGCAACCCCCGTAGTGGCATGTGGCGTGCAGCGATATATAGCCAAGTAGTCTGTTACCGCTTGACGAAGCGGACGCTGCTCTAACATTGCAACCTGCACGAAATCCTTGAAGACACGGTTGAACCACTCTACATGTCCGTTCGCTTGAGGGTAGTAAACGGAAGAGTGCACGAGGCGGATGGCGCGATCATTGAGAAACTTTGTGAACTCCAAAGAGGCGAACTGGGGCCCATTGTCGCATACTATAACGTCCGGTAACCCTCACGGGAGAACACCGAAAGCAAAAAGTTTATGACGGTGCGGGTGACACTTCATTGCAGAATTGAACTTCTGGCCATTTCGAAAAGTAGTCGATGAGTGTAATGGCGTATCTGCAGTCGTGCGGTGCTCTCTGCAGGGTGCCGACGATGTCAACGGCCAGCTTCTCCCATGGGCGTTCTGGCAAGGGTACTGGCTGCAAGGGAGTAGCAGCAGTCGTCGCACTTTTGTCAGCCATCTCACATATTCTGCAGTTCTGGATGGAAAGTTCCACCTGTCTATCCATGCCTGGCCACCAGAATCGTTCTCTTAGTCGAGCTTTTGTCCGAACTATACCCGGGTGAGCTTCGTGGACAGCAGCGATTACTTGCGGCGTGAGAGACCAAGGAACGACGATTCGTTCTCCGCGCAGGAACAAGTTGTCAACGACCGACAATTCTCCGCGCACCAAGAAGAAAGACTGAAGTTCACTTGAGAGCGTCTTATGTGCAGGCCAAGATGTGGCGACATAAGTCGTGACTTGCTCCAACATGCATTCTTCACGAACGGCCTGTTGAAACTGCTCCTTGGTGAGGCAAGGTAATTCAACAAAGGACACAACCTCCTCGAATGAAGCATCTTCCTGCGGAGACGGAACTGGAAGGCGGGAAAGGGCATCCGCCACCTGGTTTTCGGACCCTTTCCGATACTCTACAGTATAGTTGTAGCGACGCAGCCGTTCCGACCAGCGTGCGATGCGAAGGGGGCGGCGGCCAGTGCCTTGCGAAGAGAGGAGAGAGACCAAGGCTTGGTGGTCTGTGCGCAACGTGAAATGCTGTCCCCACAAGTGCGTATGCCAGTGCTCACATGCCCAAACGCATGCAAGCGCTTCACGCTCTCCCACTCCGTATTTCCTCTCCGCAGGTGAAAGCGTTCGTGAAGCAAAGGAAACAGTTCGCAACCTGTGGCCATCGACCTGCTGGAGAACAGCACCCAGTCCGCAGTCGGACGCATCAGTGGACACTACGACCGGAAGGGACGCATCGAACATCTGCAGAACTTGGCTGGACGAGAGCAGCAACTTTATTTTGGTGAAACTGGCATCTACCGCATCAGTCCAAATGAATGGTTAGTTCTTTCGGAGAAGAGCTCGCATAGGTTCTACCACATCAGCAAGACTGGGAACAAACTTGGCGTAATACTCGACCAGACCAACAAAGGAACGGAGAGTAGTCGCATCAGTTGGCGCAGGAGTATTTATAATAAAAGCAATTTTTTCCGGCAGTGGAGAAATGCCTTGCGCTGTGATCTTGTGTCCCAAGAAGAAAAGTTCCTGTACGCCAAATACGCACTTGTTTAACCTGAGCCCGGCTTCATTAATACGCCGTAGTACAGCGATCAGGTTGCTCAAGTGTTCCTTTTCGTTTTTCCCAAACACAGTGATGTTATCGATATAGAAGAGAACACCAGAGCATCCTTGAAGGATTTTAGACATAATTTGCTGGAATGCAGCGGGGGCGGACGCCAACCCGAAGCACACGCGTTTAAAGCGAAAGAGGCCATCGTGAGTAATAAAAGCGGTCAAATCACGGCTTTCAGGATCGAGCAAAACCTGGTGGTAGGCTGATGCGAAGTCAAGCTTCGAAAAATGACTTGCCCCAACCAGACTGTGGAGGAGTTCTTCGGTGTGTGGAAGAGGAAAGCTATCCGTCACTAC